>JAKWJD010001755.1:3929906-4033035 GCA_027705065.1 Solanum peruvianum
GGTATTAAACATTTGTAATTAAATTAATCAAGAAAAATCTCAAGTTAATGTACAAGTATCTTAATGAATGCTATAATTTTGTTTAAGTCATAGAATGGTTCAAATAATTGGGATTATCACCTTTAACAGTAGAAAACAATTATTTAATCACTATATCAAAAATGATATTTAGTGATAATTAATTAATGACATAGTAGTTTAATTGCTAGTAAATATGTAGTTGTAGCGGAAATTAACACTCCTTTTAAAATGTCCCTAAAATTTATAGCGACATTGGATCCAATAATAATAAACTAATGTTGGAAAAGACTTCGACACACTTTTTTAATGTATATATTCATTGTCGCTAAAAATTAATTTTATTGTTTAATTCATTGTAAAGGCTCACAAAACTTTGATTTGTTAGGATAAGAGTATTGTTTGGTGTATAAACCTTGACAAAAAAATTTCAAAGTCAAAAATTCATTTTTTATTAATTAGGATAAAATTATTATTTGGTTTATGCACATGATTGTATATTAACTTGATGATGATCAAACTTATATTCTAATAGTTCTAATAAATTTACATATTCCTAAGTCAATGCACGAGTCATTTCAATAAATGTTTAAATAAAATCTACAGTAGAAAAATTCTATCACAAAAATAGCTCGTATATATCTTTATTGTGATTAAACTCGTTCACATATATTCCTACCATTATAAAAGTGACTAACATATACCTTTTCATCAAATGAAAGTGAAAAAAAATATTAATTTTTTTAATTATAGGGCAAAGAGACAAATATACCCCTCACCTTAGTGTTTTAGACCAAATATACTCCTCGTTAAAAAGTGATACATATATACCTCCATCGGCTAACAAATGGTGCATATGTACCCTCGTTATCTAATATAAACATTTATATAAGAATAATACCATAATTAGGGAAAATACCCAAGTACCCCCCAATCTATGCCCGAAATCCCAGAGACACACTTATACTATGCTAAGGTCCTATTACCCCTGAACTTATTTTATAAGTAATTTTCTACCCCTTTTTAGCCTACGTGGCACTAGTTTGAAAAAAAAAGTCAACCATCATTGGGCCCACAAGATAGTGCCACGTAAGCTAAAAAGGGGTAAAAAATTATTAATAAAATAAGTTCAGGGGGTATTAGGACCTTAGTATAGTATAAGTGTGTCTCTGAGATTTCGGGCATAGATTGAGGGGGTACTTGGGCATTATCCCCTATAATTATGATAATATTTAAAAACAAATTATGTGTGCATATAAATTAGATAATAAGAATTTCTTTAAAATGGGTATCTTATTATTTCTATACGTGACACCACGTGTATATATGATTTTTTTAATTTCCTTTGCATCGTATATAAAATAAATTAACACATAATATTTTTCTATTTTTCTTTAACAATAATATAATTACACCTTTCTTTAAAATGGTGACATATGGGATTTGACAAAACAATTAAGTTGAAATTTCAAAAAAGCTTATTTAGTTAGGATAAGAGTGTTAACTGGTGCAAAGACCTTGACTTAAAGATAGACAATAAATTTAGTTGAAAATCTCTTTAAATTTTGGTGGAATTTGATTTGAGTCCAGACATACAAATACGGTGAACCATCACCACCAACAGATGTGATAGATGAATGTAATTTAAAATTATTTTGTCGGGTATATCGTTATTTATATTTTGTATCTACAAAAAAAATATTTGGGGCATCTATGATAAATTTACAAGAAAATTCGTTAAAAATATATTTACCATCAAAATAATAAAGGGTCTGATATACCCCTCAACTTTGTCATTTAGAGTTGATATACCCCTTGTTATGAAAGTGACTCATATATACCCCTACTTGTAAACAAATGGTCCACATATACCCTTTTCCTCTAACGGAAATGAAAAAAAAATTTAATCTAAATTTTTATTTTTTTTTCTAAAAAATATAATCCCATATGAGTAAATTTAATCCTCGTCAAACATAATTTTTTGACTTTTTTTTTTATTTCAGTGACTAATTTATAATTATTATTTTGATAATCAAATTTATTTATGTTTCACTAATATTCTTGTAAAACTTATTGTAGATGACCAAATTTTTTCTTCGAACGAAAATAAATTACAATACACACAAAAAAATAGTTTAATTTTTTATTTTTTAAACTAAGGAATGAAAGAAAAAAACAAAATAAGAATAAGAAATTCAAATAATTATAATAAAAGAAGTCAAAAAATAATTTATATATGAAAAAAAATTAAAATATACCTTGAACTTTGATAGAAGAATCATATATACCCCTAAATAATTATTTTTTTTAAAATTAGAAGTAATAAATATAAATTTAAAACTATTTTTTTAACTTCCGTTAAATGAACGGTATATGTGAGCCATTTTATAACGGCAGGGGTATGTGTGAGCCGTTTGTATTACGGTAAAGATATATATGAGCCACTTTTATAACGAGGGGTATATCACCTCCAAATAACAAAGTTGAGGGGTATATCAGACCCTTTTCCCTAAATTCAAACTAGTTGTTGAATAAAAAAAGTAAAAAAAAAAAGAAGAAGAAGAAGGAAATGTATGACAAGGACCAAATAAATATTTTTTTTAAAATCTAATTTTAATAATAATTTAAAATTAATTTGTTTTTACTTTCGTTAAAAGAAAACGATATATACGAGTTATTTACGTAACAGTAGGGTATATATAAATCACTTTTATAACGAGTGATATATAAAATTTAAAATATAAAGATACATCAAATCATTTAAATTACTTCAAATTTGGTGAACGGATTTAAGTTAAAAAAAAAGGCTGAAACACCAACGAATATGAAATATAGATGTAATTTTTAGGGATAATGCACAAGTATCCCCTCAACCTATGCCCGAATTCTCAGAGACACACTTATACTATACTAAGGTCCTATTACCCCCTGAACTTATTTTATTAATAATTTTCTACCTCTTTTCAGCCTACGTGGTCGTATCTTGTGGGCCCAACGCTGGTTGATTTTTTTTCAAGCTAGTGCCACGTAGACTGAAAAGGTATAGAAAATTACTTATAAAATAAGTTCAGGGGGTAATAAGACCTTAATATAGTATAAGTGTATCTCTGAGATTTCGGGCATAGGTTGAGGAGGTACTTGTACATTTTTCCTAATTTTTATGAACCACAAATTACGCAAAGAAAAATCTATTGTTATCGCTTTGAATAGTCAATTCCGATGAGCCCACCTGAACACTTTCGCTCTAATTTTGAATTATCAACTTTATATTCTCAAGCCAATGCACGAGTCATTTCACAAGAATAATCCAAATGATTGTTGAAAAACATAAAAAAAATTCCAAATTATTAAGTCAAGTCATCACATAGAAAGTTTAAATGAAAGGTACTACACAAAATAATAATACAATTTTCTTTGATACCTTATCGGTCTAAAACATCACAATCCCAAGTCTTTGCAAGTAGTCTTGACACAATTATTACGCGTTCGAACCGTAGAAATAATCACTTATATTTGCAAAATATTTTTTTGATAAATTTCTCAATTTATCAAATATTGTTAGTCATCTACTACAACTAATCAATTCCAAGAAGCTCATCTAGTTACTTTCAGTCAATTTTTGAGTTGTCAATTATCACATTTTTTGATGAAATTCCATTGAAAAATCTTTTTTAGAGTATTATGAATACAGTTGTAATAATTCAATTTTATTCGATACATTATCAATCTTAAAATGTCATAATCCTAATGTTAGGATCGAAAATAAGCAGGTGTAAACGCGGAATCTAGCAAAGCAAACCTCAAAAGACAACGAGTAAGAAGACAACGAGAAATATACCAAAAGACACAAAGATTGAACGTGGTTCGTTCAATCGACCTACGTCCACAAAGGAGATGAGCAATCCACTATAAATATGAGAGTATAAAATACAGAGAGAAACAACCTCAACCAATTCACTCAGAATACATGGGAGGTTTACAAAAGTGATAACGTATTAAGCTTGTGACCCACAAATTCTCCCCCTAACCAAAACTCTCAAAGCCCTAAGACTACATTGTGAATGTTGATTAAGTTAGAAGGAACATTCCTCTATTTATAGAGTCCTAAACCTTTTCCTACCAGAAAAAGGATTAGTCAATCCGAAATCTTTTCCTAAAAGGAAAACTTATTTATGATAAGAAATTTAGCGCAAATAAAACCCAACACCTAAGTCTTTACAAGTGGTTCAGACCCACATTGTCATGCATTATTAGTCTCATTTGTCAAAATTTGTACTATAATTATGTAGAAAAATTCACCTTGAGAATATTATGTGTAACAGTGTGAAATAGTTATTAAATCAATTGAAGTCTTAAAGAGAAAAAGTGAAGGGAGCTTTGGAACAAACACTTAATTGTCTCGGTTTGATATCGTGGGATGTTTTGTGAAACGAATAATTTCTTTTTCATTTTTAGAGGAGAAAGAAAAATCTATAAGAGTGATAATCGGTGTATAGACTTTTAACAAAAAAATATGTAACCATCCCAATGTGTGTGGGGATCATTTAATCTAACAATAGTCAAGTAAGAAATAGTTATTTATCAATTTAAATGAAGAAAGAGTCTATAAGAGTATTAATTGGTGTATCAACTTTGTCAAAAATATCTCAAAGTCTAAAATTTAAAAATGTTTAATTAATCAAATAAGAGTGATAATTGACATATGGAAACATTTCGAAGTCAAAATTTCATATCAGAATAATGCTATCAATGAACAATAATTACGCTGAATATGTATCAAAATATTGATAAACGAAAACTAATGCTTTTATTACTTAGGGAAATGCACACTTCAAATACATTACAAACTAGTAAAGTAAAAACTAATATCTTTTCTTGTGCTTTTTCATTCTTGTAATAATTATGTGTTTCAATTTCACATCCATCCTCGAAAACCATGCTGGATATTGAGTTGATAACATTATATATATTATGGACAGTCCAATAACAAGTCCACAACCGTAACCCATGAGAACTGCCTTCCAACTTATAATTGTTGAATCTTCTCCTTCTTGTTCTTCTTCTTCTTCTTCTTCTTCTTCTTCTTGATCACCTCCACCACCACCACAATCTTTTGAGAGTGGAAATCCACGTAACCCATCGTTCCCTTGGTATGAACTATTCTCAAACGTATCAAATTGTTTTCCTTTGGGAATGCATCCAACAAGATGATTGTGAGAGAGATTTAAGACTTCAAGTGATGTGAGGGAGACAAGTTGTTGTGGAATTTCTCCGCTGATTTTGTTTGATGAGAGATCCAATGATTCAAGTACAGATAATTTGTGCAGTGACACTGGTATATCACCTTCCAAGCGATTATGAGATAAGTTCAGTGTTCGAAGCCCAACGAGATCTCCAATAATGCTTGGTATCTGACCTTCAAATCTATTCCTTGAGAGATTGATAATAATCTCTGTAGTCAAAACTCGAGGAAGTTCAAGGTCCAGTCCCTTTGTTGTCACGATAATGGAACTTGTGTAAAAAGAAGAATATATATCTGCTACATACTCTCGGGTTCCACTGTTCTCACCAATTATTTTCATGGCTTGAAAATTCTCAAAAAGGTTCACCGGTAAATCTCCACTAAATCCATTGGATGAGAGATCTATGACTCGAATTTGAGCAAATAAGTTGTCAGTCCTAGAAACTTTTATAGGGCCAAAGAACTTATTTGATCTCAAGTTCAAAATCTGTAACTCAGATAGAGCTCCCAACCATTTAGGAAATGTGTCATTCAACTCATTGTTACCTAAATCAACAACTTCCAAATATGGACAATTGATCAAAGATTGCGGAACCTTCCCCTCTAGCTTATTACTATCAAATTTGATGACTACAAGTTGGTTTCCTATACTAAAAGTTGTATTAATCGTCCCGCTTAGCCTATTGTTGCTTAAATCCAAAATCTTAAGTCTACTCATCTGACCCAAACATAGCGGGATTGTTCCCTCCAAATTATTGCTGCCCAAATCTAGCACATTCAGTATTGTCAGATTGCAGATGGTTGAAGCGATCTGTCCACTGAGATTATTGTGCGAAAGGAAAAGAGTATGTACATAACTCTGGTTTAGGAGTGACTTTGGAATATATCTGCGTGTTCCAAAGTCTTAGATTTGTTAAATAAGAAGAAAAATTTAGAGGAAAGGTGGAAGAGATGGTCACAAAGCGAAGGTCAAGGTCTCTTAATTGGGTCAAGTTCTTAAGGAGCAGTTCGAAATTGTGAGGCTTGAATCTTAATTGACTATCATGGAGACGAAGAACATGTAACTTAGAAAGACGAGATAATTCTGACGGGATTATACTTGTAAAATTTGAATACGACAGATCAAGATGCGTTAAACTAGAAAGCTCACCAAATTTAGGTGAAATGAGTGATCCAAAAAAATTATTTCCAGACAAATCAAGCCATTTGAGATTGGTGAGCTTAAAGAGGCTACTGTTGGAATGAAACTCACCCTGAAGTCTGCTGTTAGCGAGGTCAAGCTTAGTCACTTGTCCCGTCATTTCGTCACAATGAACTCCATCCCATGAACAACAATCGGCGCTCTTATTCTGATTTGTTATAGTAAGAGTATTTGTTGGTGCATAGACCTTGACCAAAACATTTTCCAATATAATTTTATTCTGATTGGTTATAGTGTTGTACAGACCTTGAAAATATCCAAGTTGCTATGGTCATATGCACAAAGTTTACTTTTTTTCTTCATGGAAAAAAGTCTAATATACCCCTCAACTTTGCGATTTAGAGTTAATATACCTTACCATTATTAAAGTTGCTGACATATACCCTTTTCATTTAATAGTAGTGAAAACATTAATGTCAAATTATTGTTTTTTTTTAAAAAAATTGTCGATGTATATATGATACTTCTAGCAATATTCAGAGTTCATTTGATCTTTCTGATTCGTAATTTGAGTTTTTAATCTCCTTTATAGATCTATTTGCTTATCGTTATTTGAATCTCTTGTTCTTATTTAATTTCTTTTCTTTTCATTTTTAGTGTAAAAAATATGAGAATAAAAAAAATGTGAATGGAAAGAAGAAAAAAAACTTAAGTTTATCCAAAAACAATTTTTTTTTTGTGTAATGTATGATAAGTTTTATAAGTAAATGAGTCAGAAATAAATTCTCATTAAAATAACAAATTAAATCCAAAAACTACTTTTTTTCTTAAAATAAAAATAAAAATCAAATAAATTAAATTTAGAATTAAACTTTCACTTCCATTAGACCAAATGTGACCCATTTTTGTAACAATCTTTTGTAACGATAGTTATATCAACTCTACGTTGCAAAGGTAAAAAAATTCACAAAAGTTTTAATTAGTTGGAATAAGTGTATTGATTTGTACAGACCTTGACAACAACATATCAAGTAAAAATAAAAATCTTTTTTCTTATTAAATAATAATATCATGCTCGTTTAAGGTTACCAAAATTAATTGGCTTTAAATGTTTTGATGGTATAATATCATAAAATATGTGGAATGTTTTGTGTACCTAACTTCCAAAGTGAAAGGTGTTTTAATCACAAATATTATGTCGATCATTAAGAAAGAAAGAACACATTATGAAACCTGTAATTTTTTTTAAATAAAATAAAGAATTAATTAAAGAATATTTGAGGTAACAAACTTTTATAATTAAACTAATGAGAAAAATCTCAAGTCAATGCACAAGTCATTGCACAAAAATCCAAATGTAATAATACAATTTTTTATAACTAGTAATCATACAATTTTGTTTGAGATTCTGACCCAATTATTACGCAATATGGATACTAGCTTTTTGTTTTTAGTTTGTCATTCGGAGTCTGATGCACACATTCAAGTTCGACTATTTTAAACTCGTGTCGCGCATCGTGTAGAGCCCTATTCGGTGGGGCTGGAGGAACACTCTTTACTAATGAGTTTTTTTTATACCAGGGTTCAAACATGACTTTTGATTAAGAGAGGAGAAACCACATTCACTGCACCACATTCATTGGTGATGAAAATATTAACTTTAACAATTGGAAACAATTATGTAATAAATTTAAATTGGGAAAAGACATAAGTACCTCTTGAACTATTACTGAAATTAAAAGGACTTTCGTATGTTATAGCCCATGGATTTTTTTAATCAATAAATTTCAAAATACAATGGCCGAAACTTTTCATGGACGTGTGTTAAGACTTTAAAAATGGAACCAATTCGTTCCGCGAAAAAAAATAGTGCATTTTCAAGATCAAACGAACCCTAACATGCACAGGCAAATTTTACCAACTTTCGTGTGCTCTAGCAAATGAATCCTTTTAATTCGTAAATCTAAAAAAAAAATGACAAAATTTTTTCATGAAGTTCTGTTATGACCTTATAAATGAAACCAGTTCGTTCTGCGGGAAAAATGGTGCATTCTCAAGTTCAAACTAGCCTCAAAGTAGGCAAAGAAAGATCTTATACATTGTGTGCTATAGCCCATGGATTATTTTTGATCTAGAATCACGAAAAAAATGACCGAAATTTTTCAAGAATGTCCCTTAAGAACTTAGAAATGGAACCAGTTTGTTCCGCGGGGAAAAGTGGTGTATTTTCAAGTTCAAACGAGACACAAAGTAGGCAAGGCAGATTTTATCAATTTTTGTGCGCTATAGCCAATGAATTCTTTTGATCCGTAAATCACAAAACAAAAATGGCTAAATTTTTTCATAAACGTTCATTAAGTCCTTAGAAATGGTACCAATTCGTCCTGGCGTGAATATTTGTGTATTTTCAAGCTCAAACGAGCACAAAGCAGACAAACAAATTTTACCAATTTTAGTGTGATACAATCCATGGTTTTTTTTAATCCAAAAATCATGAAAATAGTCAAAAAATAATAATCATGGAGATCCTTTAAGACCTAAGAAAGGGAACCAATTCGTCCTGCGAGGAAACATTATGCATATTCAAGTTCTAACTAGCCCCAAAGCAGGCAAACAAAAGGTTTTACCAATTTTCGTGTGCTACCCATGAATTTTTTTTAATCTGAAAATCTCTAAATAGAATGGCTGAAATTTTTTATGCACGTCCTTTAAGACTTTAGAAATGAAACCAATTTGTCCCGCGGGAAAAATGGTGCATTTTCAAGTTCAAACGAGCCCCAAAACAGGCAGCCCATGAGTTTCTTTCAATCCGAAAATCTCAAAATTAAATGGCCGATATTTTTCATCGACGTCCTTTAATACCTTAGAAATGGAACCAGTTCGTCTCACGGAAAAAATGGTGTATTTTCAAGTTCAAACAAACCCCAAAGCAGACAAAGAAAGGTTTTACCGATTTTTGTGTGCTATAGCGCATGAATTTTTTTGATCTTGAAATCCCGAAATAATATGGCCGAAACTTTTCATGGACGTTAGTTATTACTTAAGAAATGCAACCACTTCATTCCGCGGGGAAATAGTACATTTCAAGTTCAAACGAGTCCAACAGGCAAAAATAAATTTATTGATTTTCATGTTCTATAGTCAATGGATTTTTTTATTCGAAATTTCAAAAAGAATGGCCGAAAATTTTAATGGACGTCTGTTAAGACCTTAAAAATGGAACCAGTTCATCCCGCGGGGAAAAATGGTGCATTTTCAAGTTCAAACGAGCCTCAATACGCAAAGATAATTTTTACCGATTTTCGTGTGCTATAATAGCTAATTGAGTTTTTTAATCCAAAAATCTCAAAAACAAAAGGCCAAAAATTTTCATGGACGTCCGTTAAGACCTTAAAAATTGAATCAGTTCATCTCGCGAGTAAAAATTGTGCATTTTAAAGTTCAAACTAGCCTAGAGTAGGCAAAGAATGGTTTTACGGATTTTCATGTGATATAGCCCATAATTTTTTTGGTAGTGAAATTCCAAAATAAAATGAACTAAAATTTTCATGGATGTTCTTTAAGACTTTAGAAATGGAATCAGTTCGTCCTGGGAGAAAATGGTGCATTTTAAAGTTCAAACGAGCTTTAACATGCAAAGACAGATTTTACCAACTTTTGTGTGCTATAGAAAATAAATTTTTTTATCTGGAGATCTCAAAAAAATGACCGAAAATTTTCATGGACGTCCGTATGACCGCGGGAAAAAACGATACATTTTCAAGTTTAAACTAGCCTCAAAGCAGACACAAAAATGTTTTATCCATATTCTTGTGCTGTATAGCCAATAATTTTTTTTGATATGGAAATCACAAAACAAAATGACTAAAAGTTTTCAAGAACGTACCTTAAAGAACTTAAAAATTTAGCTAATTTGTTTCGCGGGGGAAAATGGTGCATTTTCAAGCGCAAATGAGCCCAGAAGGCAAAGACAGATTTTATCGAATTTCGTATGCTATAGCCAATGAATTATTTTTTATCCGGAAATTCAAAAAGATGACCGTAATAAATTATGGACATCTGTTAAGACCTTAGAAAATGAATCAGTTCTTCCCGAGAGGGAAAATGGTGCATTTTCATGTTCAAATGAGCCTCTAAATAGGCAAAGACAAATTTTACCAATTTTCGTGTGCTATAGCTCATTGATTTTTTTAGATCATGAAATTTCCAAAAAAATAGTTAAATTTTTTCATGGACGTCCATTAAGACATTAGAAATGAAACCAGTTCATTCATAGGGAAAAATGGTGCATTTTCAAGTTGAAACAAGCCCCAAACCATGAAATCGTAGATTTTACGAATAATCGTGCGCTATAGCAAATGATTCAGGTATCCTACCAGTAGCATTCACACCTGTGAGAACTAACTCCATGAGTGATGCACTGCTATTCCATTTGGTTGTGGGAAACCTAACAATGAGCTGTAGATTGGATGATAAATCAAGAGACTCCAAGTTGGAAATGTGGAAAACTCCTTCGGGCAATACCCCACGTAATTGTGTGTCTCGAAGAATGAGAGTTGATAAATAAGAAGAGAAATTTAGAGGAATGGTGGAAGAGATGTTCACAAAGCTAAGGTCAACCTCTCTTAACTGGGTCAAGTTCAGACAAATTAAGCCGTTTGAGATTGGATAGCTTAAAGAGGCTACTGTTGGAGTGAAACTTTCCTTGAAGTCCGCTTCGAGCGAGGTTAAGCTCAGTCACTTGTCCCGTCATCTCGTCACAATGAACTCCATCCCATGAACAACAATCTATGCTCTTGTTCCATGATAGTAATTTCGAATAAGCATTTGTAGTAAACATGTGCTTGAATTGTAGAAGAGCATGAGCTTGATCTTTGGGGCACAAATGAGGTGAGGATGAGGAGAAAACAAGTTGAAAGAGAAAGGGATATATCATAAAAAATACAAGGTTTACGTAGCCCATTTCTGCAGTAAAATGTTCAAAACTAATTAAGTTGGTAGAGAAAAAATCAAGAAATGTTTGATCTGTGTCTATATTCAACAATTTTGATGAGGTATATATAGCATAATTAAGCAAAGAAATTTACTATACACATTTACTAACACAATTTAAATGTAAATCCCAACACTTGTAATAACACATGCATTTTGTCTTAACAACCAAAATAGGAACTGTTTCTCTTCTCTCTTTTTTTCAAACTTCTTCTCACTGGAATACACATGTAAGCATTTCACCTTGTGTTTTCTGGAAAATTCAACTTTTAACTACAAATAAAAATATTACTAATTTGTATGTAGAGAATACTGAAAGTGATGAAGTAGATAAATCTGCAGGTATATGATAACTGCGACAGAATACCTACCTTGATGTTATGTCGGTTGGATGTATGAACAAAGAAGATCGATATGAGGCATTTAGGAGGAAACAGTGCATGTTTTTCACAAGTTAGGTCTTATTAATTGGTTTGGATTATCACTTCTTGTGATTTTAAGGTCTTACTTTCTGTGCCGAGTTGATAATTAGTGTCCTTTTATTTAAGTAGTGTCAATTTTTTAAAGCAAAAGAAGGTGTTTGCCATGTCTAAAGTTAGTTCCCATGATAATAATTAATTCAAGTTCTTCCAAGTGTAAATTTCAAAGTAAATTCAGATGTCAATGTGTTTTACTCTTCTTGAAATTGTACAGAAGAAGTTGAAGTTGAGTTAAAAATATGCCAAGTTATTAAAAATAGCAAAAACTATACAATATGTGGTAATATGTTTAAATTTTGCTTTGGAGTAATCAATTCCAGGAAGGTCACCTAGTCATTTTCAGTCAATTTAGAGTTGTCAATTACACATTCACGTTCAATGTGGCGCACAATATGTAAACACTATTTAATCCTTCTCAAGTCATTGCACTGTAAGTCAAATCACATTCTCAAGTCAATGCAAGAATGATTCAAATGAGAGTCCCAACACATGCATTTGTTCTGATACACATGTAAGCATTTCATCCTGTGTTTGCTGGAAAATTTAATTTTAACAACAATATGGGACAAATAAAAGTATTGTTTGGATAAATCCATGATTGGCTGATGAAATTATGCTGAGATTATAATTTGTTATGTTGGTTGGGTGTATGAACAACTTTAGAAAAAGAAGATGTGTATAAAGTGAACTGATACCCGTTATTGTCTCTGTGTGATTCATTGTTGTTCATCGATCTACCTTTCATTGTCTCTGCTGACCTTATGTTCTGTCTCTGAAGTCCTATTCCTCCATGGGGTCGGTATTTCATCCTATCGGATATTGTAATTGTGTTCATCCTTGAACTGCTCCTTTTCACTTCTTAACTTCTTGATTTTCTTCTTCCAGATGCTTCTGTGGCTGTGCAATCCAGATCATTTGGTGGTGCTTGAGCATGTTGTTTCCAATCTTCTATTGATGTATGTTGCTAGTGAAATACCTCCTTCCCTTTTTCTTATTTGGGGACTCCTTGAATCTGTCCTCATATGCTTACAAATCAAATATGTGGACTGATAATCAAGATATAAGCAATGCTTCCTCTTCACGACACATGATATATGACTTAATCTTTTTGGTCTTGATGCGTAGATTAGGAACTTGCTGTTTTTCTAAATTTAGAATCCTCCTAGCTTGACTTGGTAATGTGCAAGTATATTTCCTTCTCTATAATATGCTTAATCTGAATTCGACAAAGTTTCGATGCATTCATTATGGGGGAGGTTAGAAAGAGATGAGAAGCCAAACTTTCTTAAGACCTTTGTTAGGAACAATCATGACAGTCTATTATAAGCTTTTGTCATATCCAATTTGACCATAACATTAACATATTTGGTCCTAATCCAGTAATTCTTATGTCTCTGATGATCTCTTGAGTTAGCAGAATATTCCACAATATTCTACTAACTATTTTTACCCCTCAGTCGATGGTCTTCAATTATTTCCCCTCAATCTGTGGTCTTTAATTTTTACCCCTGCTTATCATTTAATGAAAGTTTGTGGGTCAAAGTACCCTTAACTATGACCTAGTTTCGTAAGAGAACTTTTGCCTTTGTCCTCCATAAGTTGTGTAGAATCTAATTTGCAAGGCAAAAGGTTTGATAACATAAGTTCTATAGGAATAAACCATGCCTTTGTAAGACATAACTTGTGCCTTGCGTATTTTGTTTCAAAAAGAGCTAAAGTTTGTTCAGATAACTAGTATTTATACATGTTGCATAAGCAAGAAGCTTATTATCTGAGAAGAAATCATTATCATTTGACTCGAGCTCTGCAATTAGTGTCCTAAGTATTATCCTTGAAGAGGACTAGAAACTGGGAACTCTTTATAGTACGAGCCTACGAGGCCTTGCCTGTATTTTTAACTATTTGCTGTAACACAGGTATTTGATGCGATGAAGCAAATTTGCATATGGAATGGTATGATTTCTTCCCTAGCATTAATGATGAATTCTGGGTTGCAACAAAATGAGATTTCCTTTGTGGCAGTTCTATCAGCTTGTGCGTGTGCCAAGCTTATCGATTTCGGGTTCTAATTGTTTGAAGCAATGTCACATGAATGCAGACTTGTAGCTAAGATGAAACATTGTGGCTAGCTGTGTCGATGAGCCTGCATCGTGATGAAGTCATGACTCACCTCTGCTATTTTGGTCGTCGTTAGTATCCAAGGTTTTTTCTCCAACTTTTCAACTGCTACACTAACTCTATTGTTGTCGTAGTTATTCAAGTTATTCTATTTCAAAGTACGCGATAACTTGGAATTGTTTTAGTATTTTTAATGTTCTTTCTATTGCCTTTGCATTCTATGAAATTCTATGGTTTTTCCTTGCAATTGAATTTGTTGAGTCACAACAGAAGAAAATGTAACAAACACTTGATGAAACAAAACACAACCACTAACTATGAAAGTAAAAACTTTTATTCACATCCCAGCAATGCAGTAGACTTGAATCCTGCAGTTTTAAAAAAATGAAAGTATTAAAAATGAAAGCTTTAAGGATGAAATTTTATGGATATATAAAATGTGATCTTCTGAAGGATAGAGATTAAGTTGAATACCTGGAGGTTACATGCTAATATCTTTTCTTGTGCTTTTTCATTCTTGTAATAATTATGTGTTCCAATTTTACATCCATCCTCGAAAACCATGCTGGATATTGAGTTGACAGCATTATGTATATTATGGACAGTCCAATAACAAGTCCACAACCGTAACCCATGAGAACCGCCTGCCAACTGATCATTGGTGAATCTTCTTCTTCATCTAGCTCAAATGGAGTTGTTGCTTCTGGTACCCCTTCATCGACGCCACAATCTTTTGAGAGTGGAAATCCACGTAACCCATCATTCCCTTGGTATGAACTATTCTCAAACGTATCAAATTGTCGTCCTCTGGGGATGCATCCAACAAGATGATTGTGAGATAAATTTAAGACTTCAAGTGATGTGAGGGATGCAAGCTGTTGTGGAATTTCTCCGCTGATTTTGTTGGATGAGAGATCCAATGATTCAAGTACAGATAACTGGTGCAGTGATGCTGGTATGTGACCTTCCAAGCGATTGTGAGACAAGTTCAAAGTACGAAGCGCAATGAGATCTCCAATAATGCTTGGGATATTACCTTCAAATCTATTCCTTGAGAGATCGATAATAATCTCTGTAGTCAAAACTCGAGGAAGTTCAAGCTCCAGTCCCTTTGTCGTTACTATAAAGGAACATGCGTAAGAATAAAAAATATCTCCTACATACTCTCGGGTTCCACTGTTTTCACTAGTTATTTTCATGACTTCAAATTTCTTGAAAAGGCTCACGGGTAAATGTCCACTAAATCCGTTAGATGAGAGATCTATGATTCGAATTTGAGCAAATAAGTTGTCAGTCCTAGAAACTTTTATAGGGCCAAAGAACTTATTTGATCTCAAGTTCAAAATCTGCAACTCAGATAGAGCTCCCAACCATTTAGGAAACGTGTCATTCAACTCATTGTTACCTAAATCAACAACTTCCAAATTTGTGCAATTGATCAAAGATTGCGGAACTTTCCCCTCTAGCTTATTCTTATTAAATTTAATAACTATAAGTCGGTTTTCTATACTAAAAGTAGTATCAATTGTCCCCCTAAGACGATTGTTACTTAAATCCAAAAACCATAGACCACTCATCTCACCCAAACATAGTGGGACTGTTCCCTCCAAATTATTGCTCCCCAAATCTAGCAATTCTAGTGTTTTCTGATTGCAGATGGTTGAAGGAATCTGTCCACTGAGATTATTGTGCGAAAGTAAAAGAGAGTATAGATTACGACGGTTTAGGAATGACTTTGGAATAGGACCTTGCAGCTGATTTTGTTTTAGAAAAACTTGACGCAATGCTTTAGACTTGAACTCCTGAATGTTTCCACTGAAATGGTTATCACTCAAGTCTAACCATTCAAGTGAAGGGAGGGAGAATATCCATGATGGTATAATCCCATTCAACTGGTTTGACGACAAGCTGAGTGAATTTAGGTTTTGCAGACCACTTACATTAGAAAAAATTGAGCCTGTTATGGAATTGAATGAAAAATCTAAAGCTTCAAGTTGTGTCCAGCTTCTGTTAAAGGATAAGAACTCAAGTTGGCCATCAAAGTTATTGTTTGCAAGTAATAACGACGTGAGCTTTCCAAATCTAAAGAAATCGGAAATCGGTCCTTCAAGATGGTTATCACCGAGGTTCAATACCTCTATATTGGTGAGATTCCATAGGGGTTTAGGAATAGAACCTGAGAGATTACAAGAATCTATTGTCAATGCTCGCAGTGAAGTTAGATGACCAAATGATTCAGGTATCCTACCAATAGCATTCACACCCCTTAGAACTAACTTCACGAGTGATGCACTGCTATTCCATTCGGTTGTGGGAAACCTAACAGTGAGTTGGGGATTTTCTAACAAAGAAAGAGATTCTAAGTTGGAAAGGTGAAAAACACTTTCCGGCAGCATCCCGTATAACTGCGTGTTCCAAAGTCTTAGATTTGTTAAATGAGAAGAGAAATTCAGAGGAATAGCGGAAGAGATGTTTACAAAGCTAAGGTGGAGCTCTCTTAATCGGGTCAAGTTCTTAAGGAGCAGTTCAAAATTGTGAGGTTCGAATCTAAGCTCATAAGGATAACTCCAGATACGTAGAACTTGTAATTTCGAAAGACGAGAGATTTCTACTGGGATTAGACCTATAAAACTCGAATCCGACAAATCAAGATACGTCAAACTAGAAAACTCACCAAATTTAGGCGAAATGTACGATCCAGAGAAATTATTACTAGACAAATCAAGCCTTTTGAGATTGGAGAGTTGAAAGACACTACTGTTTGAGTGTAATTTGCCTTGAAGTTTGCTGCAAGTGAGGTTAAGCTCAATCACTTTTCCAGTCATCTCGTCACAATAAACTCCATCCCAAGAGCAACAATCTGTGCTCTTGTTCCACGAAAGAGTTTTCGGATATGACTCAATCGGTTGGCCTTTTATGTCGAAACAGTTACCAGAAACATAACGACTTATTTTAAACATTTGCTTGAATTGTAGAAGAGCAAGAGCTTGATCTTTGGGGCACAAATGAGATGAGGACGAGCAAAAAGCAAGTTGACAGAGTAAGGAAAATAGCATTAAAAAAACAAATTTTACGTAACCCATTTCTGCACTAAAAATGTTCAAAACTAATTAAGTTGGTAGATAGGAAATCAAAAATATTTTCTTTGTTAACTCTATTCAATAATTTATATGAGGTATATATATAGCACAAATTAATCAAAGAAATTTCTTAGTGTGTAGACCTTGATAACAACATCTTAGGTGGAAAATTCTTTAAATTTTGTATTGATTTCTTGATGTGTAGACCATGACTTAAAAAGATGAAAAAGGACTATTAAAATCTATAGTTGATACAAAAATTATATGGGAAAAGGGTCTGATATACCCCTCAACTTTGTCATTTGGAGCTGATATACCCCTCGTTATAAAAGTGGCTCATATATGCCCTTACCGTTATACAAACGGCTCACATATACCCTGCCGTTACAAAATGACTCACATATACCCTTCATTTAACGGAAGTTAAAAAATTAGTTTTAATTTTATATTTATTACTTCTAATTTTTTTTAAAAAAATTATTTAGGGGTATATATGATTCTTCTATCAAAGTTCAAGGTATATTTTAATTTTTTTCATACATAAATCTTTTATTATAATTATTTGAATTTCTTATTCTTATTTTCTTTTTTTCTTTCATTCCTTAGTTTAAAGAATAAAAAATTAAACTAATTTTTTTGTGTTTATTGTAATTTAATTTCGTATTCGAAGAAAAAATTTGGTCATCTACAATAAGTTTTACAAGAATATTAGTGAAACATAAATAAATTTGATTATCAAAATAATAATTATAAATTAGTCATTTAAACAAAAAAAGTCAAAAAAAATATGTTTGACGAGGATTAAATTTACTCATATGAGATTATATTTTTTTTAAAAAAAAAAATAAAATTTAGATTAAAATTATTTTTTTTTCATTTCCGTTAGAGGAAAAGGGTATATGTGAGCCATTTGTTTACAAGTAGGGGTATATATAAGCCACTTTCATAACAAGGGGTATATCAACTCTAAATGACAAAGTTGAGGGGGTATATCAGATTCTTTTCCCAAATTATATACATTGACAATTCTCATATTTCTTAGATCATTATTCCAAGCTTGTCGTGTAAATTTTCCAATGACTCAAATCGTATAAATTTCTTTTGTACTCTGAAGTGCCAATGCTTGGTGACTCAAAATCGCAATCTTCGGGTTGAAAGTGAAGGATGCTTACCAAAACGAGCAACTCCCTCTCGTCAAGAGTTCAAAGTATGAAGTCTGTATTTAAATTTTTGAAGTAAATTCAAATATCAACTTCTTTTGCTCGTCTTGAAATAAATGTTACCTAAAAAATTAATTATATGAAAGGTATATCATATATCATATATTTATATTATAAGTGGGGAGCTTCAAGTCGTAAAGTTGAATTACCATTTTATCCCTATACTAAATAAAAATGTTTTATTCATATTTGATT
Organism: Solanum peruvianum; assembly: GCA_027705065.1. Lineage (NCBI taxonomy): Eukaryota > Viridiplantae > Streptophyta > Magnoliopsida > Solanales > Solanaceae > Solanum > Solanum peruvianum. The sequence continues at coordinate 3,948,392 of JAKWJD010001755.1, forward strand.
ATTTTATTTTTGAAAAATATTTAGCAGTAAACTTTTTTTACTATCAATGAATTGAGAATATTTGAACAGTTATGAAAATTAAATAATCTAAATGTTAAAGAAAATGAAGAGACAAATGTTAGTTAATGAGAACAAATAGGTAGAGATTTAAGTGGCACATTAACTAAAACAAAGAAGCAGTTAACTTTACATTGTTAAAATCTTAAAAGTTGTAGATTTCAATACAATGAATTCCCATAGTTAATATACAATATATGTTATTTTTAATCATAAATACTTAAAATGAAGCTAAAGAGACTTATTAATCATTTAAAGTGAAAGTATTATATAAAGCCAAGAATTTCAGCTTTGGATGTTGTCGCATTCGTCAAGGAAATTTCTTAGTGAAGAATACACTCATGACACTTATTATTTAATTTCCTTGCAAGGGCTTAATATGTGCAACGCACAACATTAATTTTACGGTAAAAGATTTCTATATGTTACTGATTTTACACATATTTCATTAACGTAGCATATAACATTTCACTTATTCATTTAAATATTGTAGTTGTATAGTTTTTTGGATTTTGAATCTTAGAAATAACAACACCATATAGGATACTTATCAATTTTAAGAACATGTAATTTGTATTTTCTTTTTTATAATACATAATATAACTTAAAAATATTGTTAATGTACAATCTTCAATATTTTTATTTATATGGCCACACGCGCGTGGTGCGTACCCAAAAACTAGTATTATAGATAAGTGAAAACAAGAGTCCGAAACTCAAAGGGTACAAATTTTTTTCAAAAATTCCAAAACGGTATATAAAATTTTATATTAATCAAAACGGTAAAATCGCTGCAGGAGCAGCGATTTTACTTTTGTAAAATCGCTGCAGGAGCAGCGATTTACAAAGTAAAATTGCTGCTGAGGCAGCGATTTAACAAAATTTATTTATTTTTAATAAAAAAATGAAATCGCTGCCCAAGCAGCGATTTCAAATTTATTTTTTTTTAAATAATAAATCGCTGCCAGGGCAGCGATTTTTAAAAAAAAATAAAAAAATTACATAAATCGCTGCTACGGGCAGCGATTTATTTAATTTTTTTTATTAATCACTGCTAGGGGCACGATTTATTTAAAGAAAAAAAAATTCCTTATTAAATCGCTGCACGAAGCTTTTTTTTAAAAAAAAAAAATTAAAATTTTTAATACAGCGATTTTATATTAAAAAAAAATTATAATATTTTTTAAAATTTAAATATATAACTTATAAGAAAATTTATTAAATTGCAAAAATGTTAATACCGTTTTGTTAATATAAAATTAAAATTTTTTTTTGATTAAATCGCAAAAATGTTAATACAGCGATTTTATATATATAAAAAAAATATAATATTTTTTAAAATTTAAATATATAACTTAAAAAATTAAAAATTCAATATTTTTCTTATAGTTATATATTTAAATTTTAAAAAATATTATAATTTTTTTTATATATATAAAATCGCAGTATTAACTTTTGCGATTTTTTAATATTTTTTTTTTTATTTTATATTAATCAAAACGGTATTAACATTTTTGCGATTTAATAAAATTTTTCTTATAAGTTATATATTTAATTTTAAAAAATATTATAATTTTTTTTAATATAAAATCGCTGTATTAAAAAACTTTAATTTTTTTTTAAAAAAAAGCTTCGTGCAGCGATTTAATAAGGAAATTTTTTTTTCTTTAAATAAATCGTGCCCCTAGCAGCGATTTAATAATTTTTTTTTTTTAAATAAATCGCTGCCCGTAGCAGCGATTTATGTAAATTTTTTTTTTTTGAAATCGCTGCCTAAATCGCTGCCTCAGCAGCGATTTTACTTTGTAAATCGCTGCTCATGCAGCGATTTTACCGTTTTGGTTAATATAAAATTTTATATACCGTTTTGAAAGTTTTGTAAAAAATTTGTACCCTTTGAGTTTCGGACTCGTGATACAAATTAGGTGAGTTGCACTTAATGAAACATTACATACTAGAAAGGCAAAAGACTTTTATTTTCTTTCTCTTAAAACCAACAATTTCAAAATAAATAAATAAATAAATAAGTAAACTATTTGAGGTATTAAACATTTTTAATTAAATTAATCAGAAAAATCTCAAAGTTAATGTACAAGTATCTTAATGAATGCTAATATTTTGTTCAAGTCATAGAATGGTTCAAATAATTGGGATTATCACCTTTAACAATAGAAAACAATTATTTAATCACTATATCAAAAATGATATTTAGTGATAATTAATTAATGACATACTAGTTTAATTGCCAGTAAATATGTAGTTATAGGGGAAATTAACACTCTTTATAAATGTCCCTAAAATTTATAGCGACACTGGATCTAATGATAATAAACTAATGTTGGAAAAGACTTTGACTCACTTTGCTAATGTATATATTCATTGTCGCTAAGAATTAATTTTATTGTTTAAATCATTGTAAAGGCTCACAAAACTTTTGATTGTTAGGATAAGAATATTGTTTGGTGTATAAACCTTGACAAAAAAAATTTCAAAGTTAAAAATTCATTTTTTATTAATTAGGATGAAATTATTATTTGGTTTATGCACATGATTGTATATTAACTTGATGATAATCAAACTTATATTCTAATAGTTCTAATAAATTTACATATTCCTAAGTCAATGCACGAGTCATTTCAATAAATGTTTAAATAAAATCTACAATAGAAAAATTCTATCGCAAAAATAGCTCGCATATATCTCTACTATGATAAAACTGGCTCGCATATATTCCTACCAATATAAAAGTGACTGACATATTACCTTTTCATCAAATGAAAGTGAGAGAAAAAATAATTTTAGTTTTTTTAATTATAGTGCAAAGAGACAAATATACCCCTCAGCTTAGCGTTTTAGACCAAATATACTCCTCGTTAAAAAGTGATACATATATACCTCCATCGGCTAACAAATGGTGCATATGTACCCTCGTTATCTAATATAAACATTTATATTAGAATAATACCATAATTAGGGAAAATACCCAAGTACCCCCCAATCTATGCCCGAAATCCCAGAGACACACTTATACTATGCTAAGGTCCTATTACCCCTGAACTTATTTTATAAGTAATTTTCTACCCCTTTTTAGCCTACGTGGCACTAGTTTGAAAAAAAAAGTCAACCATCATTGGGCCCACAAGATAGTGCCACGTAAGCTAAAAAGGGGTAAAAAATTATTAATAAAATAAGTTCAGGGGGTATTAGGACCTTAGTATAGTATAAGTGTGTCTCTGAGATTTCGGGCATAGATTGAGGGGGTACTTGGGCATTATCCCCTATAATTATGATAATATTTAAAAACAAATTATGTGTGCATATAAATTAGATAATAAGAATTTCTTTAAAATGGGTATCTTATTATTTCTATACGTGACACCACGTGTATATATGATTTTTTTAATTTCCTTTGCATCGTATATAAAATAAATTAACACATAATATTTTTCTATTTTTCTTTAACAATAATATAATTACACCTTTCTTTAAAATGGTGACATATGGGATTTGACAAAACAATTAAGTTGAAATTTCAAAAAAGCTTATTTAGTTAGGATAAGAGTGTTAACTGGTGCAAAGACCTTGACTTAAAGATAGACAATAAATTTAGTTGAAAATCTCTTTAAATTTTGGTGGAATTTGATTTGAGTCCAGACATACAAATACGGTGAACCATCACCACCAACAGATGTGATAGATGAATGTAATTTAAAATTATTTTGTCGGGTATATCGTTATTTATATTTTGTATCTACAAAAAAAATATTTGGGGCATCTATGATAAATTTACAAGAAAATTCGTTAAAAATATATTTACCATCAAAATAATAAAGGGTCTGATATACCCCTCAACTTTGTCATTTAGAGTTGATATACCCCTTGTTATGAAAGTGACTCATATATACCCTACTTGTAAACAAATGGTCCACATATACCCTTTTCCTCTAACGGAAATGAAAAAAAAATTTAATCTAAATTTTTATTTTTTTTTCTAAAAAATATAATCCCATATGAGTAAATTTAATCCTCGTCAAACATAATTTTTTGACTTTTTTTTTTATTTCAGTGACTAATTTATAATTATTATTTTGATAATCAAATTTATTTATGTTTCACTAATATTCTTGTAAAACTTATTGTAGATGACCAAATTTTTTCTTCGAACGAAAATAAATTACAATACACACAAAAAAATAGTTTAATTTTTTATTTTTTAAACTAAGGAATGAAAGAAAAAAACAAAATAAGAATAAGAAATTCAAATAATTATAATAAAAGAAGTCAAAAAATAATTTATATATGAAAAAAAATTAAAATATACCTTGAACTTTGATAGAAGAATCATATATACCCCTAAATAATTATTTTTTTTAAAATTAGAAGTAATAAATATAAATTTAAAACTATTTTTTTAACTTCCGTTAAATGAACGGTATATGTGAGCCATTTTATAACGGCAGGGGTATGTGTGAGCCGTTTGTATTACGGTAAAGATATATATGAGCCACTTTTATAACGAGGGGTATATCACCTCCAAATAACAAAGTTGAGGGGTATATCAGACCCTTTTCCCTAAATTCAAACTAGTTGTTGAATAAAAAAAGTAAAAAAAAAAAAGAAGAAGAAGAAGAAGGAAATGTATGACAAGGACCAAATAAATATTTTTTTTAAAATCTAATTTTAATAATAATTAAAATTAATTTGTTTTTACTTTCATTAAAAGAAAAGGGTATATATATACGAGTTATTTGCGTAATAATAGGGTATATATGAATCACTTTTATAACGATTGATATATAAAATTTAATGATAAAGATACATCAAATCATTTAAATTACTTCAAATCTGGTGAACGGATTTAAGTTAAAAAAAAAGGCTGAAACACCAACGAATATGAAATATAGATGTAATTTTTAGGGATAATGCACAAGTATCCCCTCAACCTATGCCCGAATTCTCAGAGACACACTTATACTATACTAAGGTCCTATTACCCCTGAACTTATTTTATTAATAATTTTCTACCTCTTTTCAGCCTACGTGGTCGTATCTTGTGGGCCCAACGCTGGTTGATTTTTTTCAAGCTAGTGCCACGTAGACTGAAAAGGTATAGAAAATTACTTATAAAATAAGTTCAGGGGGTAATAAGACCTTAATATAGTATAAGTGTATCTCTGAGATTTCGGGCATAGGTTGAGGAGGTACTTGTACATTTTTCCTAATTTTTATGAACCACAAATTACGCAAAGAAAAATCTATTGTTATCGCTTTGAATAGTCAATTCCGATGAGCCCACCTGAACACTTTCGCTCTAATTTTGAATTATCAACTTTATATTCTCAAGTCAATGCACGAGTCATTGCACAAGAATAATCCAAATGATTGTTGAAAAATATAAAAAAATCCAAATTGTTAAGTCAAGTCATCACATAGAAAGTTTAAATGAAAGGTACTACACAAAATCATTTCACTTGTAATAATAAAATTTTCTTTGATACCTTATCGGTCTAAAACATCACAATCCCAAGTCTTTGCTAGTAGTCTTGACACAATTATTACGCGTTCGAACCGTAGAAATAGTCACTTATATTTGCAAAATATTTTTTTGATAAATTTCTCAATTTATCAAATATTGTTAGTCATCTACTACAACTAATCAATTCCAAGAAGCTCATCTAGTTACTTTCAGTCAATTTTTGAGTTGTCAATTATCACATTTTTTGATGAAATTCCATTGAAAAATCTTTTTTAGAGTATTATGAATACAGTTGTAATAATTCAATTTTATTCGATACATTATCAATCTTAAAATGTCATAATCCTAATGTTAGGATCGAAAATAAGCAGGTGTAAACGCGGAATCTAGCAAAGCAAACCTCAAAAGACCACGAGTAAGAAGACAACGAGAAATATACCAAAAGACACAAAGATTTAACGTGGTTCGATCAATCGACCTACGTCCACAAGGAGATCTATGAGCAATCCACTATAAATATGAGAGTACAAAATACAGAGAGAAACAACCTCAACCAATTCACTCAGAATACACGGGAGGTTTACAAAAGTGATAACGTATTAAGCTTGTGACCCACAAATTCTCCCCCTAACCAAAACTCTCAAAGCCCTAAGACTACATTGTAAATGTTGATTAAGTTAGAAGGAACATTCCTCTATTTATAGAGTCCTAAACCTTTTCCTACCAGAAAAAGAATTAGTCAATCCGAAACCTTTTCCTAAAAGGAAAACCTATTTACGGTAAGAAATTTAGCGCAAATAAAACCCAACACCTAAGTCTTTACAAGTGGTTCAGACCCACATTGTCATGCATTATTAGTCTCACTTGTCAAATTTGTACTATAATTATGTAGAAAAAATCACCTTCAGAATATTATGTGTAACTGTGTGAAATAGTTATTAAATCAATTGAAGTCTTAAAGAAAAAAAAGTGAAGGGAGCTTTGGAACAAACACTTAATTGTCTCGGTGTGATATCGTGGGATGTTTTGTAAACGAATAATTTCTTTTTTATTTTTAGAGGAGAAAGAAAAAATTATAAGAGTGATAATCGGTGTATAGATTTTGACAAAAAAATATGTAACCATCCCAATGTGTGTGGGGATCATTTAATCTAACAATAGTCAAATAAGAAATAGTTATTTATCAATTTAAACGAAGAAAGAGTCTATAAGAGTATTAATTTGTGTATAGACTTTGTCAAAAAATATCTCAAAGTCTAAAATTTAAAAATGTTGAATTAATCAAATAAGAGTGATAATTGACATATAGAAACATTTCTAAGTCAAAATTTCATATCAGAATAATGCTATCAATGAACAATAATTACGCTGAATATGTATCAAAATATTGATAAACGAAAACTAATGCTTTTATTACTTAGGGAAATGCACACTTCAAATACATTACAAACTAGTAAAGTAAAAACTAACATCTTTTCTTGTGTTTTTTCATTCTTGTAATAATTATGTGTTCCAATTTTATATCCATCCTCGAAAACCATGCTAGATATTGAGTTGACAACATTATGTATATTATGGACAGTCCAATAACAAGTCCACAACCGTAACCCATGAGAACTGCCTTCCAACTTATTATTGATGAATCTCCTTCCTCTTCTTCTTCTTCTTCTTCTTCTTCTTCTTCTTCTTGATCACCACCACCACCACAACAATCTTTTGAGAGTGGAAATCCACGTAACCCATCGTTCCCTTGGTATGAACTATTCTCAAACGTATCAAATTGTTTTCCTTTGGGGATGCATCCAACAAGATGATTGTGAGATAGATTTAAGACTTCAAGTGATTTGAGGGATACAAGCTGTTGTGGAATTTCTCCGCTGATTTTGTTGTATGAGAGATCCAATGATTCAAGTACAGATAATTGCTGCAGTGATGCTGGTACGTGACCTTCCAAGAGATTGTGAGACAAGTTCAAAGTACGAAGCCCAATGAGATCTCCAATAATGCTTGGGATATTACCTTCAAATCTATTCCTTGAGAGATCGATAATAATCTCTGTAGTCAAAACTCGAGGAAGTTCAAGGTCCAGTCCCTTTGTTGTCACGATAATGGAACTTGTGTAAAAAGAAGAATATATATCTGCTACATACTCTCGGGTTCCACTGATCTCACCAATTATTTTCATGGCTTGAAAATTCTCAAAAAGGTTCACCGGTAAATCTCCACTAAATCCATTGGATGAGAGATCTATGACTCGAATTTGAGCAAATAAGTTGTCAGTCCTAGAAACTTTTATAGGGCCAAAGAACTTATTTGATCTCAAGTTCAAAATCTGTAACTCAGATAGAGCTCCCAACCATTTAGGAAATGTGTCATTCAACTCATTGTTACCTAAATCAACAACTTCCAAATATGGACAATTGATCAAAGATTGCGGAACCTTCCCCTCTAGCTTATTACTATCAAATTTGATGACTACAAGTTGGTTTCCTATACTAAAAGTTGTATTAATTGTCCCGCTAAGCCTATTGTTGCTTAAATCCAAAATCTTAAGTCTACTCATCTGACCCAAACATAGCGGGATTGTTCCCTCCAAATTATTGCTGCCCAAATCTAGCACATTCAGTATTGTCAGATTGCAGATGGTTGAAGGAATCTGTCCACTGAGATTATTGTGCGAAAGGAAAAGAAGATATAGATTATGCTGGTTTAGGAGTGACTTTGGAATAGGACCTTGCAGGTGATTTTGTTTTAGAGAAACAATATCCAATGTTTTAGACTTGAACTCCTGAATGTTTCCACTGAAATGGTTATCACCCAAGTCGAACTCAGTTAGGTTGGTGAGATTGAATAGAGGTTTAGGAATAGAGCCTGAGAGATTACAAGAAAGCAAATCTAATTTTTGCAGTGAAGTTAGATGACCAAATGATTCAGGTATCCTATCAGCAACATTCACTCTTAAGAGAACTAACTCCATGAGTGATGCACTGCTATTCCATTTAGTTGTGGGAAACCTAACAGTGAGCTGGGGAGTTTCTGATAAATCAAGAGATTTTAAGTTGGAAAGGTGGAAAACTCCTTCGGGCAATGTCCCGTATATCTGCGTGTTCCAAAGTCTTAGATTTGTTAAATATGAAGAAAAATTTAGAGGAAAGGTGGAAGAGATGGTCACAAAGCGAAGGTCAAGGTCTCTTAATTGGGTCAAGTTCTTAAGGAGCAGTTCGAAATTGTGAGGCTCGAATCTTAATTGGGTATCCTGGAGACGAAGAACATGTAACTTAGAAAGACGAGATATTTCTGATGGGATTATACTTGTAAAATTTGAATACGACAAATCAAGATGCGTTAAACTAGAAAGCTCACCAAATTTAGGTGAAATGAGTGATCCAAAAAAATTATTTCTAGACAAATCAAGCCATTTGAGATTGGTGAGCTTAAAGAGGCTACTGTTGGAATGAAACTCACCCCGAAGTCTGCTGTTAGCGAGGTCAAGCTCTGTCACTTGTCCCGTCATTACGTCACGATGAACTCCATCCCATGAACAACAATCGGCGCTCTTATTCTGATTGGTTATAGTAAGAGTATTTGTTGGTGCATAGACCTTGACCAAAACATTTTCCAATATAATTTTATTCTGATTGGTTATAGTGTTGTACAGACCTTGAAAATATTCAAGTTGCTTTGGTCATATGCACAAAGGTTACTTTTTTCTTCGTGGAAAAAAGTCTAATATACCTCTCAACTTTGCGATTTAGAGTTAATATACCTTACCATTATTAAAGTTGCTGGCATATACCCTTTTCATCTAATAGTACTGAAAACATTAATGTCAAATTATTGTTTTTTTTAAAAAAAAAATTTTGTCGATGTATATATGATACTTCTAGCAATATTCAAAGTTCATTTGATCTTTCTGACTCGTAAGTTGAGTTTGTAATCTCCTTTGTAGATCTATTTGCTTATCGTTATTTGAATCTCTTGTTCTTATTTAATTTTTTTTTCATTTTTAGTGTAAAAATATGAGAACAAAAAAAAAGGTGAAGAAAGAAGAGAAAAACGTAAGTTTATCCAAAAACTTCTATTGTGTAATGTATGATAAGTTTTACAAGTAAATGAGTGAGAAATAAATTCTCATTAAAATAGCAAATTAAATCCAAAAATTATTTTTTTCTAAATAAAAATAAAAATCAAATAAACTAAATTTAGAATTAGACTTTCACTTCCATAAAACCAAATGTGACCCATTTTTGTAACAATCTTTTGTAACGATAGTTATATCAACTCTACGTTGCAAAGATAAAAATTCACAAAAGTTTTAATTAGTTGGAATAAGTGTATTGATTGGTGTACAGACCTTGACAACAACATATCAAGTAAAACTAAAAATCTTTTTTCTTATTAAATAACAATATATATCATGCTCGATTAAGGTTACCAAAATTAATTGGCTTTAAATGTTTTGATGGTATAATATCATGAAATATGTGGAATGTTTTGTGTACCTAACTTCCAAAGTGAAAGGTGTTTTAACACAAATATTATGTTGATCATTAAAAAAGAGAGAATACTTTATGGAACCTGTAATTTTTTAAATAAAATAAATTGTAGTAAAAAATATTTGAGGTAACAAACTTTTATAATTAAACTAATGAGAAAAATCTCAAGTCAATGCACAAAAATCCAAATGTAATAATACAATTTTTCATAACTAGTAATCATACAATTTTGTTTGATTTGTTATCAATGGAATCATCACAATCATAACTTTCTGCAAAGTTCCTAACCAAACTATTATGCAATGTGGAATTTTGCTCCTTGAGAATATTATCTTCTGACCCAATTATTATGCAATGTGGATACTAGCTTCTTTTTTTTGGTTTGTCATTCGGCGTCTGATACACACATTGAAATTCGATTATTTTAAACTCGTGTTGGGCATCGTGTAGAGTCCTATTCGGTGGGGCTGGGGGAACACTCTTTACTAATGAGTTTTTTTATATCAGGGTTCAAACATGACTTTCGGTTAAGAGAGGAGAAACCACATTCACTGCACCACATCCGTTGGTGATGAAAATATTAACTTTAACAATTGGGAACAATTATGTAATAAATTTAAATTGGGAGAAGACATAAGTACCTCTTGAACTATTACTGAAATTAAAAGGACTTTCGTATGTTATAGCCCATGGATTTTTTCAATCTATAAATTTCAAAATACAATGGCCGAAACTTTTCATGGACGTTTGTTAAGACTTTAAAAATGGAACCAATTCATCCCGCGGAAAAAAATAATGCATTTTCAAGATCAAACGAACCCTAACATGCAAAGGCAAATTTTATCAATTTTCCTGTGCTCTAGCAAATGATTTTTTTTAATTCGTAAATCTAAAAAAAAATGATCGAAAATTTTCATGAATTTTTTTTATGACCTTATAAATTGAACCAGTTCGTCCCACGGGGAAAAATGGTGCATTCTCAAGTTCAAAATAGTCTCAAAGTAGGCAATGAAAGATCTTATTCATTTTCGTGTGCTATAGCCCATGAATTATTTCTTATCCAGAATCACGAAAAAAATGACCAAATTTTTTCAAGAATGTCCCTTAAGAACTTAAAGATGGAACCAGTTTGTTCCACGGGAAAAAGTGGTGCATTTTCAAGTTCAACGAGACCCAAAGCAGACAAAACCAAATTTTATCGATTTTCGTGTGTTATAGCCCATGAGTTTTTTTAATCCAGAAATCTCAAAACAAAATGGCTGAAAATTTTCATCTAAGACCTTAGAAATGAACCAGTTCATTCCACGTTGAAAGATGGTGCATTTTCAAGTTAAAACTAGTCGCAAAGCAGGCAAAGAAAGGTTTTACCTATTTTCATGTGCTATAACCTATGAATTTTTTTTATCGACAAATTTAGAAACAAAATGACCAAAATTTTACAAGTACGTCCGTTAATACGTTAGAGATGGAACCAGTTCGTCCCACTGGAAAAATGGTGCATTTTCAAGTTCAAATGAGCCCCAACGACAAATGCGAATTTTATCGATTTTCGTGTGTTATAGCCAAAGAACTTTTTTATCCTGAAATCTCAAAAAAAAAATTGGCCGAATATTTTCATGGATATCCATTAAGACCTTAGAAATGGAACCAATTTATCTCACGTTGAAAAATGGTGCATTTTCAAGTTTAAACTAGTCCCAAAGCAGGTAAAGAAATGTTTTATCCATTTTCTTATGCTATAATCCATGGATTTTTTTTGTTCCGAAAATCTCAAAACAAAATGAACGAAAATTTTTAAGGACGTCCATTAAGAATTTAGAAATGAAAACCAATTTGTCCCGCGAAAAAAAAAGGTACATTTTTTAAGTTCAAATGAGCCCCAACTGCAAAGGACTTGACATGGATTGTCTCTTATTACATCTTATATTATTTATTTTACTGTTGAAACGCGTATTTTGTACTTAAACATGTTGCATAAGCCAAAAACTTATTATCTATAAAGAAGAAGAAATCATCTGAGCTCTGCTAATGTGAATGACTTATTTAATTAGTGTCCTAAGTATCTTTAACCATTTGGCGTAACATAATTTCTACTGTTATTTCAAAGTATTTAATGAGAATGATTTATTTAATTAAGATTTTTAATGTGCTTTCAACTGTTATTTCAAAGTATTTGCATTTTATGAATTATTTTTTTTTTGTCACAATTGAATATGCTGAATTTATTTTGTACATACTACATATAAGTGAAATAAAATAAAACTCGTGTCTTTATTCATAGGGTAACAAACACTTCATGAAACATCACAAACTATGAAAGTAAAAACTTTTATTCACATCCCAGTAATGCAGTAGACTTGAATCCTGCAGTTTTCAAAAATGAAAAATTAAAGTTAAAAGCTTTAAGAATGAAGAAAATTTATGGATATATAAAAAGTAATCTTCTGAAGGATCGAGATTAAGTTGAATACCTGGAGGTTACATGCTAATATCTTTTCTTGTGCTATTTCATTCTTGTAATAATTATGTGTTCCAATTTTACATTCATCCTCGAAAACCATGCTGGATATTGAGTTGACAGCATTATGTATATTATGGACAGTCCAATAACAAGTCCACAACCGTAACCCATGAGAACCGCCTGCCAACTGATCATTGGTGAATCTTCTTCTTCTTCTTTTTCATCATCTAGCTCAAATGGAGTTGTTGCTTCTGGTACCCCTTCATCGCCGCCACAATCTTTTGAGAGTGGAAATCCACGTAACCCATCGTTCCCTTGGTATGAACTATTCTCAAACGTATCAAATTGTTTTCCTTTGGGGATGCATCCAAAAAGATGATTGTGAGATAAATTTAAGACTGCAAGTGATGTGAGGGATGCAAGCTGCTGTGGAATTTCTCCGCTGATTTTGTTGGATGAGAGATCCAATGATTCAAGTACAGATAACTGGTGCAGTGATGCTGGTATGTGACCTTCCAAGCGATTATGAGATAAGTTCAAACTTCGAATCCCAATAAGATCTCCAATAATGCTTGGGATATGACCTTCAAATCTGTTGCTAGAGAGATTTATGATTATGTTTGTAGTCAAAACTCGAGGAAATTCAAGCTCCATTCCTTTTGTTATTACTATAAAGGAATTTGAGTAAAAATCAGAAAAATAATCAGCTACATACTCACGAGATCCATTTTTCTCACCAATTATTTTCATGGCTTCAAAATTCTGAAAAAGGCTCACTGGTAAATCTCCACTAAATCCATTGGATGAGAGATCTATAACTCGAATTTGAGCAGATAAGTTGTAAGCCCTAGAATCTTTTATAGGGCCATAGAACTTATTTGATCTTAAGTTTAATATCTGCAACTCAGGTAAGACTCCTAACCATATCGAAAACGTGTCATTCAATTCATTGTTACCTAAATCAAGAACCTTCAAATGTTTGCAATTGATAAAAGACTGCATGAGTTTCCCCTCTAGCTTATTCCCGTCAAATTTAATGACTCGAAGATAGTTTCCTATACTAAAAGTTATATCTATTGTCCCGCTAAGACTATTGTTACTTAAATCCAAAATCACAAGTAAACTCATCTCACCCAAACATAGCGGGATTGTTCCCTCCAAATTATTGCTGCCCAAATCTAGCACCATCAGTACTCGATTGCAGATGGTTGATGAGATGTGTCCATTGAGATTATTTTGCGAAAGGAGAAGAAAGTGTAGGGTTTGTTGGTCTAGGAATGACTTCGGAATAGGACCTTCCAGTCGATTTTGTTTGAGAGAAACAACAAACAACGATTGGTACTTGAACTCTTGAATCTTTCCACTTAAATGGTTATCACTCAAGTCTAACAAATATAGTGATGGGAGGGAGAATATCCAGGAAGGTATTGTCCCGTTCAAGTGGTTTGATGACAAGTTGAGACGTTGTAGGTTTTGCATACCACTTACATTACAAGGAATCGAACCTGTTAGGGAATTAAATGAAATATCTAGCTCAACAAGTTGCGTCCATCTGATAAAGGATAAGAACTCAAGTTGGCCATCAAAGTTATTATTTGCAAGTAGCAACGACATGAGCTTTCCAAATCTAAAGAAATTAGAAATTGGTCCTTCGAGATGGTTATCACCAAGGTTCAATTCCTCTATATTGGTGAGATTCCATAGAGGTTTAGGAATAGAACCTGATAGATTACAAGAAGCTATTGTCAATGCTCGCAGTGAAGTTAGATGACCAAATGATTCAGGTATCGTACCAAAAGCATTCACACCACTGAGAGCTAACTTCATAAGTGATGCACTACTATTCCATTTGCTCGTGGGAAACCTAACAGTGAGCTGAGGATTGAATGATAAATCAAGAGATTTCAAGTTGGAAAGGTGGAAAACTCTTTCGGGTAGTACCCCGTATAACTGTGTGTTCTTAAGGAACAAAGTAGTTAAATGAGAAGAGAAATTAAGAGGAATGGTGGAAGAGATGTTCACATCGTAAAATTTAACCTCTCTTAATTGGGTCAAGTTCTTAAGGAGCAGTTCAAAACCGTTAGGTTTGAAACTTAATAGGCTACTCTGGATACTAAGAACTTGTAATTTTGAAAGACGAGAGATTTCTGTTGGGATTAGACCTGAGAATCTTGAATTCGACAAATCAAGATGAGTCAAACTAGAAAGCTCACCAAATTTAGGTGAAATGTACGATCCAGAGAAATTATTAAAAGACAAATTAAGTCTTTTGAGATTGGAGAGTTGAAAGAGGCTACTGTTGGGGTGAAACTTTCCTTTTAGTCCTCTTCCAGCGAGGTCAAGCTCAGTCACTTGTCCCGTTATCTCGTTACAATGAACTCCATCCCATGAGCAGCAATCTACGCTCTTGTTCCATGATAGTGATTTCGAAAAAACATCTGTAATAAACATTTGCTTGAACTGTAGAAGAGCAAGAGCTTGATCTTTGACGCACAAATGAGATAAGGATGAGCAAAAAGAAAGTTGACATAGTAAGGAAAATAGCATTAAAAAAATAAGTTTTACGTAACCCATTTTTGCACTAAAATGTTAAAAACTAATTAAGTTGGTAGATAAGAAATCAAAAATATTTTCTTTTGTTCCTCAATTCAATAATTTAGATGTGGTATATATAGCACAAATAAGCAAAGAAATTTACTAGGGAAAGGACCTTGACAACAAAAGTGGCTCACACATATATATTTTTATCGTTATAAAAGTGCCCGCACGTACCTTTTCATCAAATGGAAATGAAAAAAAAAAATTGACCATCAACTTTGCAATTTAGAGCAGATATACTTCTCGTCAAAAAATGATGCATATATACTTCCGTCGGCTTACGCATGGTGCATGTATACCCTTGTTGTCTAATAAATGAAATAAATTTACCCTTTTCATTAACAAACTGATTTTTCTTAAATGATAATCTTAAAATTGATTTTTTTTTTCAGTCAAATTTATCGTTGTGGATCATAAATGCATATCCAAAGGTGTAATCTTTCGTCAAGACATATTAATGAATTAATTAATGTTATCATAACATCCATAAGAGGATGTGGAAAATGAATGAACCACAAATTAAGCAAAGAAAAATCAATAACTATTAAATCTACCGTCTAATATAAAAAAAAATTATATTAGAAGAATACCATAATTATGATAATAATTAAAACAAATTATGTGTGCATATAAATAGATAATAAAAATTTCTTTAAAATGGTTAAAATGGATATCGTATTATTTCTTAAAAATTTTAGGGGTGGACATTCGGTATTTCGGTTCGGTTTTGGGTTTTTTTTCCGGTTTTTGTAAATTGTGTACCGAATCAAAATATTTCGGTTCGGTTTCGGTTTCGGGTTTTTTTTCCTGTTTTTTCAGTTTTTGGTTTTTGTAAATTGTGTACCGAATACCGAATCGAAATATTTCGGTTCAGTTTGGGTTTTTTATTTCGGTTTGGTTTTTTTATTTCGGTTCGGTTTTTATTATTTTGATTCGGTTTTGTTATTTCGGGTTTTTTAATGGGTCTGCTTAGTTGGGCTTTTAAAAATTTACAAATTTTTTTTGTTTGATTTTTCAGCTTAATGGGCTAAAAATAGTTACATCAAAAAGTCTTTTACTTTTGACTTTTTTATTTTAAATTATAATATTTATTATTTAGTATTAATAATTAATATAATATAAATATATATTATAGTATAACATATTTTGATAAACCGAAATACTGAGTAATACAAAATTACATACCAAAAATCGAATCGAAATACCAAAAAATACAAAAACATATACTGGATATCGAACCGAAAATCGAAATACCAAAAAAATTCGATTCGGTACGATATTTTGATTTTCCGGTGTTTATGTCCAGCCCTAAAAAATTTAGCTTGAAATATAATTTTCATTTTTTAACAAAATTTATATAAAAAAATTATTCAGATTAGTTGAATGACTTTTGAGTTATAAAACTAAGTTCAATGAGTTTCTAAGTGTTTCTTATAACTTTTTAAGTCAAAAGATATAAACTCATCCAAACAGACTCTATATCTCTTCGGTTAGAAAATAATATGTAGAACTTACTGGACACTTACTTTTGAGCAATTGAAATAATACAAGTTTGATTAGTTCTTACATACAAGTTTGAAATTTGATCATTGGAAAAATCTCATATTTGTGGTCATGTTTGTTTGCTTAGTAGTCAAAGTTTAGTAGGTATTTGTAATAAATTTTGGTTGGTGAATGGTGGTTGGAGTTATGTTTTAGATTTGTTATAATAGTTTAAATGCGGTGAAAGCATGCTTGTAATGAGTAATAAAATACAATTATATCTTAATTTTTAGGGAAAAGGGTCTCATATACCCTTCAACTTTGTCATTTAGAGCTGATATACCCCTTGTTATGAAAGTTGTCCATATATACCCCTACTTGTAAACAAATGACTCACATATACCCTTTTCCTCTAACGGAAATGAAAAAAAAATAATTTTAATCTAAATTTTTATTATTTTTTTCTAAAAAATATAATCCCATATGAGTAAATTTAATCCTCGTCAAATATATTTTTTTTGACTTTTTTTTGTTTCAATGACTAATTTATAATTATATTTTGATAATCAAATTTATTTATGTTTCACTAATATTCTTGTAAAACTTATTGTAGATGACCGACCAAATTTTTTTTCAAATACGAAATTAAATTACAATACACACAAAAAAATAGTTTAATTTTTTATTCTTTAAATTAAGGAATGAAAGAAAAAACAAAATAAGAATAAGAAATTCAAATAATTATAATAAAAGAAGTCAAAAAATAATTTATGTATGAAAAAAATTAAAATATACCTTGTACTTTGATAGAAGAATCATATATACCCCTAAATAATTTTTTTAAAAAAATTAGAAGTAATAAATATAAATTTAAAACAAATTTTTAAACTTCCGTTAAATAAAGGATATATGTGAGTCATTTTATAACTGCAGGGGTATATGTGAGCCGTTTGTATAACGGTAAGGGCATATATGAGCCACTTTTATAACGAGGGTATATCAGCTCCAAATGATGGGGTATATCAGACCCTTTTCCCTAATTTTTATAATACTAATTTCAGAACACGTGCATTACACGTGTGTGATGTGTGATTTTTTTTATAGATCTTTTAGACTGATTAAAATTACATGTAATGAGTAATAAAATACAATAATTATAACTTAATCTTTAAAATATTAATTTCTGGGGTGAGCATTCAATAGTTCGTTCCAATTTTAGATATTTTATTTGGATTTTTTTGAAAGAGAAGATGTAATAGTTGTGTGCTGCAAAATGAGATAAACGCTAAGTGCATGTAGGGAGAAAGGAAATAAAAGTATTAGTAATTAAATAATATCTTATATAGTATGTATAGAAGTGCAAAAATTCCGATTAAATCGAAATACGAAAAATATGATACTAAAAATCAAATAGAAAAATCGAAGTTATAGAAAATATGAATCTAAACATAAAAAACATTGGCTCCGTGCAATATTTTATTTTTTCAGTATTTATGCTCAGCCCCGCTTCACATTCTATAAAAATATGTGTGTAATATGTAATAAAATAGAATAATTATAAATTAATTTTTAAAAATATTAATTTCTGAACACGTGCATTACACGTGTGTAATTTTCTTATCAATTCGTTAAACTAATTAAAATTGAATATAATAAGTAATAAAATCCAATAATTACAAATATTTTTTTGAAAATATAAGAAAAATTATACCAAATGATGGGCGTATTTTAAAGTTCAAATTTAATTCCTTATAAGTAGCTAATCGTAAATTTGGAACATCGATTAGTAAATAACAAAATTTCAATAAATTTATGAAAAGGAAGAGGGGTTAACTACAAAGTTGATTTTCAAAAATAAAATAATTATAAAAAATACCACTTTTAGTATTTAGGTGTCATTTGTTTGCACTTAATGGAGGTCTGAATCTTAATCATTCAAATTCAGCTCATTATGTACGTTTAATTTTTAGGTCTGATCTGAATCGTGCAGATTCAACCCATTAAGTTCATTTATTTTAATTTTTAAAAAACCTCTTAATGAGTCTGAAGAGGGTCTGAACGAATCAGATCTGTAGGAGACTCTTAACAACGTTCAGACTCATTTGATAAGTTATCCAATAATAAATCATAACTTCTTAGCTTTGGGCGTACGTTTTTTTATCTCATAACAAAAAAATTTCTCTCTCTCTTATCTCAATCAAACACCATTTTTTTCCAACTAATAAGTTTTCCTAAATTCTTTCAAATATTTTTTTCATATTAATAATTTTCTTATATTGGTGAGTGTTAAGAACACTGGTTGCAATAATATTTTTGATGTGTTGTTGTTTATCAGTGTTTTTGAATGACAAAATAGTACTCCAAATCATGATTATTAGAACTTTTAGAACTTTTTTTTTTAATAAAAAATGATATATTTTGTTAGAAATAAAAATTTTATAATATTTTATTAATATAATGTTCAATTTCACTTCCACATTCAATATTGAAAACATTAATTATTTAGTATTCAGATTTATAGACCACATCTTAATATTCAGATGTGTATTCAGATAAAAAAACGCAGATCTTAATGCAAATCTTAATATTCAGATGTGTATTCAGATTCAGACCTCTTAATCTAAATGGAAACAAATATAGCCTTAGTGTTGTAATAATAGGATGATATAATTACTATTAAATATTAAATTAATTAAATATTTATAACTTCTTTATTTAATTATGTAGATTAATATAGCAATTCAATTTATGATTTTGAAGCTTTCCATTTTTTGAAACGATATATGATAGATGAGATGATTATATTTTGCTAACTTATTGAACATATAAAATAATTTTTAAAAAATTTATTTAATTTTCTCAAAAATTATTTTTTTGAACAAAATATTTTCTTCCATACCAAACTCATTCATATATATTAAAAAAATTATTTTTGTGCTAATAACACATGGAAAAGGTCAATCTATCATTGATAATAAAATAATGTTGTACGAAGAAAAATTGTCTTATCATATATATAGACTTAATCGCCAAAAGAATCTACTAAAAAAAGAGAATTAGAAAAACATTATTTGGGTAATGTTCTTTATCCAAATTAAAAATAAAAACAAATAATTGGGGTTTTATAATTTAATGAAAATATCTTTTAATTTTCTCATGTTCAATGGTTCATTTTTTTTTAGAAAATAACTTTTAGGTAATTACATCCGTAAAATAAAAAAATAATTTTCTTCATTGGTTTTCTCATTTCCACTCTCCAATATATTTCATCTTCATTCAATTTTCGTAGCCCCCATCCCTATCACCTTACTCTCCTACTGCACTTCTCATACTATTTATCTAGATTATACGAAAATGAATTTGAATAATATATTATACTTACGTACACACGAAAAAAATAAAAAAAAAATCTACTTATTTTTTGAAAAAAATATTTTCCAATACACCAAATACACTCTTTCATCACTTCTCTATTTCCAAGGGTATTTAAATTAAAATCAATATATTTTTTTGTATGCTTCACACATGACAATATTATTACCTAGTGATTTAATATCTCATTTTTTTCCTCCCCCTATATATAAAATGTTATAGTTAAATCCTCAAGTCACAAATAGTCAACAAATAGAGTTCAATAAATGGCTAAGTCTCTAATTCACTATACAACCTTTCTTGTTCTTCTCTTTTGCTTCCTCATGATTGCATCAATGGGTAAATATCCCGCCCCTCGCGTTTATGATATCTCATATCGTGATTAATGTGTTTCTTTTACGATATGCTATAATCCTGAATATTTTTATTGATCTTCTAGCCTTAGAAATTGACGAGTAATGCTCCATGCATTCTACTCCCTTTGTCTTAGTTTATCTAGTATTTTTTGAATTTCGGAAGTTAAACGAGTTTTTTTTAATCACAATCTTTTCATAAAATAGTTCAATATCTTGAATTATTAATTATTGTAACTTATAGTGCTTTTTATTTATTATGTAAGTTTGTGTACAATTTATTTCAAATTTAAATTTAAAAAAGGCCTATAGGTTTACGGTCAAAACATAAAATTTTGATTCTCGAAATTCGAACTATGACAAATAAATTAAAACGAAGAGAGTAATATGGGAGTACGACTAACTTATTGAACGACACCCCCCCCCCACTTAATCGTAGTGGAGAAATCAAAAATCTTGTTAAGGGTATTTAAGATTTAATATATGTGTGAAAAATAATTTTTGGCATATTTTATTTCGTATAATTTTTTATATACTATTATACATAGTATATCTTTTCGATGAAAAGTGTTCAACTGACCATCCTTCACTACATGTCGCTACGTTATTGACTGTAAATCATCTCAATAAGGATAAATTAGATATTGCATAGTTAAATTGTTATAACAACAACAACAACATAGAGATGATAGAGTACACATAGATCTTACCGCTACCTCAAAGATCATTTTCGAGAGACCCTCAACCCAACGAAAACCAGTTTAAAATGGTCCAAGAAAAAAAAGTAAATATGTGTCATTTTTCTTGAAACAGACTAAAAATGACATCAACGTATGACATAAAATCTTTTGTTTTCACAATATTATTAATTGAACTAATACTCATTTTATTTTTCTTACACAGAGGTAGAAGCACTTGGTTGTGAAAAGCCAAGCACAACATGGTCAGGACCTTGTTTATTTAGTGATGAATGTAACAATCAATGCATCAATTGGGAAGGAGCTATTCATGGAGAGTGTAGTTTTGCACTTGGTCCTGAATGCTTTTGTTACTTTTGTTGATAAAATTATCATCATCTAAATTGATGCTATGTATGCAAAAATTAAATTAAAAAAAAAACTAAAATAAAAAGATACATGAAGTTTTGTAATAATGTGAGAATTAAATAAGAAATGAGCAAAGTCATTTATCTATGTTGACTTTGTTATTATTAATCCGAACTACATACGTAATTACACGAGTGAGATTTGAAAAGGATATTATGCACTGATCGTATTTCTATCCTGAGAGGTAGAGAATTGTTTCCTTATAGACCCTCGGTCAAAAGAAAAAAAACAAGTGTGAAGAAATTAAGACAAATACTGAACAAAGTATGATGACAAAGCATTCGAAAAAAAAACAATAATTAAAATAAAATAATAGAATAATCGAAAAACAAGAAACAATAAAAAGTACAAGATAAATTTTATAAATAAACAACAAAATTCATCTCTGACAACAACTTATGATTTTTTTTTATATATATATATATATAGAGGAGCTATTTAAAAACGGAATAAGGTTAAATCCAATTTGGGGTCCTAACATGTTACTAGAAATAAAGGTTTTTCGATTATAAATTAATAAAAAATTGTATTATAAATATGATTTTTCCACTAAGGGCCCGTTTGGATGGGCTTAATAACAGCAGCTTTAAAAAAGTACTTTTGAAAGTGCTGAAACTTATTTTTAAAATAAGCAGTTATGTGTTTGGATAAAAGTGCTGAAGTTAAAAAAAAGTTGTTGATGTGTTTGGCAAATAAGTGCTGATAAATAGCTTTTTAAATCAAAATGTCTGAAATACCCTTAAAAACTGTTAACATAATAAAAGTTAATTAATTTATATTTCTAATTATATTTTGCTATCATTCACAATTTCTTTCTAATCACAAATTATTTATAAGAGGAATATAAACTTATTATAGATTTTAAAGATATTTAATTTGAATAGATCAAAGAACGATTTAAGATTTATTTTAGTTTCATCCATATGTAATGATAATTATCTATCATTCACATATTTTTTTATTATCACAAATTATTTATAAGAGGAATATAAATTTTTATTTAAGTTATATGTGCCAAGCGTGAGAAGGAAAAATGGAAAAATGGAAGAAAATGTGAGGATAAGGATGGGTAATTTGGGGATTATATAAAAATATTAAGGGCAAAAGGGTAAAAGTAAAGTCAACTTAAAACAGCTTATAAGCTAAAAAAAAAAAAAACACCCCTACCCCAGCTTTTAACTTTTGGCTTAAAATAAGTTTTTTTTAGCTTAAAATAAGCTGTTTTGAGTATTGCCAAACAGTCAAATAAGTCAAAAACCAGCTTTTAAGTCAGTTTGACCATCTTAAAAGCTGAGCCAAACAGGCCCTAAACTGATTCACCGAAAAAACACATGGTAGAAAATAAATTCTCATTAAAATATTAGAAATTAGCACCGAATAAACCAACTTGTCCAACTCTTATCAAATCTTAAATTCTTTGTTTGTGTTTTAAAATTTATTTTATTTTTTAATTATTTGTTTAAGTACTTCTAATATATATATATATATATTATATATATATATATATAATATATATATATATCAACTAATTGAATTAAGTGGATCATTAACCTGTCCAAGCCTAAGTGAATTAAGTTGACCATGATTTTATGAGCTAATTTTATCTTTTTTACCAAGTCATAAAATTTTATCTCCAATTATCCAGATAATTATTTTCCTACTCTATTTCATTTATTTTTACTAGGAGATAATAATTTCCTTTTTTCTTTAGCTTTATGTTGTTATTTAAATGCATTACATTATGTCATTTTTCTTTAATCAAGTTGACTATGATTTTATGAGTAAATTTTATCGTTTTTACTGACATAACATCGGTTTTTAATCTCATTATGACTTAAATGAAAAGTCATAAAATTTTGTTCTTGATAATTATTTTCCTACTCTATTTTATTTGTTTTTACTAGGAGATAATAATTTCCTTTTTCTTTAGCTTTATGTTGTTATTTAAATGCATACATTATTTCATTTTCCTTTAATCAAGTTGATTATGATTTTATGAGCTAATTTTATCGTTTTTACTAATACAACATCGATTTTTAATCTCATTATGAATCAAATGAAAAGTCATAAAATTTTATCCTTGATAATTATTTTTCTACTCTATTTCATTTGTTTTTACTAGGAGATAATAATTTCCTTTTTCTTTAGCTTTATGTTGTTATTTAAATGCATACATTATGTCATTTTCCTTTAATCAAGTTGATTATGATTTTATGAGCTAATTTTATCGTTTTTACTGATACAACATCGATTTTTAATCTCATTATGAATCAAATGAAAAGTCATAAAATTTTATCTCCGATTATCTTAATAATTATTTTCATACTTTATTTCATTTGTTTTTACTAGCAGATAATAATTTCCCTTTTCTTTAGCTTTATGTTGTTATTTAAATGCATACATTATGTCATTTTCCTTTAATCAAGTTGACTATGGTTTTATGAGCTAATTTTATCATTTTTACTAATACAACATCAATTTTTAATCTCATTATGACTTAAATGAAAAGTAATAAAATTTTATCTCCAATTATCTAGACAATTATTTTCCTACTCTATTTCATTTGTTTTTACTAGGAGATAAAATAATTTCCTTTTTTCTTTAACTTTATGTTGTTATTTAAATGCATTACATTATGTCATTTTCCTTTAATCAAGGTGAAAACAGTATTTAGCTAATGTTAGTTAATTACAACCATTGCCAAACACCACTTTTTCCCCAGATTTTACGTTTAACCAAAGATACAATAATGTTTAGATATTTGTTGTTAAAAAAAAACATATTATTATTAATTGTATCAAAGTTACTATAGAAAGGTAAAAGTATAAAAGAAACATATTAAGTATTATTGAATTTTATTTATATAGGTTTGAGTTACGTTCACTTGTTCATATGTTGGAAGATAATAGAAAAGAAGTTTTTCGAGAGAACCAGAATGAACTATCGTCATAAAAAAGGTATATTGTCAAAAACAAAAACATTTTACATATTTCTTCATTGAATGTTAAAATATGTCATCTTTTTTTTTTCTTTTTTTTTTTCATTTAAAGTTTGTCAATTTCTTGAGATTGAAAGATGCATAAACATTTTTTTGCAGAAATAAAAAAAATGCAATTATCTTATCTCTAGTCTCAAAATCTTAAGAAAATGCATAAGTATTCCCAATCTATGTCCGAAATCTCAGAGACACACTTATATTAAGGTTCTATTACCCTCGAACTTATTTTTAAATAATTTTATGTTCCCTTTCGATCTATCTGACACTATCTTCTGGGTCCAACGCGTGTTGACAATTTTTTCAAGCTATCTAGTTGATAGTGTCATGTAAGTCGAAAAGGGATAGAAATTATTTATGAAATAATTTCGGGAGATAATATGACCTTAGTATAGTACAAGTGTGTCTTTAAAATTTCGAGCATAGATTGAGGGTACTTATGCATTTTTCCTAAAATGTTTGAAATAGTTTACATCTGAATTCACATACTCATAAAAAAAAATTCTCAATAACATTTACAATAAGTAATTTATGTAATATTATTTCCTTTCTTGTCAATTACAGAAAATATAATATTTTTTTTCGTTTTTCATATTTAGTAATAGTTTTAAACTTTAATCTTTTTTTTACGCCTCATTAGGATTAGTAAGGTAAATCATAATCCATATCTTACTCTCTTTTTTTTCAGTTTCGATATTATTATTTTAAAAAAAAAACAAAAAAAAAACAAGCCCTAGATACCTTGCCTAGAAAATTTGCTTAAATTTTAAAAATATTACTGAAATGACTTATAGTCACAAAAAAATGTACGATTTATATTAAATCATAATTTTTTTTTAAAAAAAAATCCTAAACTCCATAACCATTCGAAAACATTCACATAAATTGAAATTAAAAAAAAGTACTATAACTTATACCAAATTTAAGTAAAGAAATTTGTTGTTACATGTCAACCATTAAATGGAAATTTAATAAATAAATAAATAAAAAAAAACAGATGTAAACTATTAAAAAAAAAAGTGACATCCAAGGAAGGTTTTATCCTCTTGAAGTACAATCTAGACTCATGTTAACCTCATATTGATGATTTCAATATTTTAGGAACTTTGTGAAAAAATAAAATATATATATACTTAAAATAAAACAGATAGTACCTCACTTAGAAAAAATTATTCCTTCAGTCGCCTCAATTTACGTAACACTCTTTCTGTTTTAGTTAATCACAAAAAAAATGATATATTTTTATATTCAGTAACGATTTGACTTTAAACTTTTCTGTTTATCCTTCCCTTATTTATAGCCGTACATTTTTTAATGGCTTATTTTTCTCTTAAATTTTGTATCAAGTCAAACATCATAACAACATTGTTTTTATAAAATAAATGTTCAAGGTTTTATTGTAGTTGTGTATATATATATATATAATAAATTTCTATATTGGGATTTTTGCCATTTTGCAGTATACAAGTATGGAAGAAAAAGAAGTTTCAGGTAGAGAGGATGTTAAAAACCCACTCTCCATATTTTTCAGAGATATAAGGTAAAGTTTTTTGCCATTTAATTTTATTTTTATCATCTCGTCAAAAAGTTTAAGATTTATCATTTAATTTAAAAGTTTTATACACACTTTACATGTAAAGAAATTATAAAATTAATGTGTTCTTTTTCCTCATTTATATCCTTGTGTCATATCAATATATTGCTCAGACTCTTTAAAATATATTGTCGCACTCGTAACAATCCTCAGAAACTGCATTACTTTAGGAGGAATCGACACACATCCTATGGCTACAAGAAAAATTATAGGATTTTTCGTCGCTAATCCATAGATAAAATTCTTGTAACTAATAGATTTTTTTAGATAATCCATAGCTAATCCGTTGCTAAATAGGATTAGTCATGGATTATGGTGTTGTTATTGTTGTTTAGCTATAAAATTTATTCCATTGCCAATTCCTGATATTTTAGTAGCGATATTTAAAGAGTCTGAGTAGCCTAAACCTGCACATTATAGAAGAGAGGGCACAGTTAAATAATAGTAGGCAAATGTATAAATTTTTTTTATATTTATATATAGATATAATACATAAATATGCCCTTTAACATTGCATCATTTTATATTTACGTCCTTCAATTTTGAGCGTGAGTAAAATAGACATTTTAACTTGTATAAAATTGAATAACTAGGCACACGTGTCTTATGTGGCATCCTACATGGCTGTTTACGTCTTACGTGGTGTTCAGTGTGTATTGTGCTACATAGAATTAATGTGTCTACTTGTTCAACTTTATATAAGTTTACGTGTTTATTTGTAAACATCCAAAGCTAGAGGGTATAAATATGAAACGAGGCTAAGTTATAAAGGCATATACATGTATTATGCCTGATACATAATATACATATTTTATACAAAAAAAATGTATATTTGACTAAATGAATGTAATTATTTTCGATCGATCGATTAAATGTGTAACTTTGTCCCTTTTTTTTTCCTTTGAGCAGATCAATTTTTAAATTGGATGAACTTGGACAAGAAATAGGAAGGATTGCTCTACCTGCTGCACTAGCTTTAACAGCAGATCCAATTGCATCTCTAGTTGATACAGCATTTATTGGCCATATAGGTATCAACTTCACAAAAGTTCATGTTTCTCTATTTGTCCTACAATTAGAGGCGGAGCTAGGACTTTTAGTTCACGTGCTTCGACTTTTGGATTGCAATTTTGTTTCGCTCACTGGATTCTGAATAGATTATTTCTACAGATTGAACGAAAGAGTTAATGATCAAAACTATCACTTTTTTACGAGTTTTGTATACGAACTATCAGATGTTCATTTTTTTCTATTTGAACTATCACCAACTATTTATCATAGGCATAATACATAAATGTGCCATTTAACTTGGCCACATTTTACGTTTATGTCCTTCAACTTTGGATATGCACGTAGACGCTTAAATTTGTATAAAAGTAGAACAAGTAAACACATGAGTCCTACATGACACAATACACGTAGGACACCACGTAGGACAAAAAATAACATGTAGGACATGTGTGTCTATTTGTTCAACTTTATACAAGTTTAAGCGTCTACTTGTGCACACCCAAAGTTGAAGGGTATAAATATGATTTGAAGCGAAGTTAAAGAACATATTTATGTATTATGTCATTTATCATAACACACCTTAACCATCAGTTATTCCCTTTTCCTACGTCATTTATGTAGAGGTGTGTTTGATAAGCGTTTTTGATGCCCCAACTTAAGATTAAAAGTCCAACATTGGCAAAAACACACGAGAGATGTTGGTTATATAAGTAAGCAGACCTTACCAACTAGTGATGAGTTATAAAGCCGTGCCGGCCTAGGTCCAAAGCGGACAATATCACTATCGGGTTGGGTCGTTACACATTTGGTTATCGTTAATCTAGGAAGTTTGTAGACCTGATATCTCAGGTATGAAACTCAAAATATACTTGAGGTGTAGTTTTGATTCGTCAACACAAATATAGAGTGAGCTAAAGTTACTGAATTCTGCCGAACACATTAGTAGTATTGTGGCACATAAGTTAGACTTATAAACTGAGGTGGATGTTGAGCAAAACAGGTTTAAGATCATCGAAAATAAACTCGAATTTGGTTCGAAACAGGTGCGATTGAGCAGGCTGCTGTAGGAGTTTCAATTGCTGTATTCAATCAAGCATCTAAGATTGCAATATTTCCCCTGGTCAGCGTAACAACTTCTTTTGTCGCGGAGGAAGATGCAATCACGAATGCAAACAAAGACCTTCAAGATGACAACTGTATGGAGAAGAATGAAGGAGTTGATGCTGAAGCATTTGAAACCGATTCACCGTCAAAGAGTGAAAGCAAAAGCCTAATACCTAAAAATGGTATGTTTTGGAAAGTGAAAAATCAAACGCTTTTTAAGCAATTATGTGTTTGGATAGAAGTGTTGAAACTGAAACTAAGTAGCTATGTTACACACTCGAGAAATGATTTCACGTGCGTGTTTCCGTTCTGCTTTTTGATAATGACACTATGTTTTCAACTTCTCGTTTTTCCTTCAGATTCTACAGAGAGTGTATGCAAGTCCGAAAATCTAGTCACGAGCTTTGAAATAGTGCAATCTAAGCCTGAAAAGAGACACATACCATCCGCGTCATCTGCATTGATCATTGGTGCTGTTCTTGGCATCATCCAAGCAGTATTTCTTATCGCTGGAGCAAAGCCGTTATTAAAATTCATGGGAGTCAAACCTGTAAGTTGATCTCTTCGTATACAGAGAGGGAAGAGTACGTAATTTCATACTCCTCCGTCCCAATTCATGTCAAGACGTTTGACTGGACACGAAGTTTAAGAATCATTTGGAAACTTGTGGTTTAAAACAATTCGTAGATATTTGTGTGTCTATAAATGATCTCAGCAAGGGTGAAGGACAGAGTTGAATTGTTATGCTTTCTTGGACGAACTAAAAATGAAAGAGTGTCACATGAATTGGGACGGAATGAGTAATTTTGTTTTCCAATTTATATTCTTGTATCCTTCTTCCAACTCTTTGGTGTTATTTTCTTTTACTTTTTTTCATCTCGTTTTTTCGGAGATAGGTGAGGCTCTCATAGTGTCAATTTCCGGTTGTATGTATATCATTTTACAGGGATCATCTATGTCGAAACCAGCACAAGATTACCTGAGATTGAGGTCACTTGGTGCACCAGCAGTTCTCCTCTCATTATCTATGCAAGGTGTATTTCGAGGTTTTAAAGACACGAAAACTCCACTATTTGCTACTGGTAAGTAATTAGGGATGTGTGAGATGTGATACACATCGTGCTTTCAGATTCAAGCGTCTTAATCTTAATAAAACAAACGAGGCCCTAAGTCTGACTTCGCCTTTTTCATTTCCTGTGTGTGTTTTGACATATCATACAGTGGCTGGAGATTTGGCAAATATAATTTTGGACCCTATATTCATGTTCGTTTTCCATCTCGGTGTCAGAGGTGCTGCAATCGCTCATGTAATTTCTCAGTGAGTAGATTCTAGTCTCTCCTCATGATAAATAAAACTCGCGAGGCAACAGTTTTACTGATTAAAGAGTTCGCGATATAATTGGAAACATGTTCTTATTACTTGGAAATTGATATTATAGGTACCTGATTTCAGTTATACTGTTTTGGAGACTATTGGAGAAGGTCGATGTCGTACCTCCTAGTCTCAAGTATCTTCAATTTTCTCGATTTCTTACGAATGGTAAGTATTTTCTTGCTTTTGTAAACTACTATTTGTTGCCTCACTTGGTATTTTGCTGTCATATTTTCTTGCTACAATGTTTCGAATTCTTTTCTTGTCTGTCAAGCCGATGGTCTATTGGAAACAACCTCTCTACTCCCGCAAAGGTAGGGGTCCTTAGACAGATCCGACTTGGGAACAACCTCTCGACTCTCTATTGGAAAGATGTTTTCTGAAATGTTGAACCACGTCTGTTCATCAGATTTCGTTCTGTTTTTTCTGTCTAGAAAGGAATTTTCACTTGAATGCCAACTCTAAATGTATACCTTTCGTACTCGTATAGAAGTTAAACTGATTCTTCTTCTTTTTCTCTCCGAATTTCAGGCTTCCTGTTGTTAGTGAGGGTCATAGCGGTAACATTCTGCGTAACATTAGCTGCATCGTTGGCTGCAAGGTTAGGACCAACACAAATGGCTGCATTTCAGGTCTGCTTGCAGATTTGGCTAGCTACATCTCTTCTAGCTGACGGATTAGCTGTCGCTGGGCAGGTAAGACGCGTAAAATGTAATCTCCCCCATCAATACTTTTCCGCTGTCTAAGCTAAAGAGACAAAGGAAAAGACAGAACGATTTCTAACCAGATCGATGTTATCACATGTTTTCGACAGTCAGACCTCTCTATAACAATCTCGAACAACATTTCACTACAACAATCATGTTTGTTGTGGAACCGTTCTTTCATCTTATGTTATATTATAAGCTCGCGATAAAAGCATTTAACTATAGCTGCCAAAAAAAAAACTGGATAAACGATGTTGTTATAGAGACGTTTGACTGAACATTAGTACTTTCATATTTGCCACCACGAGAAAGCATCAACGTTCATCATATCATGTGAACGAACTTCAACGTTCCTTTTCCCTTTTCAGGCGATACTCGCAAGTGCATTTGCTCAAAAGGACTTCAGTAGGTGTACTGCAACAGCATCAAGAGTGTTACAGGTACTAAAAAGGTTATTAAACAGAAGAGTACTCATATACGAGTAGCTGTAGTAACGAACTAGTTCCTGAAAACGTGCAGTTGGGAGTAGTTCTAGGACTGGTACTAGCACTCGTTCTTGGAATTGGTTTACACTACGGAGCACGAGTATTCACAAAAGATGTCAATGTCCTCAACCTAATTGGCATTGGAATCCCGGTACACACCATCTATACACACGTCCTTGAAACATTACAAATCTTTTACAATAGACGTGGTTCAGAACTTATAACCTTCTCTTCCGATTTCAGTTTGTTGCAGCAACTCAACCGATCAATTGCCTGGCTTTTGTCTTCGATGGTGTAAACTTTGGCGCGTCTGACTTTGCATATTCTGCATACTCGATGGTAAGCTCACTCGAAACACTCATTTCTTGCTGTCAACACATAATAAACACACTATGTTCACAATAGGTATGAACTTCCCTTTTACATTGTAAAATATTATAGTGTTGCCACATTAGTCTCATCTCTCAACCTATGTTGTTCTGACTCTTCAAAAATGTCGAAGGGTGTGTGTCAGATGCTTCAAAAGTAGTGCGTTTTTCGAAGATCTGAGAACATTTTTGGAGAGTCTGAGCAACAGATAGGTATCAACTGCATTTGAATCACTCACACTCGCACTTCAACTCAATAAATGTCCTCAAACCACCACCACTCCTACTCTCGTCTTCACACACAACCACGCGCTCATTTCCAAATAGAGAATTACTTTCTCGAAGAACTCTTTCCTCGTGATGTTTTGAGGATAAGTTATTAAACGTTTATTGACATGAACACGTTTGGTTTCAGCTGACGGTGGCTCTTTTCAGCATTATATTCCTTCTCATTCTTTCATCAAGTTATGGATATATCGGAATTTGGGTAGCTCTAACCATCTATATGAGCTTAAGAGCTTTAGCTGGCTTCGGAAGGTAAGCATCCGAAAAACCAAGACTTGTAGATTGTTTGGTCAAGCTTCCAAATCTGCTTTTCGAAAAAGTACTTTTGGATGATAACAACTTGTGTTTGACTAATCAATTGAAGAACACTTTTGCAATAGGCATAATACATAAACATAAATTTTAACTTGACTTTAGCGAGCAACTATGACCTTTAACTTTGGGTATACACAAGTAGACACTTAAACTTGTATAAAAATGAACAAATAGACACAGTTGTCATACATGTCGTCCTACATGACAATTGTGTGTCCTATATGGCGCCCTATGTGTATTATGCCACGTACAGAACGTGTGTCTACTTGTTCAATTTTATACAAGTTTAATGTCTACTTGTGCACACCCAAAGTTGGAGGGCATAAATGTCGAAGCCAAGTTAAAGAAGGGCCTTTGCAATATTAACACAATAGTTTGTGTCTAACCTAGGGCTTCAAAAGTTCTTTACTTTTTTTTTCCTAAAGGCTTAATCAAACACGTCAACTCTTTGAAATAACCGTTTTTTGTTAGAAAATCATCATTTCGCCTTTTCAGAAGATTGGTCAAACAGGCTATTAAGGCGACCGTGGGATTCAGAAGCACAATTTGTTTATTTTTGCTTCTTGGTTTGCAGGATAGGCACCGGGACAGGCCCTTGGAAGTTCCTCCGGAGCTGAAGATAGTTAATCTATATACATATATACCCAGTGTAATTCTACATGTAGGATCGGGACAAGGTAGGAAGGACGCAGCCGTTAGCCCTACCTTTGTGGGAATATAGTAAATTTGTATACTAACCTTAAATTCCTTATAAGGACCAAAGAAAGCATAAGAGGGACCTTATAGGGCAATTTTTGTTAATTGTTGTATCATAAAGTAGCATTATTTCATTTAATTCAATCAACACTTTGTAAATGTATAAATATGTCCCTATTATATTGTATTTTATTTGTCTCGATTTATTTATACTTTTTTTAGTCATTCTCAAAAAGAAAATAATATATATCCCTATCTAATAGTAATCTAACTTCACTATTTTCATTTAATTTTACCTTTATTACAAAAAGATAGTGCACGAGTATTACATAACGATATGCTAATATCAAGGGTCGATACAACTTTAGGTTCACAAAAATTCAATAATTTTTTCTCAAATTCTATTAATTTATTAACATATTTATAAATATTTGATTGTAAGCTCGAGGGTCAGATATTAATGTAGAAAGAAGCTCTCAAGCTGAGGCAAAGAAGAAAGCTTATGATTCTGTAACAATGGGAGCGGCCGAAGGAGTCTACTTTGGTGACCCTCTGAGGAAGTGTTGCTCAGTAAATTCAGCTTCAAACTTCCTGAGTTATTATTGTATATTAACTTAAAAATTGTTGTATAGGAGGACAAGGTTGTAATTTAATCGAACACTTTATTTTGTTTGGGGACTTTCCACGAATCTCGATGTAATGACCCAGAAGGCCTTTTTTTTGAAAATTTAAATTATTTGTGTAACCGAAGTTATTTAATTAAAGAATAATTGTAGATAATTGAATTAATCCATAGTTAGTGGGCTAAAGTGTCCATTTATTTAAAACTCTATACTATTAGGGTCATGTATCAAAAGAATAAGTTAGTGGATTTTATCAGTTTTAATAAACTATTAATTTAGAAAAGAGAAAGAGAGTGTGCGACTGTTGAAAGAAAATAAGGAGAAACAGAACGTAAATTGACATGTGACGGCGTCGATCACGAGTGCAGATATGTGCTTTTAATAAATGGAAATTTTGGATGGATTACCTGCATGAATACACAATATTATAATTATATACATAGGAATGTTAGTATATGATGGGTAGAAAGAGAAAGAAGGCTTAATTACCTATTTTAGAATTATTAGTTATTATTTTGTAACTATGTGGTTGTTGTTAAAAGAAAAATTAATCATGGGTAATGATTGTCCGGGAATATGAACCAATGTAAATGGAAAATATTATAGGTAATTATTATTATTTTTTGTTGATTTCTAATTGCCACATTATTAAATTGGAAATTTAATGATTTGTTTATTATTAATGTTATATGCATGTGTGGATAGCAATTAGGAAATTAGGAAGAGTAGATTCGGTGGGTGAAATAAATTTTTGAGATTTGAGGTTGTGTTAGTTTCGTGAGTGATTAGTTATTTGAATTTTTTTTATTATTATCACATTATTAACAAAGTTTGGGTATGTAGAATAGCTGATTAAATATTATATCTATTCACTCATACAAATTTGAATTGTGATATTGAAAAAAAAAAAGAGAACTGAGACATAACCATAAACTTGAAACTTAGGAACCTGATTATAAATTTGGGTGAATTTTTAAGGTTAAGATTAAACACATATTAGTGGGGGTGTTGTTAGTTTCGAAATCTTATGGTAATATATATACTTGGAAAAGTTGCATCGATTTGAAAGCGCAACGGAAAGGGAAGGCTCAAGTCCCGGGGTGATAATTTAATTGGCTAAGGCAAGTGGATTTCTAAACTCCTGTTAAGCGTATGAAATTCGTGTATTTCCTTGTGTGGTGTTGAGAATGATTTGGAGACTTGTTGCTTATTTGTTGGTGTTGTATTCCTTGTTGCAAATTGTGCTTTGTTATCAAAATGACTATCTCCTCATTTTTATTTGAGCATGTAATTCGCACTGCATCTGAAACATGGTTGTGATAAGAGTTATGTGATAAGAGAATGTACCATTTCGAGGATCATATCGCGCGCTGCGATGAATATTATATTTCGAGGGACGTATCGCGCGCCGCGACGGTTACTAGTCGTGTCGTGCGCCGCGACAAATGCATGGACAGATATGTCCCCCATAGGTCCCAGACTGAGAGACAGCGGGCGTGTATCGTTAGGGAAGACATGTATTACTATACTTGACATTGCATCTCATGGCATTACACATTTTTATTATTGATAAACTTGAATAGGTGTTTTGCTGATCTTGTTAGTGTTTCGCTGTGAAAATTGTGACTGTTGAATATTGAGTTGTTATTGAGAATATGTAAACTAATAGAGTGTGGTTATTGAGTTGTGTGTTTGGTAAACTGTGAGTTGTTTGTAGTGTGGAGGTTCAGATAGGGTGTAAGGAGTACCCGTATTTTGTTCCCTTAACTTGTGTTAGAAATTTGTTTGTTGGGTACCGCGTGGTTTGGTATTCACCCCTTGCTTCTACAACTTTTTGTAGGTTACAAGCCCGGAGTTTCGTGATACATTCCATTCTCTTTGTTTTCAAGGCATATTGTGGAGGATTGTGAGGTAGCTGCTTGTCATCTCAGCGAACTTTCCTACTCCAGTTTATGACTTTGTTTTTACTTGAAAGACAATTTCATGTTAGACTCGTATTTTTATTTCAATTCTAGTATTTACATTAGAGGCTTGTACACGTGACTACCAGGTCTTGCGAATTGAATTAAGTTGAATTGTTTCCGTATTAGTAATCGTTATCAAACTTTTGTTTTATTTCTGCATTTTATCAAAATTATTAAGTTAGACTGACTTGTCTTGGTGGGATAAGACGAGTGTCATCACGCCCATTTTTGGATCGTGACACTCGAGTGAACTCATGTTTATTAATTTGATATTAACATCAAGCATGAATTAAAAAAATCTTTGATAGAGAGCTCAGCTTTAACTTACCAATGAATTTTAAAAATGAACATTAGAAAAAGGTAATTAATGAAGAACATACAACTGAAGAAGCAATTAGTAAAGTTTATAAGGTTAACTTAAATTTAAATTTGTCAACTAATACAATTCAACATCAAAGAAATGATTGAAATACAACATTGTAGGGGATAATGTACAAGTATCCCTCAATTATATTTTATTAAAATTATTTCTTTTAGTAAATAATAAATGTATACCTCAAACTATAATTTCATTATATAATATAATTTTATTGTGGGATAATACACAAGTACTCCTCAATCTATGCTCGAAATCTCAGAGAACAGTTATACTATACTAAGGTCCTATTACCCCCCTGAACTTATTTTATTAATAATTTTTTACCCCTTTTCGACCTATGTGGCACTATCTTGTGGGTCCAACACTTGTTGACTTTTTTTTAAGCTACGTAGGCCGAAAAGGGGCAGAAACTACTTATAAAAAACTTTAGGGGGTAATAGAACTTTAGTATATTATAAGTGTGTCTATGGAATTTCGGGCATAAGTTGAGGAGATACTTGTACATTTTCCCTTTTATTTTTTAATATGTAATAATTAATTTGGCTACACGTGCAAAGAACGTATCCAGAGACTATTATTCACATAAAATTGAAGAACAATAAGCAACTCTATAAACATAAAAACAATCAAATCTAGCTAGGATTGAACATAGGAAATATTATTTACCATAAATTCAAGATAATAAAAAAAGTGGGAACAAACATTGCTATATAAAAAAAAAACCTATCGAGGAAGCGAAAAGAAACTTAAAATGAATTACAATTTTACACCTACGATAAATCAAAATGTTATAAGGCATTTAACTATTCAAATATTAAATTGTATCATTTTAATTAAATGTTAATAACATTTGAACTTCTTTTGATTAATTCCTAATGAAATATCTATATCTTTAAAATGATAATAATAGTGTTAATAATAGCTTATAGTAAATCCAAAATTTTGTACATAAATTATTCAAAATTTAAAAGTGTGCAAAATGGAAAGACATAATTTCCTATTGTTTATTTTTTCCCCTTTATTTGCTTTAATATTCATATTTTATAATTCATATCTAATTACATATTCAACCGGTCACTCTTAATATCTATAACTCTCTTCTTTTCTTATTCACAACATCCAAATTTTTAATTTAAAACTTTATGATATTTTTGATATTCCTCCATTTTTATCTATAGAAGCTCATCTATTTTATTTCATGAAATTCCTACCCAATGTTATCATTTTTATTCTATAGTTAAAGTAGATGAAAAAAACTTTTGAATTTTAGTTGGATACGAGGCAAGGAGTCCATAAGAACACGAAAAATTATGTACTAATTTTATATTTATTTTTTAATCTATATCAAGATCTTGATGTATACATCACACTATAATTTTATTATACATTATAATTTTAAATTTTAAATTGTTAACAATATGATGTAATAACGAATATGGGTTACACGTGCAAAACCGGTGCTTAGAAAATAAGAAAAATTGTTTTACCATAAATTCAAAAAAATCAAAAAAGGGGGAATAAATATTACTAAATTAAAAAAAAAATTAGGGGGGAAGCAAAAAGAAACTTAAAATGATCTGCACATACAAGTCTACATCTCTAGCATAAACATGAATACTTATTAGATTGAACTAAATTGCGAATATATATATCAAAGTTAAAAGTTCAATTACGACTTTACTCTTGCTATAGATCAAAATGTTATAAGCAGTTAGTTATTTAATAGTTTAAATTAGTAGATCCAAAATTTTGTACATAAATTACTCAACTTTTCATAACTTTTTTTGGTAATTCCTCTCATAAATAAAATAAATTATATGAATAAAGTATTATCTTTTATGAGTCCTTTCCTCCGAAGGGTTACCAAAATCTTTCAAATTTTACAAATTTTTATAAAGACATGCATGCTTTTATGAAAAGAGATGTAAATGATTTGAGGATACTTTGAGAGGAAAGTATCAGTGTTGTTGTTGTGAAAGATTTTCTCACATAAGGATTCATGTGATCGAAATTTTTTACACCTAAGTTGAATCATGTTTTTGGAGTTATTTTAAATAACTTTAGCTTGGGTTAGTTGCTAAATTGTGTCTCTCCATGGATGATGAAATGAATATGATTAATGACTATTTTGTGATATTTTACTTAGCACCAAGAGAATATTGATATAGATGCTTTTCCATTAGTAGAGGTCGGGTATCTAGGGTAAATCTTTTTTTCTCTAACTACGTGCGCCGTAGGATGTCTTAGCTAGTGGATCCACATAAGCTAGACGTCTATGGTTCTTACCTTGTCAAGTAGGACATCTCTTTTCAGTATAGGATAGACACCAGATTTCATGTTTTCTCTTACATGGTCTATGTCGGTTAATGGTAAACATCCCACAATAACGAAATATATTACTCTCAAAGTATCTCACCAAGGGTTTTAAATATGTTAAGCTTGCATTGATCATGATGATAACTTGTGTTTTCTAACCTTCTATCTTATGATTTAGCTTGGTCATTGCATTTCATTTATGCATTGCTATCATACTTAGTACATGAATGTACTAATGCATATTTGTGTATACATTATTTCACTAATGTAGTGTCTGGTGCTCCTACCTCGCATACTTGTGGCTAGTTGATATCCCTTGTCAAGTCGAAGATTGGTGAGTCTCCATGGTCCGAGGACCAAGTCACTTTTATAGCTTTTCTTTTCTTTCTTTTTTCAGTTTTCAAACATTATATTTGGTGTATGAGTTACGTCTCAACCACTTCTTTTGATGTATTAGATGACTTATTGAGACTATGCTAGACTTCCTCTTTGTAAAACTCTTTTATGATATAAGATTGCTATTATTCAAAATCTTCATTTCTTTTAATTGTATAACGTATGCTTAGTAAATTGTCTAGGGCGTCTCAGGGCTCTGTACGCCATATTACACCTAGGGTATACTTTGAATTGTGACAAAAGAGCAATACTGATAAGTTAAAATTAGAATGGATTAGGTTTTAAGCAAAAGCGGGGCACACATCTTACAAGATAATAGAAATAAATATTTCATTCTAATTTTAATTTTATCATCTTAACTCTCTAAAATAAGTGTTTGTGAGAAAATCAGAATCTCGAGCGAACTCATATTTATTAATTTGGTATTGAAAACAAGCATGAATTAAATAAAATCCACGAAAGAGAGCTCATTGTTAACTTGCCAATGAATTTTGAAAATGAGCCTTTATAAAGGGTTAATAATGAAGAACATATAACTGAAGAAGCAATAAGCGAAGTTTATAAGGTGACTTAAATTTAAATTTGTAAATCTAACATATACAATTCAACATTCAAACAAATATTTGAAATACAACCTTGTAGGTGGAAGAATTAAGTCATAGCATCCTGTTCTTCGTCGCCTTTTTGGTTTTCTCTACATTTTCTCTTACCACCAAAATCCTTTTTGCTACTTGAATCTTCTTTTTTCGAGCCGTGCATATTGGAATCTTCCAATGAATCTTTTCCCCTTGAAAGATTCCAATTATATTCATCTTCAACAAGTGACATCCTGGTAGTACACTGTCGAAATACATGAAAACTATATGAGACATAGTCAAAATGAGTTTAACAAAATTTTTTTGATTTTACCAAATATTTAAGTATGAAAATTATAGAAAAAGAAAATTGTTGTGTTCACCAACGATACTTAATGTTAATGTAAGAAAATATAATAGATGTAAGGTATATATGAATTACCTTATAGAGGTTACTGATGGAACGAAACTTTGTACTCCTCGGTAGCCCCTGTGTGATGCGATAGTTTCCATTATTTTCATCTCTTGCCAACAGCTTTGAGCCACAATTGACCTCATTGTCGTTTGAAAAGTGATCGTCTTCACTTGTGACTTTGTTGAGCTCAGGCTCACCTAAAAATCGTCCATAACCAAATGAGTGGGGTGTGTAAAAGTTTAAAATCAAAATGAAATCAATACAACTTCAAATTTTTTTGAATCAAATTAGGATTTAGAATCAGTATAAGTTTAGCATCTTAGGCTACAAGTACTCCACCCTATGCCATTTAGGTGCAGAGTTACTATAAAAAAATGTATCATTCTTTTTTCGTGGATAATGTGATCAATAATACTATATATCAACATATTTAAAATTTAGAATTTTTGTCCATACAAAAAATTAACACAAGTGTCAAATTTTATGAGATGTAAAATTATTCCTCAAGTACCTATGATGTCTTGTTGTTGTTGGTCAGGTAGTTCCTTGTCGATAGAGTCCTCTTGATCCTTTCTTGTTTCACTTTCATCGCGTTCTTCAGTTATCTCCTTTTGTACTACAACCTATAAAATTCACTTTTTTTTCTTAGAAATAATTGTAAAAGAAACATTTATTGTGGAATACAATGAGCGAGCTCATCAAAAAATTCATATTGACAAAAAATAAATTTATTTTCTCAAAATTAATAGTTTAAAGTTTATTTTTTACTTAAATAAAGTAAATATACATAAGTCATTATTAATCAATTACCTCACATAAGTTAACAAGGGATTGAAACATAATCGTCTCTGATATTCCCTTATTTAAATGGTCTTCTTCATCTTTATTCTCTTTTGGCGAAAGATTTGATCTATTATCATCAATGTTCTCAAACTCACCTGTTAATCATGAATAACCAATTCAAAAATAAAATAATTAATAGTACAAATAATCAATTGTAAAAAGTTTAAATAAATTGATTATTTACGTACCATGAATAATATTTTGTTGTGTCTCCTCGGAGATATTTACTTGATCCTTTTTAGTTTCGCCTTCATTGTGTACTTTAGTTTTATGGTTCTCTAAAGTACTTGTATGCCTATATTCCTCTTCGGGTGGTGAGAGTCTCTTTGTATTCTGTAAAATAAAAGGAAATTTGATATATAAGCTAACCAAAATTAATAAGTATATATAAGATCGATGTACTGAAATCATTTTTCATTATAGTATAAAACACCTTGTATATGTCAATAATGGAGCGCGATTTTTTGCTTCTTGGCATCCCTTGCTTCAAGCGGTGATAGTTTTGATCTTTTTCATCGCTTATGGGAAGTTTTGGGCCATTATCAGTGTCGTTGTCCTTTTGAATATGATCGATATTATCCAAGATACAAGCGTTACTTGTTATAATGTTGTTCCCCAGTTCACCTGAAAATCACGCAAAACCAAATGAGAGGAAATGACACACATAGACAATACTAATGTTGTGAATACACGAATCTAAAATTTTTAAAATTATTCTCCAATTTCAAATCAAATTAATAAACGTCTAAAATTTATTAGATACCATTGATGTCTGGTTGTTGATGTTGTTTTTCAAGTGGTTCCTCGTCGAAGGAGACCTTCTTCTCCTTTTCTTTTTTGCTTTCGTTGTATTCTTTAGATCTCTCATCATGTATCACCTTGTTGCAATTTTCCTCTTCGTTATTGCTGAGTGACTGAAAATAAAAAGTTAATTGTGTAATAGAATTAAAAGACCACGATCAATGAATTATCTAAATAAAAAATTCATGTCAAAAGAAAACAAAAAACTTATCTTGGTACTAAAAATGTTTATAGTTGAATAAAAAAAGTAAAATTAAAAAAATTATGTTTGAGAGAAGAGAAATTGAAAAAAAAAAGGGAAAGAAATAGATAAATAGAAAATATGAAAATTACCGTAATGATGAAGTCGATAATATTTAAACTATTCATTGTATTATCCGCCATCACCGGGTAGTCTGCATCTTTTCCCTCTTTGATAGAAAGTTTAGAATTACTTCCTCTGTTCTCTTTCATTTGTCCAAATTGCGTTTTGAACTCACCTAAAGAAATATATATATATTAATTAAATTAGTCAAAATATTTTTACAAAATGATAACTTCAAAATTTTAAATTCTATCATAGTACTCCAACTAATTTTAAAAATAATGAAGAATAATTAACACAAGGCAATTAAGATTCAGAATTAATTACATACCCTCTTTGCCCTTTTTCTTAAATACAAAGAAAAGAAATATCAATTAATTAATTATACATTCCCTCACAAAGTGAAATCTTTCCTCCATGCTAATAATTTCAAAGTTGAAAAATAATATTTTTGATCAATTCCGGATGTTTTTAAAAAATAAAAAATACCCCGATTTATTTTTTCTTTTAATAAAATTACAACATTATAATAATTGAAATAAAATGGGGGGAGGGGGGTTTCTTTTTTTCAATCCTTGATATGTTTTACTTAAAATCGAAGAACAAGAAACTCCACAAGACATAAAACAATCAGATATATCTAGGATTGACATAGAAAAATCATTTTTACCACAAATTCTAAGGAAAAAATGCTAAATTAATGAAATGCTAAATTATTGAAATAAATCGCACATTTGTTAAAATGAAATGCAAATCCAAATCGGGATTTTTCTTTTTTTCAATCCTTGGTATGTTTTACTTAAAATCGAAGAACAAGAAACTCCACAAGACATAAAACAATCAGATCTATCTAGGATTGACATAGAAAAATCATTTTTACCACAAATTCTAAGGAAAAAAATGCTAAATTAATGAAATAAATCACACATTTGTTAGAGATATATATATATGAAAAATAAGGGGCAAAAAAGGGAAAAAATAGATGAAAAGATGAGTTTTGAATAGTGATGTTTAACATTAACTGAGAAAGTTATACTAAATCTGTAATTTATTTATTTTACTTTTGACCAAAATGACATTTTGAATTTTTTTATTAATAATGTATATATTAGGAGAGTCTGCAATAATTATATTTTGAAATTTTTTCCAAAAATGGCTAATTTTAATTAATTTGATATTATCTACTTTTCACACATTCAAACTAGTAGATAATACTCTCTTCAAAAAGTTGGTGAAATACAATCAAATTCAGGACTATTTAATTTAATATATTTTCATTAATTCTTATTTTGACCAAATGGATTCAAATACTCTCACAAAGTCAAATTGATTTAATACTCAATTTGAATAGTGAGGTTTACTATAAATTTAAGTTGACCAGTATTATTAATTTACTTTCAAAAAAAATAAAGAAGACATTAGTAATTAAAGTTTTAAAGTTCTATTCTACCAATTAAAAAATGGATTTTTGAATTAAATAAATAAATTAATAAAATAATAAATTGTTATAAATCCATTGAATTAGTGGATAGTTCATAAAGTTGGTACATGAACAACCATTCATATTCACTAGGTTTCATGAACCTTTTTGGATAAGAATGTATCTATTTATTATGATACATAATATGGCGACTTTTGGAATGATTTCTCAATCTATAAATAGGTTTGTTCATTCACTATTGTATGATATACAAATGAGACTTACATATACTTGAACAAGAAGAAAAGTCCTCTATCTTATATTTCTTGTCTTCTTCTCTTTATGATTTTAGTCTTATGAGCTTGATTTTATAAAACGTTATCAGCACGAGTCTCTAGCCAATTGAGATTGAGTTTTAGTTTTTCTTTAACTCATGTTTTGGTTGATCTCGTTATGAGAATCAAGGTATTATATGCATAAAATCAAGTATGTATTTTCTAAAATATTTTTATGATTTAGAATACAATAGTATTCAATCACTAACAATTATCAGGAACCAAAGGCATATACAACTATTGGTTGAATATGACATGCTATACAAAACTTCTTAAATGACACTATCTTGTGGGCTCAACATTGATTGACTTTTTCTTTTCAAACTAGTGTCACGTAGGCTGAAAACGGGTAGAAAATTACTTATAAAATATCCCACTATAAATTTTTATCTCATTATTAAAGGTAAAATAAACAGTTTTAGGGAAAATGCACAAGTATTTCCTCAACCTATGTCCGAAATCCCAGAGACACACTTATACTATACTAAGGTCCTATTACGAAAATCATGTTAAAACTCCACAGATATTATATACAATGTAAATTATATTTAACATACATTGTACTGAATAATAGAATAAAGTAAAAAAGTATAAGTTGAAATAGACGAAAGACTTCTTTGTTGAACAATAGATGATTAAATATTATTTGAAACTGTAAAATTGACCAACTAAATTTAGCTGGGTAGGCAAAACGTGTAATGAATTATATCATGAGCAACATATAATATATTCATGTATTACATAATACTTTTTCATAAATGGTGTTCTTAATGTATATTCCACTTTGTTGTTTTGATTACAGATTTCAACCGTTCGAGTATTTTCATTTATCCACTTATAATTTTATAATTAATAAAACATTAATTAGCATAAATCACCAAAATACTATCCAAAAGTCAATCTCTAACACTTCTATGTCAATACATCAATTTAATTTTACATCAATATCCAAAAAACTTTAATATAAGTGCATATCCTACATCTAAAAGGTCCATAATTGAACCATGATTATCAATACTTTTCATATTCCCTTTCAGTTTGAAATGGAGTTGCAAAAAGTGAAAAGCTCTTCACATTAAAAAGTATGCTGACATTAGGTAATATAAATTTAATAATAAAATAATATGATAATTTTGAATTAATTAAATATTTATATAACATTATAACTTGGTGTAAAGGTGAAATGGTAATCTAACTTTAGGTAATGTCTTTTTTTTTTATGAATTTATTTTAGTTAGGGCTGTTTTGGGCTTAGTCATGTTTGTATGTTTTTTTTTATATCAAATGGGCTTTGCCCATCGGTTTTAATCACAAAAAAATAACAAGTTTCTT
Source organism: Solanum peruvianum (assembly GCA_027705065.1). Taxonomy (NCBI): domain Eukaryota; kingdom Viridiplantae; phylum Streptophyta; class Magnoliopsida; order Solanales; family Solanaceae; genus Solanum; species Solanum peruvianum. The sequence goes on from JAKWJD010001755.1 coordinate 3,992,428, forward strand.
GATCATTTTCTTTCTTCTTTTTTTTTTTGGGGGGGCGGGGGGAGGGGGGGGAGGGTTGTGTGGGTGGGTGGGAACAGGTCGAGATGCGATGTCGATCACATTGGGTGGGGCCATTCTCCCAGAGCTTGAAGCAAGGGTCAGAACATTAGGCGGGGTTCAACTATGAATTTCTTTTGGTTAGTATAACTTGATTTCCAACTAAAACAATTTTTTTTCTTTCGATTTTTGAAGTGATATTTGAATTATTTTACCGTCAATTTCAAATCTTATCAATATGGATATCATTGAACTACTTTCATTTTTGATAGCTGAGGATCATTTCAGTGATTGTGTAGTGGACGAAGTGCTCTTATTGGATTGTTCAATGAAGTTTCGACACTGAGGTAGATTTTGGCTATCCCTCTCTTAGATTGAGATGAATAATTAACATGTTCTTAGAAAGTCAACCGTGAAATTAGTATCATTAGTCTTAGAAGTTGATAAATGTTGACCTCTTTGTGTAGTTCGTATGATGCTTATTTATGATGTTTAGCATGTGTGAAGGCTTGTGTGATTCTATTAATTGTTGTGAAAGCTTGTGTTAATTGAGAAATTTCCCAAGCGAGGGGATGTGTAGTTTATCATTATACTTAAGATTAAGATGTCCGAGCAAGGGGTTTGAGTTTGACTTTTGAATATTTTAAAACGAAAGTAATGTTTTCTAAATGGTAAAGACTGATTTGAAATGGATTCCTCCACTATCCCTTCATAACTTGATGAGTTTAGGAACTTGATGTTATTTGAAGTCCTTGGTGAACTAATTATACATACGTGTAGTATGTATTATGATGCATTCATCCTCATGCAACATATCATTGGTCGTGAAAGTATGAGAAAATTGAGAAACACTATCTTTTTAAAAAGAAAATGTGACACCTTATTTATATCCTTAACCACGAGCTAAATGACAAGTTGATGAGATATTGAAATATCGTTGCTAGAGTCACCAACGTTCAGTATCTACAGGTTAGGTATAAAGTCTGATTATGGCGTTTCAATATTGAGAGGAATGCTTCGCTTTTACTATACTCATTATCAATGGCATATGGACGGATCTTGTAAGTTGTGGATGATAAAAGATTACGATGTAAAGGAATCTTGCACTGAGAATTTTACTCTAAAAGAGACTCGTTTTCATTCAATCGTACTAAAATAAAGGTCTGCGGATGGTAAATTACTACTTTGCTGCAAATTGGATGGTTATTCTGTATTTAGGACATCCAAAGGACCATTTGGATTATGGCCTCAAATTGATATGCGTCAAGACGCTGTCGTTTAAACAAAAAGCTTGATTTCTCCAAAATCACTTCTTTCGCGTTTGATTAACGGAGAAGGGCCTAAAATACCCTTAAAGTATTGAAATTGGTACAAAATTACCCTTCATCCATCTATTGGCTCCAAAATACCCTTCCCATCCACCTATCGGATCAAAAATACCCTTGTCATCCACCTTTTGGTTCAAAATTGACCACTTATTTAACGGTTTTATATTTAAACTATTTAAATATTTTTTAAAATACGTGGTGCTCAACTATTTGATATAATTTAACTTATTTGTATAATTTATCAACTATTTGTTATAATTTAACTTATTTGTATAATTTATCAACTATTTATTATAATTTAACTTATTTGTATAATTTATAAATCAATTTATTACCCATCAATTACTAATTAAATTCCTCTTAATAAATCCATCACATTATTAATGCAAGCTACTGCCAATTGAGTGTTTTTAAAAATTATAGAAGTAAATTATCATACATTCAAGTGGCTAAATAAAAATCACCGATAAACTTAAAAGTCTGACTATGTTCATCTTAATATATTCTTACGTCTCAATTATGTGATGTTACTTCATAGGTAACTTTTTTTCAAAATAATATATTAAAGGTTTTAAAACAAATAATAAATAATTACAAAATATATTTTAAAATAGTGCATACGGGATGTATTACTTATTTACCTTTAATAATAAATTTCTAATTCAATTTTTAAAGAAAGTGTCCTCCTAAATAAGAGGCTCAACCTAAATTTAATTGGGGTTTCGATTCTGACTCATATTAGAAATTTATTATTAAAGGTAAATAAGTAATACATCCCGTATGCACTATTTTAAAATATAATTTTATAATTATTTATTATTTGTTTTAAAACCTTTAATATATTATTTTGAAAAAAAGTTACCTATGAAGTAACATCACATAATTGAGACGTAAGAATATATTAAGATGAACATAGTCAGACTTTTAAGTTTATCGGTGATTTTTATTTAGCCACTTGAATGTATGATAATTTACTTCTATAATTTTTAAAAACACTCAATTGGCAGTAGCTTGCATTAATAATGTGATGGATTTATTAAGAGGAATTTAATTAGTAATTGATGGGTAATAAATTGATTTATAAATTATACAAATAAGTTAAATTACAATAAATAGTTGATAAATTATACAAATAAGTTAAATTATAACAAATAGTTGATAAATTATACAAATAAGTTAAATTATATCAAATAGTTGAGCACCACGTATTTTAAAAAATATTTAAATAGTTTAAATATAAAACCGTTAAATAAGTGGTCAATTTTGAACCAAAAGGTGGATGACAAGGGTATTTTTGACCCGATAGGTGGATGGGAAGGGTATTTTGGAGCCAATAGATGGATGGAGGGTAATTTTGTACCAATTTCAATACTTTAAGGGTATTTTAGGCCCTTCTCCGTTTGATTAATCATGTATGATCAAGAACATCAAATATGTCATCAATCAATTTCTTTTTTTAACGCCGTTTTTTTTTAAGTTTTGATTTTATATCTAGTAAATATTAGACTTCATGAAGTTGTAATAGGGCCACTGCTTGATACCCTATACACTTTTTAGACATGTTTGAAAATTTGTGTTGTCCTGTTTAATTCCACTCATTTTTTTAATCTCTTTGATTATTTTCTCTTTAATGTCATTTTATTTTATATGATTTTGACTTTTAATTTAGAAAATGTGGACAATTTACAATAAAACTACTTTATAATCACAAAATACCTATTAATTTATGAAGAACAATGATGACAAGTTAAAATTAGAATGGATTAGGCTTTAAGTAAAAGTTGGGCACACATCTTTAGTAAATACAAATGCAATATTGGTGCTTTAAATTTAGAGGGGCACACCTCTTAAAATACAAATGTCTCATTTAAATTTTTCAAAAAATAAAATGTTTTTGTTCCATATTTGAAATATGCATTAATCGAATTCAGTAATTTATTGTATAAAGTAAAATAAAATAATATGAATTACGAATCATAAAATTTCATATTCAAATTTCAACGAAGATAAAAAGCAATATTTTGTTCAAATTAGTGCCACGCGTATATTTTATATATTTTTTTAATTCTATTTTTAAGCATTTTCAAGTGAACATCATATATCCATCTTTATCAAATTTAGTTATATATATATATATATATATAATATATATATATATTATATTATATATATATATATATATATATATATATATATATATATAAAGTCATATATGCTTTAAAAACTTGTGGGGGATTAGGTACATAGCTTTTGACAAATGTTATTTTTTTCTTGTGACAAATTTTTAATAGGGGATAAGAATCTATATATATATACATACATACATATATATATATATATATATATATATATATATATATTATATATATATATTACTTTTGAAGTTTTTTATTATTTGAGTTGTTTGGTTATTTATTTATGATTTTTTGACACACTTCAATCATCCTTTTAGAAAAATCGGTTTGTTACATTGTATATAGTATTTTATCATATTTTATTTCTATTTTTTCGTTATTTCTTTATCTATACTTCATTGAATTTTTTATTTCCTTAAGCTAAGGGTTATTAAAGACATTTCACTTTACGCAAAATCAATTTTACTTTATAAATTAAAATAAGTTATTATTATAGCAAATTAAAATTCATCTCTCGATAAAAGTTTGAGACAATTTTTTTTTTTTACAAAAATATGCAAAATAGAAGTAAAAAATAAACCCTAGACTAGGTTAATCATTGATTGATAATTAATTTGTTGAGATTAAACATAAGCTTATTTACACACCACTAAAATTAAAATGACAACTAACTAATTAAAATTCATTTCTAGAAGTTGTAAAATATTTTTAAAAAAATTATTTTTATGTGAAAAAAAAAAGTTTTTTTTTTATTTTTTTTCAAAAGTAGAGATTAGAAATTAGGAAAAGGCTATAGAAAAGAAGCCAAAGACAAAGAAAGGGGAAATTGCAGGAGAGAAAACTTTTCTCTTTTCTCTCTGCAAAACAAAACAAAAAAAAAAAGCTTTAATTATCTCCTGTCAATGGCGGATTTTGTTTCATATATTCATAAAACCTTCCTATCATTTTCCTTTTATTTCTTTTTCTCTAATTTTTAGTCTTTTTTCTCTTCTTTTTTACCCCTTTTTTGGTCTATAATTGGAAAAAAATCAACAATTTTCAGGTGGGGTTCTTTTTTTTTTTGGTCATATTTTTTTACTTTCTGCTGCATTTTATTGTTATTTGAGGTTCATAATGATGTGGGGTTGCTTTATTTTTACTCTTCAATTTGTTTTTATTTTTTCCAAAATTGTTGGAGATCTTTTGTATGAATCTGTGCTTATTGTTTTCTTGGAATTATTGAATAATTTGATTGTATAGCTTGGATTTGATTGTTATAATGTTTAAAGATTCAATCTTTTTTGGTTTCTGTCTAATTTTTCAGGCGTAAACACCGGGTGCGGGTAAGTTTTTTTTCATTTGTCAGGTGGATTTGCTGCATTTGAGTGTTCTTTAAGCTTTCATTGCTTGTGTATTTCCTTAATTTTTTACCCCTTTTAAAAAAAGTTAATCTTTTCCTGGAATGAAAAGTATTTGATTTTCACAGTATCTGAATAATTTCCAGGATTCTTGGAGATTTTGTATTCTTGGGAATTTTGAATTAACAGCTAGCATTTTGTTGTTGTATGAACAGTAGTATCATATATATTATTGACATATCAAGGATTGTGTGTAAAAAAAATGGAAAAAAAGTACTTAGTTGTCTAAAGAATCAATTTTTTTTCAGGAGTTGGTTGATCTTATAAAGTATCATGGGTAATTGCTGTGTGAAACCGGGTAAATCTGCCGAAAAAAAGAATAAAAAGAACAACAGCAAACCCAACCCTTTTTCAATTGATTATGGGGGGACTAAACATGCCTCTGGGAGTGGAAACAAGCTAGTTGTATTGAAAGAGCCAACAGGGCAAAATATACATGATAAGTATGATTTGGGGCGTGAGCTCGGAAGAGGAGAATTTGGGGTTACTTATCTATGTACTGACTTGGAAGGAGGAGAAAAATATGCTTGCAAATCGATATCTAAAAAGAAGCTAAGAACTGCAGTGGATATTGATGATGTTAGGAGAGAGGTTGAGATCATGAAACATTTGCCTGTGCATCCGAATATTGTGACCTTGAAGGATACTTATGAGGATGATAATGCAGTGCACATTGTGATGGAATTGTGTGAGGGTGGGGAGTTGTTTGATCGAATTGTTGCTAGAGGCCACTATACAGAGAGGGCAGCTGCTGGAATTTTGAAGACTGTCGTGGAAGTTGTTCAGGTATAGTTTTTATCAGCTTCTTAGTTCACAGTTACCTACTGTTTTTATTACCTTTTGCTTAGGTTATCTTATTATATCCATTATTTTCAGCATAGCTTCTTCATTACTGTATTTCCTTTTCATATTGTTTTTATATGTGTTACTTAGGGTTAGGGTCCATTGGAAACAGCCTTTGTACCTTCACAAGTTAGGGGTAAGGCTGGATACACACTACCCTCCCCACACCCCACCTGTGGGACGATACTGAGTATGTTGTTGTTTTAGTTCAAAAATGATGTCAGTTGGTTTTTATGTAGTAACTTGTGGTGCTTCTTTTATTGAGTTCTTCAAAGCTTTTGTATGGGTTTTATATCATGATGGAGGTATCCTGTCTTGTTGTTTTGGGTTTTTGTTAAAGAAGTCTGGCAATTTCAAATTAAAAAGAAAATCATATCTTAATAAGAGAAACCTAATCTTGGCAGATAGCAATTTCAGGGTAAAATGTGAATATTCTTGGCGAAGTTACATATGAACTGGATAACCATTATTCAATTCATTTCTTGTATTGATCTTTGCCAATGATGGTTTTATTCTAGTGTACATTCATAATGTAGCATTTATCTTGACATTCTCAAGGAATTTCCTTTATCGCCTAATCAGAATGAGAAGAAGTTATCTCTTTTTGATAATGGTAAAGTATGAGAAGAGGTTTTCTTATGTTCTCAGTCTTTGCTAGTTCTATTTCTTTACTCATTTTAGTTGTCTGTTTTAGTTTCTTGTGAACTGTAAGTATCTTCTCACTCAATTCCATAAAAGCAAAAAGCTTCTGAAACTTTCATGTAGTAATCTTGATCATTCTAGTGATATTAATGAAGTTAATTGGCGATGTAGGACATCCCCCTTTAAAATCTAACAATCTTTCAACTCATCATAGTCTTGGGTAGATAGCTAGTTAGACAGTAACAAATATTTCGGAAAGTAGATCATTCGAATTAGTTATCCTTGTGAAAAATTGGTCTTTATCTTCATTATTGACCATGGTTTTCAAACTACTAGTACTCTTAAGTGGAAGAGTCACTTGTTGTTTCCGTGGAGTATTAGCTATAGCGGCCTACCACAGAATGTGATTGTTGCACTCAAAGTTTAACAAAGTTCTACAGTTCAGGGAAATGATAATGGAATTTAAATTTAGCTTGTATTCTGAAGAAAATGTGGTCAACTTTCCCGAAAAACAAGTGCTTTCTACTTTAAATGTTGATCTTTATCCTCATTGCAAACCATTGAAGTCCAAACTCTTTTAGATGGAAGAGCAATTTGTTGTTCATTTGAGTGGAATTGTCACCAACAACAGCTAATTATCTACGTACAACTTAGAGAGATCAGAGCCGATGGTAAATTTAAGTTGTCTACTGAAGTAGTTCCTGATTGTTCATGATAAAGGTCATTAAAGTTGAATTCTCTATTTAGTCAGTGTCCTTTTCAGCAACGACTATATATTGGCCTGAATGACATTTCACAATAATTGTGAGTTGGTAGGAATCTTGTTTCATGCAAATCATGAATGTGTTCACAAATGATCAATCAGAGAGTGATTATTGTATTATGTGGTGTTCATAACTTTAGAACTTTTCTTCATTTGGTTTGTGTTTAACTATTATCTGAAAGGCATGGTTGGTGGTACTAAAGCTATTGGATTAGCAGACAACTTTAAACATGTCTATGGTCATGTTTCACTCTCCAGTCTCCGTTTTTATTTGTCAAAGTCAGTTCATAAATTTCCAATGGTTTTGCAGATGTGTCACAGGCAAGGGGTAATGCATCGTGATCTCAAACCTGAGAATTTTCTTTTTGGTAACAAGAAAGAAACAGCTCCGCTGAAGGCTATTGACTTTGGGTTGTCTGTTTTCTTTAAACCTGGTAATGGAATTTGAAATGAAACAGTGAATGTAAGCCTTTACCATGCCTAGAAAAGGTTTAAGATTTTAATTTCTTTAACAGGGGAACGCTTTAATGAGATAGTGGGAAGTCCTTATTACATGGCTCCTGAGGTCCTAAAGCGCAACTATGGACCAGAGGTTGATGTCTGGAGTGCTGGAGTTATACTTTACATTCTTCTATGCGGTGTTCCACCTTTCTGGGCAGGTCTGCTTATTTTATTTCTTCGTTTTTTATAACCATGGAACGAACCTCAATGCAGATATTTTCATGTGCAATTTTTAAAACTTGATAATTGATTAACTAAGATTGTGAAATATGAAGTAGAACTTGATTCATGTTAGAATATGTTGTTGAAATATTAGATGACGAGGCAAGTGAGGTGAAAAACTGTCCCTGCTTTAATCAATGTAGATCATGTTCAATTATTTTGGTTTCTCTTAATGGTTCTTATGGGTTGGACTTTGCTAAATAACTTGCATAAATATGTTAACATATTCTTGATACTTCCCTTAAGTTCCTCTGAATATTTGCAGAGACTGAACAAGGAGTAGCCCAAGCGATTATTCGTTCTGTGATTGATTTCAAGAGGGATCCATGGCCTAAAGTTTCTGATAATGCAAAGGATCTTGTAAAGAAAATGCTTGATCCAGATCCAACTCGACGGCTCACAGCTCATCAAGTTCTTGGTAATGTTTGTGGAATATTGAGATATTGTACTTTATTCATTCATTGTTTTACTCTCTCTCTCTCTCTCTCCCTCTCTCTCTGATAAGTATCTTTTTCTGGGGCTTTGAATCTTGTGGTGCAGAGCATCCCTGGTTACATAATATAAAGAAAGCACCAAACGTCTCATTGGGTGAGACTGTTAAAGCAAGACTCAAGCAGTTTTCAGTAATGAACAAGCTCAAGAAAAAAGCTCTGACGGTAAGCACACACTTAGTCTGCAATCATATTTATAAGCTCTGGATTCTTCACTGTCCAATAAAGATGAATTCATATGCTTTTCCTCATAGATCGAAATGAAGGAGAGAAGGTTGTGTCTCATCGTAAAAAATGAGAGACGGTTCTCTAAATTTTGATCAAGTTTCGTTTTTTTATCTTGATATATGTACTTTCTTGTATTCCAAACAGGTTATAGCTGAGTTTTTGTCTGCGGAGGAAGTCGCTGGAATGAAGGAAGCATTTGAAATGATGGATACCGGAAAGAAGGGCAAGATAAACCTGAATGAACTTAAAGATGGCTTGCAGAAGCTTGGTCATCAAATCCCTGATGCTGATCTTCAGATTCTCATGGAAGCGGTAAGCAGTCTCATGCCCTGCTTCTTGGCTCGATCAGATTTCTTATAGCTCTACCGGGGGTAACATAATATTTGAAGTTAGCTGCTAAACTTTTCTGCCTCAAAGAGAAAACAGGTGCCTGAGATGATATGGCCATGTCTTACATAGAACTGTAAATTACATTGATGGACATTATTTTAAAATGAACGAAATCCACTCAGAATCCATGTGAACTTAGTAAAGAAAATAGTCGATGGAAGAAAGTAAAGGATACCAAGTAGTTGCATTAAGGCTAAATTGTTGGTGGTACACTGACACTAGTGTTGGGAATTAAACACACAACACACACAAATAATCTAGATAAAAGAGAAACGGAACACAAACGGGACACACAAGAATTTAACGTGGTTCGGTTTCCCTACTCCACGACTGTAACAGGAGGATTTTATTTCACTGTGCTACTACAGAATTACAATACAAGGATCATATTTATAGGAAAACCAAATGGTTAACCTAGGGTTTCAGTAATGGGTCGGGCCGGCTCACAAGCCTCCACAAAGCCCAACAATCTCCCACTTGGAGGCTTGAAAAATTTCAACTGTCATCCACTTAGAACACTTGTATGTCTAGTAATCTTTTTCAACTCTCTCCTGCTACAGCGGCCTTCTCATCAGTCAACTGAAAGGCCCGTTGAAGCTCCCCGAAGCTTCAACACATCAGTCACGGCTGAAACTGCCCTTGACTCGTTCTCGGTCCCTACCGGCTCCCACTTGAGACACGAACTGCCGGATCCTAGAACTCCCTGAGAACAAACACTCTCCATACTCAGTAAGATATTTTCTGGAGACGTATCAACAGCTGGAATACTGGTTCTCTTGACCCACTGTCTTCTAGGAGCCTTGGCTGAAGCACGGCCGGTGCTCCCACTGCCACAAACGCCTCTGACTGGTCTTCCTGAACCTTTCCTTGCTCGTTCATCCTGAATCTGACCTATGGCTCTGGGTTTCTTTCTTGCAAAGACAACCTTCTTCTGCCCACGAGATTCTGTGAACCGGACTTTGTTTTTCTTCTGAACTGGGACGGTCACTCCCTCAGACGGTAATCCGACAATATACAACGATCCTCTTTTTGTTCCACGAGCCATGACAAGATTGCCCCTCACGACCTTCCACTGCCCATTTTCGAACTTCACATGATGTCCCTGTTCATCCAACTGCCTAACAGAAATCAAACTTTTCGTCAAGCTTGGAACAACTCTGACATCCTTCAAGGTCCAGAAACCGACTGGCGTCTTCAGCACCATGTCACCCATGCCCGTAACATCAAGAGCTCTATCGTCTGCAAGCCTTACCTTTCCAAAGTCTCCAATAACCAGATTCTGCAATGCTTCACTGCTGTGGGTAGCGTGAAAAGAAGCACCAGAATCCATGACCCAGGAATCCACATTGCTCTCCGCGCAACAGATAAACAAATCCTCGTTGGCGCTGTCTTCTGCAATGTTGACTTGTTTGTCTTTCTGGCATTGATTCCTGAAATGCCCCACCTCCTTGCAGTTCCAACATGTTACACCTGAGCCATCCCGAGCCTTCGACTGACTCCTTCTTCGGTTCCTGCTCCCACTACCTCTGTTATTTCCTCTGTCTCTGACGACGTTTAGCATATCACCTGATGATTCTCCAGAACTCCTTCTTCTGACATCCTCGCCAAGAACGAGATCACGAATCTTCTCAAAGGTGAATCCATTAGGTCCCACTGAACTGGCAACTGCTGTAACCGTTCCGGACCAACTGTCAGGCAATGATGATAACAGTAGTAAAGCTTGAACTTCATCATCGAACTTAATGCCAACTGACAAAAGTCTGGCTAAGATCGAATTCAATGAGTTGATGTGCTCGGTAACTGAACTGCCTTCCTTCATCTTTGTGTTCACCAACTCTCTAATCAGAAAAATTTTGTTTGCTGCAGATGGCTTCTCGTACATGTTAGACAAGGCTTCCAAGATGCCTTTCGCTGTCTTCTCCTTAAGAATGTTGAACGCAACATTCTTGGTCAACGAGAGTCGGATAACTGACATAGCTTTCCGATCCAAAACTGCCCACTCTGCATCAGACAATTTTCCTTGCTTGTCACCCAACACTACGTCCAAATCTTTCTGAACCAGCAAATCTTCAATCTGCATCTTCCACCAACTGAAATCTGTACCATCGAACTTCTCAATTCGGAACTTCCCATCTTCTGCCATCTCAAAGGACTTCGGCAATTCCCTTAACGGCGTCTACAGACAGCGGGCGGCGATTTGGACGATGCTAACGATCTGGACGCTCGCGGCTGGATCTGAGGCTCCTCGACGCGGCGGCCACTGGACGGCAGCGGCGTTCTCTGCCTCGCTACTGTTGCGCGGCTTTCTCCCTCGCTGGGCTACGATCTGCGGCAGATCTCCTTCGATCTGGGCTGCCTGGTTCGTGGCGGCTGCTGCTCGCGAATGGCGGTTCCAGATCCTCGGCGTCTTGCACGGCTGTAGCTTGCGAACGGCGGCGGTACACTCCTTCCTGCACACAGTTCTTCACACAAGAACCCTAGGTGACAATTTCTCACAGTTTGTGTTACAATGTTGTTGAAACCTCGCTCTGATACCAATTGTTGGGAATTAAACACACAACACACACAAATAATCTAGAGAAAAGAGAAACGGAACACAAACGGGACACACAAGAATTTAACGTGGTTCGGTTTCCCTACTCCACGACTGTAACAGGAGGATTTTATTTCACTTGTGCTACTACAAAATTACAAATACAAGGATCATATTTATAGGAAAACCAAATGGTTAACCTAGGGTTTCAGTAATGGGTCGGGCCGGCTCACAAGCCTCCACAAAGCCCAACAGTGTCTCAATGTTTACTAAGAGTCTCAGTTTGATTATAGATTTGCACGTAGATGTAGGGATAACCGTGAGATTAAGAAAATTTTAAGAAATTCGCAGAGATGAAATAGATCTGTAAGACTCATATAGCTTAGGGCCAAGTCCAACTAGTTTGGGATCAAATCGTAGTTGTTGTTGATGAGAATTTAGCATTAGACTTTTGTCTATCACCCTACTGTCAAAAAATTGATTGATTACAAAATATATTTTGTCAATATAAGTTGTAACATTTTTCTACCATTTCAATGTAGAAAAAAGGAAAATCTGTAGCAAAATTAGCTTGACATTTCGCTTGTCTTAGCATCCCTGGTTCAATGCTTATTATTTTCCAGAAAGGAAAAAATAAACATTTCTCTTGATCCTTTTGCATCTTCGACCTGAAGGATGCTTATCTTTTTTATTATTTTATTTCCTTGAACTTCTGTTTTATGTTTTTATTATTCTGTATCGGTTTACAGGCTGATGTTGATGGAGATGGAAGTTTAAATTATCAAGAGTTTGTTGCTGTATCTATTCATCTTAGAAAGATGGCCAATGATGAACACCTGCACAAAGCATTTTCATTTTTTGACAAAAACCAAAGTGGTTTCATAGAAATCGAAGAGCTTCGTAGTGCTTTGAGGGATGAAGACGACAGCAACAGCAAGGAAGTCACCGATGCCATTATGCATGACGTTGATACAGACAAGGTCAGTATGTCCATTTATGTGCACGTACACCATTTAGTAACTTTTCTTTGTTTTGTTCATAGTGCAAATATTATGCATTGGTTCTAATGCTTTACATCTTACTGAGTCCTCATCTTGAAGTTCCCTTCTGAACCCTTGTTTGAGTTTAGAGCTCAAATACTCCACCTAGTCCGTCATATATACACACGTATTATAATTTGGTGGAATCACACTTTCTAGCACGTATGTGTTGCTAACGAGACTCAAGTGCTGTGACAAATGAAGACCATCATATATACATATATACTTTGATGGCATCTGTTCTTCCCATCACATATGTTTAATCGGTCATCACTCTCTTGTGCCAAGACATTATGCTCTCCCTGCTCGCGTCATGATTTGCACAGTTGGTTAACCTGCTGCTCGTACATGTCTGCTACAGACTTCAAGTTCTATTAGCTATTGTTTTCCATCTATCTCTAACAACAATCCTAGAACTACTCGTTGGTATTAGCCTCTTTCCTGGAGTTTGTGAGCTGAGTCTTGTATCGTCTTGTGTCAAACGTGTGCAGGATGGTCGGATTAGTTATGAGGAATTTGCTGCGATGATGAAGGCTGGTACGGATTGGAGAAAAGCATCGAGACAGTATTCACGTGAACGTTTTAACAGTCTCAGCTTAAAGTTGATGAGGGAAGGCTCATTACAAGTTGAAAACAAAGTCTAGATCATCAAAATCCAGAAGAAAGAAATGTTGAAAAGAGGAGAAAAATATTTTTTTTTCTTTAATACATATATATATCTTTTTTTTTCCTTTTTATCATTGAGCATGAAATTTTTATTTTTTTTCCACTCTAAACTCCATATAGGCATATCCTTGGACTGCATGTGTAAATCTAACAAACTAGGTTTATTTTACTTGTAAATATATGGAATCAGAGATCATGAAAAAAAAATATTATACTTTCTTCTTAGACATTATTTTAGTTGTTTTCAGTAGGGGCGGGCGGGCGTTCGGGTCGTTCAGATTGGATATGAAAATTTTAGTTGGAATTGTCCGTTGAAGAAATTACAATCCAAATTCAATTTAAATATGATCGGATCGGATTGCATTTTTTGCTTTTGAATTCAACTTTTGAGTCTTCAATAGTTTGCTCCTTAGAATAAGGCCACTTTGTTCGTCATGTCTTTTGATTTTATGTCGGACTTAATCACATAATTTATAGGTAAAATTATAATCCATCTATTAAAAGTTTATAATTACAGAAATCTCTCAATCGGAGACATTAATGAAGGGTCTGGATACATTAATGACCAAAAATTTAAAGCGCTGATACATTTCAAAGAGGGTCGGATACATCAATAGAGGGTTGGATACATTAATTGAGGGTTCGAATATATTAATAGCCCAAAAATCAAAGTGGTACATTAAAAAGAGAACGAGAAATTTTGGAGATTTATGAAACTTACAGGGGATAATGGTAATAAGTAAAGTAAAATGTGAGATTTCTGTAATTATTTCTAAAAAAAAAAATTGCAATTTTATGAATTATTGAATTGACGACATGAGATTGGTATTTATATTGAATCTGAAGTTAATAGCAAGATTTTCTTTAAACGTAAGATTCATACTCGAAATTTCTGATTAAAGGGCTAAGAAAATATAATTCTTTGGTAGCTTTAATAATCTTTAAAAGATTAAGTCAACTTCTAATTAATTTTATTTCTTCTATATTTCATTATTGAGCTACTTATTCATATAATTGATTTTATGAATTTTAAGTCTTTTTTTTTGTTTTTTTGTTTTTATTGGTAACTACCAACTCCAACAACTTTGTTGACAGATGGAAAGAGTTGTTTTCTTCCATTTCAATAATATTTTATTTTGTTTCACTATTATTAGCTCTTCTTAATGTAAAAATTATATATAAAAAAAAATCATATATTTTACAATGTATTTTTTCTACTATATTAAAATGCGAAAAAATACAATTTATAATATTTTTCGTATAATTTTTTAATATCTAATTTTTTTAAAAAAAATTAAATTAATGTAATCTAATTTTACTTTTGAAAATTTATTAAATTGACTTTTGAAAAACGCAACACAACAATTAAAAATGATTCGATGATAACAGAATCGAAAGGATGAATTCGTAAAGTATGTTAGACCAAAACGGATGATATTTTGTCTTTCCTCTTACATGTACATTACTTCGGCTATAATCAAATTCTTTAAAAATGTTGTTATATACACATATCGAATTTTTAAAAATACACTAGAAAAATTCGATACACACCTATCGATATTTTCGAAGAGTTCAAATAACATTGATAATAATAATTAGTACTTCAAATAACTTGGATATTCTTTCATCAAGAAAAAATTGCAATATCAATCCATTACATATATCCACAATAAAAACTTAGTCCTAATTTCTCATTATCATCACTCACTCAATTAGTAATAGTTATAAAAGGTTATTACTCAAAACGTTACGTGATCATCTGAGAAATCAAACTCGAAATATCTTCTACATTCTACATTCCTCTACCTAGCAAAAAGAAACAACAAAAACTTACAAAATTATGCATTCAATTTCTCTTCTTTCCAACATCTATTTACCTTCTCAATAAATTCTTCAACTTTTCTTGTTAGCTCATCATCTTCTTCTTCTTCTTCCTCATCATCCCTCCTCTCATCGTCGTCGTCGTCGTTGTCCCTTGCAACCATTTTTACACTTGTGGTTGCTTCAATTGTATGTGTTGAACCATTGTTCTTGTTCAAAATAGAACAACTATTTTTCACAATATTACTCTTGGAAAGTGGAACAATTTTGTAGTCACTAATTTTTGAGCTACTATTATTATTAATTAGTAAAATAACAATGATCAAATTGCAAAAAATGAAAGCAACAAAAGAATTAATGGAATTTTCTTGATTGAATAACTCAAATGTTGAACTCAACATGATTGTAGGAAAACACAAAAAATATATATAGGATAACTAATAAATCATAATTGTGATGGATTAGGATTTTAAGCCCCCCTTTTTAAAGGCTAATTTCATTGACTTTAAAAAAAAAGTCATGTGCCAACTAAGCATTTTTTTTAACACATTTTTGATAATTTTTGATGGTGTGGTGTGGTGTGAAAGCTAAGTTTATGACTTTTTTCAATATTTTAATTTTGTCAAAAAAGTTGATATTGTTAATTTTCATTAAATATTTATCGAATTCTGTTTGTGAAATTTTAGGAATAAATAATGATCCAAAGGAAGTTAGGGGATTCATTTGAGCCTTCTCGATAATAAATTATAATGTGTATATATAAAAAAAAATATTTCTTTTTTGTATATATATAAATGTAAATTTAACTTATGTTTTATGTTTTCAAAAATTCATCACAATGATTATCTTACCTAACTTATTTAATTAAGAAAACAATTTAATATGAGCATTGACATGTATTCACGTTGTGTTCATATAAATCATGATTAATGTTAGTTAAGAGTTCTACCATCCATAGAAGTTTCAATTCTTTAATGATAAATTGATAATTAATTATACCCACATTGCTATAATTATTTCTTGAATTTTCTAACAATTATTGCTTCTTTTGTTTTTTATTTATCAACTTAAGCATTTTTCCATTATAATGCCAACAACTACAATTTTTAGGACTTAAAATCCAATAAGAAAGAAAAGAAATACTCCATTTGTCTCAATTTATGTAACAGATTTTAAGAATCATAGAATTTAAATATATGTAAATTTTAAGTTTCTTGAAATGAAATTTATATATTTAGATCATCTACGTAAAAATACTCATGATTATAATAATTGACAATTCAAAATATTTAAGACATTAAAAATCACGAATTTGGAAAAACTCATTTTTTTAAAAAAAATCTGCATATTACTGGACATAAATTAGGACGAAGAGAGTAATAAAGGGTTGCTTACAAAATTGTCAATCAGAGTTATATATAACAACTAATTATTATTTTTTTCATCTAAACTATAGTACAAAGTTTGTTGTTTGACATACAATTCTTTTGACTTTGATAAAATATTCCTAATTTTTCTGCCCTCCAACCCTCATTAATCTTCTCAATAAAATCTTCAATCCTTTTTCTCAATTCATCCTCTTCTTCCTCATTATTTTCTTCAAAATTTTCCTTTTTGGTTTTTGCTAAATATATTTTTGTGTCATTTGTATCATGAGCACTTGTTTCTTCTACCTTCTCACCTTTGAAATTCGTGTCTTGATGAAGAGATTGTGTTGATGGTAATCGAGCAGCGTCGTTATATGCTTCACTTTTATTGTCTTGATTTACCTCCTTGAGTACTTTTTTGGTCGATATAAAAATTGTATGCATTTCTTTTGATGTGGCACGTGTATCCATTTTTGTATCAACTTCTATATTTTCACTCTTGGAATTCGTCTCCCGATAATGAGACGGGTTAAAATCAGCAGTCTCGTGATATTGACAACTAGCATCAACATCGTATGCTTCACTTTTTTTGTCTTGATTTATATCTCGGAGTATTTCTATGATCGGTGTATCGCTCGCATTCGAAAATGTTTGCACTTCTTGTGATGTGACACATGTGTCCATTTTTCTAACTTGATAATCAAGATCATTCATACCTTCATAAAATTGTGTAGCCTTGGGATTGCCTTGTGCTTGTTTTCTCTTGGACATGTCATGATCAAGAGTATTGTTGGTGTTATCATCTTGTGAACTAGATTGGAAGCCACTAAGTAGGATAATTGCTATGATAAAATTGCACAAACAAAATATAATGTGAGAATTAGAAGAAGCAATAAATATCAACTCAAATGTGGAGCTCAACATTATTGAAAACGATATTTCGAGTTTGAGCCTTGAGAATGGATGACTTGTTGACAAGAGGTGTTTTACACTTGGGTGGATAATTTCGATGTGAATTTGAATTAGTTAGTCTAGTAAATCTCGAATACCAGAAGACTGAACCGGAAAATTTTTTTTATTGAAAACAAATAAGTTGCAAGAAGATATTGATAGGATTGAGAAGATATTTAGGTGTTGATTTTAAGTAGAATGTGATGGAGTGAGACTATTTAAAGGTTTGTTTTGATTCTCAAAATGTGCCAAAGAAGCTTTTGGACCAATATTTTTAGAAATAAAGTTAATGATATTTTAGTGTTATTTATGTAAAGCTTCCCTAGGAAGTAGTACTAAATTTGGGACAATTTTGAATAATTTATATGTGTCTACACTATCTTCAAAGATTGTCCATGTGGGGCATTCTTAAATTATTAGGGTGTGGTTGATAGGATGAAAAAATAATTTTTTTAAATAAAATACAAGTAGAATTATAATTTATTTATTTACTGGGATAAAAAAATATTATTTTAAAATATTGTATAATTAGATAAAACTATGGGGTTCGAGGTAGGGGTAAAGCTTGTGTAAAGTGTACGGATTTTTGTAATTTCAATTGTTGTGGTCTAATTTTTATTTAATATTTTTTTAATATCTGTGCAATTTTTCGTACTATATATTTTAGATTTCGATCAAACTGTACTGGTGTTTATGATTATAAAGGTCTGTTAAATCTAACCGAATAAATTCCATAAATATTTGATGGAGATTATAATTTTTAATTTTGGTTATTGTTTTTTAAAGAATAAAAAATGCTCAATGCATATTTAAGTTCCTCAAATATAAGAGACTATTATTTTTTACATAAACAACTACTTGGGGTATAACTTTTGTCTTTTGGACTATATCATATAGAATTTCAAAAGCTTGAATTTTATATTATTATATGAATTTGAGATATGTTTTACAAATATTTTCACTTATTTTATTTTTTCAATATTAGTTTGCTTATAAATATTGATGTCAAGAAGGTTATTGGCCTAAAAAGTTGTCATATGATTGGCTACCAATAAAGAAATTAAACAATTCAAAATATGAATTAATTAAGTTAGGTCAAGAATTCAACCTTTTATAAAAGTTTCAATTATTTAATGATACATGACATGACCCAAAAAAATAAAGTTAATGATAAATTGATAATCAATTATACCAATCATAGAAGCAAAAAAAGAAAATCGTTAACACTTTGTTTAGATCATTATTACCAATTGTTTCATAATGTATTTATATTGTATTGTACTTAATTGTACTGTATTATATGATAGATACAATGTTTGGCTAAATTGTATTGTTTGTTGTTCTTTAGTAACATTTTAATTGTTTGGTTTGATTGTATCGTACTGTATTGTAATTTATAAATTCACTTAAATATTCTTCATTATTTTAGGGTGGAAGGTTTGACTAGGTTACAATAATTAAAGTAATGGGTAAAATAGTATTTTGAAATATTATGTAAAAATATAATTGAAAAAAGAAATTAAGTAACAATGGGAACACACCAAACTGATTGTTCCATAAAATAGGGGTTTTCATTGTTACGAAACAACGAAATTTAACAATACAGTACAATGCACTTTAAGTAACAATCAAAACAAACATTGTAGGTATAGTAACGATACAATACAATACAATGGATAACAATGATCTAAATATAGTCTAAGTTTCTAAAATAAAATTTACATACTTAAAGTCAAAATAACTGACCATACAAAATATTTAAACTATATAACAATTATTTGTTTTTTAAAGTTCAAATAATATCACATAAATTAGGACAGAAAATATAATAAAGTGTTCCTTACAAAATTGCCAATCACAATTAATTAACAACTATTTTATCTTCTAATTTCTAGTGCAAACTAGCAATTGTAAAGTTCATTGACTTTGATTACATATTCCTAATTTTTCTGCCCTCCAACCCTTATTGATTTTCTCAATAAAATCTTCAATTCTTTTCCTTAATTCATCCTCTTCTTTCTCATCATTTTTCTCAAAATTGTTGTCATTTGTATCTTTTCTTGGTTTTGCTAAATTTATTTTCGTGTCAATTGTAATATTAACACTCGCCTCTTCTACATTTTCACACTCGAAACTCGTGTCTTGATGAAGAGATTGTTTATCATTATCAATCTCGT
This sequence comes from Solanum peruvianum, assembly GCA_027705065.1. Lineage (NCBI taxonomy): Eukaryota > Viridiplantae > Streptophyta > Magnoliopsida > Solanales > Solanaceae > Solanum > Solanum peruvianum. The sequence continues at coordinate 4,011,959 of JAKWJD010001755.1, forward strand.
GATGTTGAAAATGAGTAGCATTATCGTATGCTTCATTTTTGTTGTCTTGATTTACCTCCTTGAGTACTTCTATGATCGATATGTCATTTGATATCGAAAATGTATGCATCTCTTCTGATGTGACATGTGTGTCCATTTTTCTATCAATTGTACCACTAGCACTTGCTCCATCTACATTCTCAAACTTAAAACTCGTCTCTTGATGATGAGACTGTTTAGAATAAATAGACTCGTGATATTGAACACAAGAAACATTGTCGTATGCTTCACTTTTGTTGGCTTGATTTATATCCACGAGTACTTCTATGGTCGATGTGTCATTCATACCTTTGTGAAATTTTGTAGCCTTGGGATTGCCTTGTACTTCTTTTCTCTTGGACATGTCATGATCAAGAATATTGGTAGTGTTATCTTGTGAACTAGATTGAAAGCCACTTACTAGGAGAATAGCTATTATAAAATTGCAAAAACAAAATATAATGTGAGAATTGGAAGAAGCCATAAAGATCATCTCAAATGTGGAACTCAACATATTTGAAAATGACATCTCGAGTTCGTGCCTTCAGAATAAATAACTTTTTGGCTAGGAGTTTTTTTATCCCTCGATTGACGGACCAAACTTATTACAAATTTAGATTAGTCAGTCTAGTGAATCTCGAATACCAGAAGACTAAGTTGCAAGAAGATATTTTATTGATAGAATTGAGAAGATGTTTAGGTGTTCAATTTATGTAGAATGTGATGAAGTGAGGCTTATTTAAAGGTTTGTTTTGACTCTTAAATTGTGTCAAAGAAGCTTTTTAGATAATGATATTTACTGTGTTAACTTTTGAAAAGCTTCCCTTAGAAGGACTATAAAAAAATGTATGATAATTTTTTAATAATAATTTATTTGTGTCTACACTCTACATTACCCCTCCATCCCCAATTAAAAAAAAAAGGTATACAAGTGGGACATTTTTAAATTATTAATGTGTGTTACATTATAACTCATCTAACTTTTCTTTTTTTTACTAATAGAAGATTTTCATTTCGTAGATAAGTTAATCAGTTAAATATGTGAAAATCGCATGTATGTTCAAATTGATGAGCACTTTGTGAATATGTGCAAAAAAAAAAAAGTAATTCAAATTATGGGTCGAAAGTGTCTAATAAGATCATTTTATTATATGTTTACGTGTTCAATTGAAATATATGATAGTTCGAATATTTAATTAAAATTACCTGATAAATTTATGTAGTTATCGATGGTTAATATTTTAAAAGATTACTTAACTTTAAAAATTTATTTAGTAAAATCATTAAATTTAATTATAAATCAATAAAATCACTTTATTTATGTCTTTATATTAATAAATTACTTATTAAAAATTATCATTAATTTTTTTTTTAAAGTAACAAGATAAATTATTATGCCATAAGAGCTTCCAATTGGAGTGCTTAAAACCTCTCTCCGTAGTAAAGTCATTAAATTCTGTTTTATATTAATAAATTCACTGTATATCTTTATATTAATAAAATTACTCAATTAAAATTATCATTAGATTTTTTTTACGTAACAAAATAAATTAATATTAATATTATGCCATAAGACCTTCCAATTGGAGTGCTTTAACACTTCTTCCATGTTAGGATGAGTATATAGTTGACTTTCTATAACAAAAAAACGAGTATATTGATCATATTCAAAAACCTACATGTGGCAATCTTGTTAAATTCTTCACTTTTTACTCCTATTTTAACGTGAGATTCGTTTAAAATATTAGGGGTGGGCATTCGATATTTCAATTCGATTTCGGTTTTTTTGGTTTTCGATTCTTGTAAATTGTGTACCGAATACCGAATCAAAATATTTCGATTCGGTTCAATTTTTTTATTTCGTTTTTTTATAAATTCACACTAACTAGTAACAAAAACAAAATCAGAAAGAAAAAAATGAAAGAAGTCAAGAACAAAAAAGAAAATTAGAAAAACAAAACTGATTGGGCTGGTCGCCGGATACCGCTCGCCGGTTGAAGACGAAGTCGCTACAGGCGGCGGCTGCTGCTGCTGCTGGCGCCTGGCGGGCGGCGGCTGCCTGAAAGAGGAAGAGGAAGAAGAGGAAGATGAAAGAGGAAGAGGACGAAGAGGAATAGGGTTTCACATACTTTTTTCTTTTCTTAAAAGATTATTTAATATTAATAATTATTAATTAATATAATATAAATTATAGTATAATATTTCGGTTTAAATTGAAATATCGAAAACCAATATAATACGTACCGAAAACCGAATCAAAATACCAAAAAATACAAAGAAAGTAAACCAAATACTGAACCAAAAATTGAAATATCGAAACCAAAATTCTGAAAAAATTCGATTCAGTTCAGTGTTTCGATTTTTCGATATTTATGCCCACCCCTATAAAATATCATTAACATTTCATCTTCAAAAATCTATTAATTTTAAAAATTTGTCAATCCTAATTAATCCGTTGTCAATGGTATCTCGCAATTGGCTTACCTTACTCATTCAACAAAAAAAAAAGAAGAGATCATTGAGAATGGATTCATGTTGTGATATCATAATTAAGAGAGTCAATTTTTGAAAATTTGTCAAAATGAACTTTACATATTTGAAAAATACAATAAAACTTGTCAAAAAGTAATAACAATTTACGATTTAAAATAGTTAAAAAGAACATATGAAAAAATCAATGATTAAAAAAAAATTGACTATTTTTTAAAAAAATTCTAATGATATCACGAAAATTGAGAGAGCAGGTAATAAAGAGGTCCTAGTTACAAAATTGGCAATCATAGTTACTTCCTCCATCCAGAAATGTTTGTCATGTTGCGCTTATCGAAAGTCAATTTGACTAATTTGTAAAGGTATATTAAATCACATTAATTCGATATATTAAACAAAAAAATTAGATATTTTAAAACTATATGAAAAGTACTATAAATTACAATTTTTTCATATTAATATGATGAAAAATGCATCTTAAAATGTTAGTCAAAGTTTTTATAGTTTAACTCTAGAAATAGAAACCATGACAAACAATACCGGACGGAGGGAGTATATATCATCTATTTTTTTCTTTCTAAATTCTTGTACAAGTTACTGAATTATAAACTAATTGACTTTGATAACATATTCCCAATTTTTCTGCCCTCCAACCCTTGTTGATTTTCTCAATAAAATCTTCAATTCTTTTCCTTAATTCATCATCTTCTTTCCCATCACTTCTCTCAAAATTGTAGTCATTTGTCTCTTTTCTTGTTTTTGCTAGATACATTTTTGTGTCAATTGTAATATTAGCACTCGCCTCTTCTGCATTTTCACACTTGAAATTCGTGTCTTGATGAAGAGATTGTTCACAATTAGCAGACTCATGATGTTGAAAATGAGCAGCATCGTCGTATGCTTCATTTTTATTGTCGTGATTTACCTCCTTGAGTACTTCTATTGTCGATATGTCACTTGATGCCGAAAATGTATGCATCTCTTCTGATGTGACATGTGTGTCCATTTCTCTATCACTCACATCTTCTACATTTTCACACTTGAAATTAGCAGACTCGTGATACTTAGAACGAACATCAACATCGTATGCTTCACTTCTGTTGTCTTGATTTATATCTCGGAGTACTTTTATGGTCGATGTGTCACTCGATATCGAAAATATTTGCATTTCTTGTGATGTAACACATGTGTCCATTTCTCTAACTTGATAATCAAGATCATCCATACCTTTATGAATTTGTTTAGCCTTGAGATTGCCTTGTGTTTGTTTCCTCTTGGACATGTCATGATCAAGAATATTGATAGTGTTATCATCTTGTGAACTAGATTGGAAGCCACTTACTAGGAGAATAACTATGATAAAATTGCAAAAACAAAATATAATATGAGAATTTGAAGAAACCATAAATATCATCTCAAATGTGGAACTCAACATAGTTGAAAACGATAAATATTTTAATCGATAAATCTCGAATACCAGAGAATCTTGAAAAAACAATAAAAAGTTGCAAGAAGATATATTGAGAGAATATTTGAGGGTGTTCAATTTAAGTAGAATTGTGATGAAGTGATGTTATTTATAGGTTTGTTTTAATTCTTATATTGTGCTAAAGAAGCTTTAAAACCATTAATTTAGATTATTATATTTATTGTGTTTTTACTTTTGAGAAGCTTCCCTAGGAAGAACAATAAAAAAATGTGGAATATTTTTTTAATTATTTATGTGTGTCTACACTCTATATTTACCCCACCCATCCCTAATTTTTTTTAAAAAAAATCCATGTGGGACATTTTTTGAATTATTAATGTGTTTACATTATAACTCTTCTGACCCGTTTATTTAAAAATAATAATAATTTTTATTTAGTAATAGAAATTGTCCATTACATAGATATTAAGTCAATCATTTAAGTATATGTCATGATTTTAAATTGTAAAATCACATGCATGTTCAAATTAATGAGCACTTTGTGCAGACCTTGACTGATGTTGCATGTTGTTAGCCGATGTCGCTAGCCAGACTTTGGCTGATGTTGTTTGTCGTTAACCGTGAAGGCGTTACTTCATCCGTCTCAATTTATGTGATACAATTGAGATTATGAAAGTTTATCAAGTTTTGTTTGACCAATCTTCCTTTATATACTTATAATATTTTAAGTTATTAATTATTATAATCTATAATATTTTTACATAATTTTAAATACATAAACTTTATATTAAAAAAATAAATAAAAGCTTATATATTTAAACTTCACGGCCAAAGTTTTAAAATCTAACTCTCAATTATGATTGTATCACATAAATTAAGACGGAAGGAGTATAATGTAGACACAAATTATTTAAAAGGGTACTCTCTCTCTCTCTCTCTCTCTCCCAATCTATATGTCATTACTCGAATTTCAAAAGTCATACAATTTAATTTTGATCGTGAATCCAAACATGAAATCTTTAAGTTTTAAAATAATATTTACATATTTAAAAGTCGCATGAAAATATTATTAATCATAATTAATAACTTAAATATATTTTTAAAATATATAAAAGATAAAACAAAATTATATTTGAATTTTAAAATTCGAAAAGTTATCACGTAAATTGAGTGGGAACTTTCTGTGTTCACTCTGATCAATACTCAACTACCAAGTCAACCCACTGTTAGCTTTCCCTCCACACCTCATGTCTAAAAAATTCTTGGACGCATTTTTCAAAAATAAAATAAAATTAAATAGCCTCACTTATTCCCAATTTCTCAACATTGGTAAATCTTTCAAAGTCATTTATACATTAAATCTTCGTTGCTAATTTATCGCTAATTCATCTCTAAATTGTTTAAAATTAGATTATTTTAATCATTTATTGACTAAATTTTATCCATCGCTAAATCTAAGTTTTTTTTTAAGTAGTGAAAAACCATGTTGAGTTCCACATTTGACTTTTATCCTTATAGCTTCTTCCAATTCTCACATACTTTTTTGTTTTTTGCAATTTCATCATAGCCATTCTCTTACTTGAAAGTTCCAAAACAAGTTCAAAAGAGAACAATATTTTACTATGGACTCTCAAATATCCAAGAAAAGAGCATCACTAGGCACTTTCAAAACCAAAACATCTTGATTTTGAAGTAATAGAAATGGACACATGTGTCACATCACAAGAAATGCAAACGGTTTTGATATAAAGGGACACATCGACTATAGAAGTACTCAAAGATGTAAATCAAGACAACAGAAGTGTTCAATATTACGAGCCTCCTAATTTTAAACAGTCTCATCATCAAGACACGAGTTTCAAGAGTGAAAATGTAGAAGAGGCGATTGAAATAACAATGCATTTGGCAAAAATGAAAAAGAAAGTGTCAATCGTTTTGAGAAAAGTGACGAAAAAGAAGAGGATGGATTGAGGAAAAGAATTGAAGATTTCATTGAGAAGATCAATAGAGGTTGGAGAGGAGAGAAGTTGAGTATGTATTATCAAAGTCAATCACATGTATGATTGTCATCAATTTGTTTAGCTTATGTTAAAAAAAATAAAAGAAGTAGGTGTTTGGACATCGATTTGATTGATAAAAAAGAAATTGACATAAATAGTCGTTCATCAAAGATGGTTAACTATGTATGTGTCATTTATAGAGCTGTCAAAATGAGTTGGCCCAATCCAATCGGACTAGAGAGTTAAATGGGTTGGAGCGCGTTGGCCCTTTAATTAAAGGGCCTATAAAATAGCAGCCCAACCCAGCCTAAGTGGGTCATGGGTTGACCCTTCCACAAAAAAAATAAACAATATTAGTCTCTTAGAAGGGGTATCGAACATTGACGTCTATGAACACGACATCAATTCATATAAAAAAACACATTTATGAATCACACTTCGGTGAATACTTACAAAAAACACATTTATGAATCACACTTTGGTGAATACTTACAAAAATATATAATAACCAACGTAAGATTTAGCGAATAAATGTTGATCATTCCACCATTTCTCCCAAAAAAAAAACTAGTTGATTTAAAATATTTCCAGCAACACAACGCAACCCAAATACTTAACAAATCTAAATTACTAAATATTACATGACCCACTAATTAAAGTTTTACGACTCCGCTTCTTCTTCCACTATCGATCACATTTGAATCAACATGTGATATTGTGATATTGTTTCGTTAAGAAGTTCATCTTCATCTATAATTCACCATACAAGATATTGCAAAATTGTTTTTTTTTCTTCAAAATATTTATTTATCAAATCTTGACAAATAAAACACTATTAAAAATATACATTAAAATATTTTCAAAAATTAATAGCCCGCAGGCTGACCTATGTGGCTTGCGCTGGGCTTATGAGGCAAACGGGCCAAACGGGGCGGGCTTAAAAGCCTCATTCCTAAATCGGCCAAAAAAAATTAAGCCCAGCCCCACTTATTTCAAGGGTTGGGCTGACCTCGCGGGCCAAGCCCATTTTGACGGCTCTAGCCATTTATGAGTGCAAATACTAGAATGATAATACTAGTATTACATTCAATTTGATGTAAAAGAATACAGAGGTTTCTGCAGAACTAGTGTGAGTATTATTGTGAGGATGGACAAGCAGACACCACGACGATGAATCCAGTATATCGCCCGGAATATTACCAGTGATACAAGTAAATAAGTAATCAAAATGGTTCCTATAAGTATAATCATCCCACAAAATCTGTTGACTCGTGTGTTTGTTAGACATGAACCATAAAATCTTTTATCTATGGTAGAAAAAGTTCTAATGTGGTTTCGGTTTATAACCATCAACAGCAAAGTTTCTTGTGGCAACAGGGAGAGCTAATCGAATGCCATCAAGTTCAGGTTTTGCAATTACCTGACAACCTAGACGTGACCTGAAGACGATGAATGTATGAGAATGAGAAGATTCATAGATCATGGGAACTGCTAAATAGTAGAAAGCAAGAGACTTACGTATCGGTGAGAGCAAAAGCAAGATCCAACATATCATTTTCTTCATCTGTTGGATCTTCTAGCTTGTTGTAATACTCCATATCCTGTGAAACGCCGCAAGAATAGATAAGAAATACAGCGTATTTATTAGATCAGAACAACCAAGATGGTATTGAGTAACTCAGTAGCTCCCAGCCAGACGGAAAAAAGAAGCCAATGACATTATCCCGATCACAATTACTTACCATAACAATCACATGACATGTGGAACAGGCAAGCGAAGCTTCACATGCTCCTGCATCAAAGGCCATACAGTTTTTGAAAAGTTAACAGCAAAGCATTTGGTTGTCGTGCTTAGAAATGTTAACACCACAAAATTATCTAGAAGTGTTCTAACAACATTTTTTTATGTATCTGACGGTGTCCTAAACCACAATAAGTAGGCATGCATGTGTCAATCATGTAATTTTGCCTAGATGTATGCATCTGTGGCTATGGAGTATCTAATACTGAAGTCGAAACTGGAAGAAGTATCGTGAACATAAAAACTTTCATTTAAGACGGTCTTAATAAAATCGTCCCATGTGCATATCTTCAACCACCATCTCTCCAGGAAACAATAAAGATGTGTTACAAACTTCCTCTCTTACCATCACCATCACCGCTTCAGTAGTATCTCTAGTATGAAGACGGTGCCTTCTGGAACTCCTAGAGCCCAACCATACCACTAACTTCGAAACAATTTTGGGAATTCCAACACATTATGCTCGAATATGTAAGGGAACACTACGTTCTTTTCCATTGTTCTCTTGGAACTTTTTGGATAGGTAGGACTGCAAGATGATGTTAGATGAAAATTTTAACATATCCAATAAATGCCTCCCAACTGACTGGAACTAGTACCAAGATTCACTAAATCGCCTTATCATAATTAAAATATCAGCAAACTTAAGTAGTTGAAGATTTATCAGATCCGTTCAATATATATGAACCAAGACACCTCAACAAACCTGACCTTCAAGTTCAATGTCATTTTCATGTGCAGCTTCTAACATAGACATTCCAACAGGGACCTTGATATGGTTCTCTTCACCATCCTTGTCAACAAAAGTTACAGATATTCTGCAAATCACAAAAAGAGACCATAGAAAAGTAAGTTTGTGGTAACTAAATCAGTGTGGCATAATCTCAGACATTCCATCAGCTAAATTGTAGAGGCTAACTATGATAAGCTAATGATGGATGAAATCAAGGAGATAGCACAAAGTTCAAAAATTACCATCATAATTCATATAGAAAAAGGTTATTAAATCTCTGATACATAATCTATATGAGGAAGTGCAATAGATGTCAGAAAACATAAGTTTAAGGAGGAAATGTTGGATTGTAACAAAAACTTCCCCTGGTGACTTCATGCATTGGACATAGAAAAGCAAATGAGATATTTGTCCAAAATTTTAGGTAGTTTTTAGAAAATAATAGATATAGATAAGTAGGAGTGAACGTGAATTAGTTTCATGATCCTAGAGCGGGAAAGAAAAATCTGATTTTTCGAGGCAATTCTGATCCAGTTAGAATTAAATAAAATTACCGAACACATACCACCTAGCATCTCAATCTATAGAAGTTGATTTAGAGAAGGGCCTACTTTATAAATATTCTGTGAACTCTTCTTTCCGTCCATATAAACGCTCATGGCACCACTTACTGCTAGGTTGGTAAATTTCTGTAGTTTTACTTCCAAGGGAACTTGTAAAAAACGGTATCATATAAGAGTGTACTCTAATAAGATCTGGCCCAAACTAGATCTGGATCAATTCAGAAGAAAAAAAAAGATAAAGTAGTTGAAAAGATCAAAGCTTGTCTAATCTACTCTAAACTAGACATTTTCCAAAAAGAACCTAATAGACCTTTGAAACCTAAATTCCATTCAAGACTTCCCCTTTAACAAGTAGATCACCAATTTAATTATGTCATTATTGTAAAGTACAATTGTAACCAGCAACATAATCTCATCTTCCACCTACAGAAACATAAGTACACTCAATGAAGAGGAAAAGCAAGAGTAAGAGAAAAGAGAACGGAGTAAGCAATTTATGCAAGAACTTACTTTTGCATTTCCTCATTTCCTGCAGTAGTACAATATTGTTCACGCCTCTGAAGCACAAATCAAAGTTCAGTGCATCAAAAGAGGTGAAAAAAATCATAGTTTAAAGCAGAGAAAGAAACACAAACCAACAAAATGGGGTGCTAAAGAGAGTTATAGAACACAAGTAATTAATCAACGAATTCTAGAACAATACTAATTATTAGATTCATCTAGCAAAGCTACTGACCAGGCCCTGTGTAGAAGAATATCGCAACAAGTGTGTGTATGATGTCCTCGGAATACAAGCTAATGGGGCTGCAATTCATCAATAAAGAAAAGGTCATTCGGATAACGAATATAACTCCCATCAACTTTAAGATAGCAGTACACTGATTAATTGTAGAACTAATACTTTGATAAATCAACACAACAGACAGGATGCCTAGAAATAAAAGTAAAAACTGTGTGAAATTGAATCTTGAAATAAAAAATGAAAAAGAAAACTATGTAGAATTGTGTTTGGTGAACCAGATTCATCTATCAGGTCATGCAATTGCTGCGCAAAAGAGTTGTTCCATGCATCCAAAGAATAGTTTCTTTTAAAAAAATGTTTTATGCTCTTTGCATTAATCTCACTGTTTTGGAACAATGTCCTCTTTCTTTTGACCAATATGATCTGAAAGGGGCAGAATGGTATAGTTCTCAGTTTCTTTTTCTTATTGGCTACATTATTTGATTCTCTCCGAAAATTTTGTAACTTGTATTAGCATGCCTCTTGATATTATTTAACTCAAGTTTGGATTTTGCATTTCATCTTAATTGTGGATCTTGTCTAATTTTAAGTATGGATCCACATACTAAATCATCTTGATTGTTGGGCTTCAACCCTACTTGATTCGGAACGATCTCTCGTTATTTCATTTTGCTTTGATGTGATTGCACAATGTATGTGTTGGTTACAATTTACAATTTGCAAAAGATTTACTTATATACCAGTCTTGGTTTAGCAAATTCTGTACGATAAACAAAAGTAGGTTTTATACATCACCATATTTTTCTCTATCCTTGTGATTTCTTTCTCCCTTTAAAATTCATCTAAGAATAAAAAAACTTGTCCATTCCCTCCTATCCTTTTGTCCTTTTTCATAAAATTCATAGGAATATAACCAAATCCCAAAAAGAAAAAGCCACAAATGTTGAGTTCATTGCACAACTTGTACTGAGGCTTTAGTTGTACTTTTTCTGCTTAAGCAATGGGATATCACTGATCAAGTTACCGCCCTCTATGTGGAACTGAAGATGAGTCAGTGGACCATTTGTTTTCAGCTGCAATTTGGAAAAAGCTCTAAAGTCTCCTGAGGTTCTTCTAAGGCTTATCATTCAAGATGTTACGGTGAGGGTGTGTATGCAACCAAAACTTGCAGGAATAATGAAGCATTTAGATTGATATTCTCAGTGTTTTGCACTTCTCTTTTTATATAACCGTAATGTCCAGGTCAACTTGTGCACACCTCGACTAATTTCACGATATACATGTCACCTCCCACCAACAACGGGTACCAAATAACTCTGTTCACCAACGCTAAATGGGAAAGAATCACCAAGTTTTTATGAACCCAAGACTCAGGATTCTCACCTCATTCCTCTGACCACTAGGACACACCCTTGGATGCAATGTTTTGCACTTTCGAGTGACAGTTTAGAAGTTTTTTCCTTTTGTTCCTATACCTAATTCTGGACCTTGGTACTTTATCCATATGCAAATTTCTCTCCATTTTTTTTAAGCTTTGCACAAAACTTTACTTTTTGCTAATTAAGTCTTCATCACCCAAAAAAAATAAAAATTGACAGCAATTCTGCTACTCTTATACAATTCCCTCTACCCATCAACAAGAAAAAACACATATTTACTGAAAAATCAACATGAAATTGCAGATACATATAAGTCTAATAAAACGTACCACTGATATAATTCAAAGGAAACAAATTCCTAACTCGATTCGATATCTCCGTGCAATAACCTCTACAACCAATTTTCAGCAATAACTCGCATGTCTGTAATGGCAGCAAAAATTCTTCAGTACTAAACGAATCAATTTTTTTGCGTATAAAAACACCTTAACATAAATCTTAAAATTTATGCAAAATAGTCCTGCAGAACAACTTACAGAGCCTGAAACATAGCCGGTGAGCCGGTGGGCAAGTCGGAGATTGTGGAAGCCCACCATTTGTGGTCGCCGGAGAAAACTGAAGGCGCAATGAGTCTACGATTCAGGGGTTACTAGTAAAGTATTATTATTTCCACAAAAACCCAACTAAAACCCCTTTTGACAAATATTAAGTAATTTTTAATTTGACTTATGATATTTTATTATATAAGATATAATAAGTTTATGAAATTAATATAATTAAATTTAAGCAAAAAAAATATAAAATGATAAATTATTAGTTTTATTCCTAAATTATTGATATTCATAATAATATATTTTTATTTTAACTAATTAAACTTAAAAAAAATTCTGATCTGCCACATGAAATAATAAATGATTTCAAACTCTTGTATGATTATGAAACTTTAAGTAAAATATCGAAAGAAGTGTTAAAGATAGTTTTAAATAGATATTTTGGACGATAAAAGGCGACAAGGATGCGCGTCTTTTTGAAATGTGATACCAATTAATAACAAAAAGTCAAGATATTTAATTGCATATGTAAATAATTATATTCTCAATATCAATAATATTTAGCAAATATTTCAATTCAAAAACTGAAGATAGATGGTACATACCAAAAGTCGAGAACTTGAATGAGAAAAAAAAAACAGAACAATAGTCAAAATAGAGGTAGAAGTGACTCTAAAGTACGACGAAGAAGAAGAAGAAAAATGAGGAAGACAATCTGAAGAAGAAATATGTATTGGTTGGACTTTAGAGTAGCTAGAAAAGTTTGGTTAATCGTCGAGTCAAATCAAAAACCCTAAAAGTATCTTTAACTTTTGAAACCCTAAATTGGTTGCATTTTCTTTTAAAGATAACAAAAGGCGACGCCTTTCTTGCCTCTCGCTTTTTGTATCCATGGACGTCTCCTTTTGGAGATCGCTTCACCACAAAGCTAAAAGACAATGGAGGGTTGCCTTTTCTCGCCACTTGCTACTGGCAATAAGGTGATCACCTTTTACAATACTGGTTCTAAACAAGCAGAATTTTGGAGATATATCTCACTAATGTTGCAAAATTGAAAATGTATTTAGGTTCAGTTAGTCAAGTAAAATATTATCCTTAAATCTGTCACCCGTTCAGAAACTACTCGGATAATTCACATCGAATTTATGAGTGTTTTTAGTACTTCTCTCAACTATAACTACTAAAGATAATTATAATCTAAACTAATACATAAAATTACTCTTTAATTTGATTTCAATTCGAATCAACATTTTTTAACTTCGAATGCGTATAAATAAATATCAAAATTTATATAAAATGAAAGAAATAAACACATATATCTAACGTAACGTCTAACATGACAATTAACGTAATACGTAATGGCTTATACTATTTGTAAATTTTACCCCCAAAGTTTCCCGGTATAACAAAATTTAGGCCCAATTCAACAAACCAGCTTCGTTCCCGGTATAAGCCTTTATATATATCTACTGTGTGTCTGTGTGAGAGAGAAAACACGGCGATGAAGAAACCCGGCGGAGCGGAGAAGAAGAAGGTGAGACGATCCGCCGGTGTCGCATCTAACGGCTCGAATAGCATTTCTTCTACGGTAACTTTCACCGGAAAACATCATACATTCATTGAAAATTGTGTTCAGTTTGAAATTTCTCGTGTTTTCTGAAAGGATCTATGTGTTTTTTTGTATTGCCTTAGTTTTTATTGTTGAGATTTAGTTTAGTTTTTTTTTTGGTAAAATGTTGTGCCCTATTTTTTTGAGAATGATGAATTTTTTTGATTAGGAGGTTGTGGTTTATGGAAATGTGAAGGTATGTTTGATAATGATTTTGTTGATTGTTATATATAGGTGATTTTGTTATAACTATTGCTAAATTATGCTAGCTATTTAATGTAGTTTCTGAATTTGCTGAATTTGTGCTATAGGATGCAAAGAGACTCCAGTTTTAGGTAATAGTTGTTTTCTGCAGGAGATCTAATCGGTAATTTTGAGCCTAGGGTTTATTCGGAACAACATTTCTACTTCCTAAGTTAGGTAGAGGTAAGTTCTGCGTAAATTGTGCTCACGTGCGGTTTAAAAAAAAATGAAGTGTCCAATTCAGTTTGTGCTCACCTAATGAAATCCTCGGGCAGCTGCTACAGCGCACTTGCATATTTGAGAAAATCTGTCCACTAAATTGGAGCAGATGGGTTCTCACAGATGTACATTGGAAGACATGGAATAAAAAGAAGTGCAAATCATCTAGTCATTACTAGATAACTCGACGCCAGATTCTAGGAAAATTTAAGGTTCTACATTATGAAGTGATTTTGTCTGAGTTTGATTCCTAACCTATTCTCCAAAACTGTTTCTCTCAATGGAACTAGTATCTTTTCCGTTTGCACTTAAATCTTTGCTCCTCTATATATTTTTATATTAGGATATTCTTTGGAAAAGCCTGAAAGGTAGAGTCGTCAAAATGGACTGGCCCTTGAGACCAGCTTAACCCATCCCGCTATTTATTTATCACATTTAGAACTGAACCATTCTGCTATTCTGGTCAAGTTGGGTTAAGATTTATTAAACACATTTAAAACTGAGGTTATGAGCCCAGCCCCAATCAGCCGTCCTGTGGGTGAAAAGGCTATTTAATTTAAATTAAAAATTGTGAAAAAGAAGTAGTAAAAACTAGGATTGATTACCGAATAAATCTTAATATCTTACATAATACTTTACTCATTTAGTATTAGACCCCTCATATTAAAATTAGTAATCACCTAGCATAAAAGATGCATCTATCGTAAAAATATTGGTACACTTGTTGCTACTCAAAATTGATTGCACGACTATACCAAAAATGAAATGGGTAATATATTTAAAGTGAATTTAAGTATTATTAATTTTTGAAATGAAGTTATTTGATGATGTTTAACTAATCAAATTTCCATATTATGTAAAAAAGATAAAGATGTTAATTAAGAAAACTCATCCATTATTTGCTTATATTCGAATCGATGTTTGGTTAAGTTAGTGCCAGCAACTATCTTTGTACATCTTCTCTGCTTGTTTTGTCCCAAATACATGCCGTCCTTTTTTGGACATTATGTCTATAAATTGGTCGTAATTTAGGTTTTATTACCTAATATTATTGGTTTAAATATGGAGAGGTGGTATTTTTATAACTTTTTAAAGCTGGGTTTGAGCAAACTCTCAATAGTATCTGTTGAATCAACATATTTATAAATATCTAAGATGTAAGATCTAAGATGTAAGATTTCTAGTTCACATACATGATATGTGTTTCTAATAATCATCTGGCATAATCCAGTTTTAAAGGACCGAGTATATGAATAGTTTTATTCTCCATTTTGTGATTGGATTGCAGAACAATTCAATTAATGGGAGAGACTCTAAACCATGTTGAAACCATAAAAAAGAAAGCTGAACAAGAAAAGGAAAAGTAAAACTCTACGTTGTTCGGATCCTCGAAAAATGCACCTGTACTCATGTTGGATTCTCCAGAAATGCATTACTTTTGAAGGATCCGAGCAACACAGGAAAAAGGATAGAGTTTTGAAGGAAGAAGCAGAAAGAAGGGCTTCTGAGGGATCTCATAGAAATCCTACAGGAATATGTTAGGATATTTTGGGGCTGTCTTCTATTGTACAAAGCTAGAGGTGTGGTCTTCTCCGTTTTTGAGATAGAGAATATGCATCTTTTGAACATCTCCTCCCCCTCTTTTTTTCTCCCTGTTGAACATTTCCCTTCCCTCTTGTATCACTGTAAAAAACCTCAATTATGCTGTGAAAGATTTGATTTTCAGTTGAAAGAGCTGTAGAAGGGCCAGTTTGCCAATGTTTATGAATGAGAATACATTTACTTGATTAAAAAAAAACTTAATTATCTTTGGCTACTCTGAATGGAGATTTGCTAAACTAGGATTAGCGGCTGATGAGAAAAAAAAGTAAATATTCTGAGGCTGTAAAGCTGTATTGAATCTGGTGAACATTTTTTCTTTCTCATATCAGTTGCTGCTTAGATATTCTTAGGGGCTGAGTGCTGACACGTAGAAAATCAAGACGCTTTATATAGGAAAGATTGAGAGCTTGCATCTGAGCTAACTGTTTGTTGCATGTTACCCTTTAGCTGCTTGTTTGTTGAATTCATTAAAATGTTATTGTCCTCTAACTTTCCAGTTTGTGATTGTGAGGTTTTGTTATTTTTTGGTGACAATGTCTTTTGTAAATTGTTTTATCCATTTTTTGTTTACTTTTATTTTCAGAAACAAGGGGCGAAGGACGTCTTCCAGTTGTTTGCCGAGAAAGCAAGAGATCATAAAGGCTTAGTTTCACGTTGGGCTGTCCTGCAGGAAACACGGGTAGAGTATTTCAGGGGAAAAGATTTTGTTGCTTTTGTGAGAAATCATTCAGAACTTAAAGACATACTAGAGTCAGATAAAGGTTTGGAGCCTGAAGATATTGCCAACATTCTGCATCAAAAGAATCTTTTAGTCCGCTGTGATCGTGTGGTGAAAATTGTTCGACCTGGGAAGAAAAAACTATCTTCTTGGCCAGCACATTTAGAGATATATCATGTGAGTATCTTTCTTGATTCAGTCAACTATTGGGGATGTTAAAAAGTTCCTGACTTTATGTTTAATTTTATCTTTACTTATCTGTGGTTCTGCTCACACATGTATTTGTGGTCCTATCATATCCGTGACCAGTGAGTATGACATAGATGTGGATCCTCCATACATTTCAAAATACAGTGAGAACTTCCTAAAAGTTGTGCATGCTATGTGGGTGAGTGTATCTGTTATTTACACCACCCGAGACCTTATTACATAGTTTGGTCTTTACATGGGTTTACTATGCTTTGATCCTAAACTTGAACTTTCCATATGGACTTAGAGAATGGATGAATGGTAGGGTTACTGGGCTAACTCTTATGCTAGAAAAATCACAAAATGATATGGATGAATGGTATGGTTTTGAAATATTTATATGCATTTCTCTAACAGTAAGCTTAGTTTCAATGTGATTGGTGGGTCCAACTGGTACACTTCCTGAGATAGTAACAGATTTCATTAATATAAAAGAGAAGTTCTTAGCACAGAGATAGTGCTAAGAGATAAACCATAGTCGCAAGACTTCCAAATGAATAAAACAAAACAAAAACCAAGTCTTTTTCAGCTACAGGGATCCAATGAGATCAACTAAGGACTTCACGTCTTGTACTAAAGCTTCTTTACACCAAAAAACAAAAATATACAATTCAATTTAATCTTCTGTTCAGAATTTGCTGAATCTTCAAAACTTTTGGAGTTCCTTCCACTCAAATTGTTCACCAAATGCAGGCTGTATCTTTAAGCGTTATTTTTACATCTATAACAAATTTCCACATTTTGACTTTTTTTTGGGTAACCTGAAATTAATCATTTTCCATAGTTTGCTTTCAGCTTTTGATGTTAAGTTTCTTCAATTGATATCTGCAGGATCAAGTATTTTCTGAAAATGATGCCTTCTTTGCATGGGCATTTGTGAAAAGAAGACCCCTGTGGCAAACACTTCTCTCATTTTTCTGGCCGGTGTTAACACTAGCAATTTGCTTGTTTCCTGTTTATCCCCATTGGGCCAAATTGCTTATACTATACACATGTGCTGGTCTCCTCCTTCTCATACTTAGTCTGCTATTCAGTAAGTATCTGTTGCTTGTTACCTTTTTTTTCTCACACTAGTTATTCAATTTTATTTTATTCATATATAGAGTTGTATCATGCATTGTGATGTGGCTACTCTAAAACTTGAAAGCATTACTGCTATTTGATAAAATATTGTGGCTTGTGAGGGATTCGTCTTATGATTTAGCAAGTTGATAGGTTTCTTCAATCATCTAATACGCTGTTGGCTTCACACTTATCATGTCAGCATCACGATTTTGAACACATATTAGCTAATTTTATATATCATAGCTGACTACTAAAGCAATGATGTTTGGGCTTGCGTGAGATTAGAGGCTTTAGGTGCTATGTACAATTCATACATATATATAGTGAAGAACATAAACTGCAAGTTATTGTTCCCCACATGTTTCTAATTTGGAAAACATTCCGAACTTCTTTTCTTTTCTTTTGCATTCTTCTTTAGGCTTGAAGTAATTATATTCAACATAATTCTAGGAAGTGAGGACAAGGTTGCTTATCACTCATTTGGTTTTATTAAACAATGTTAACCTCTAAGAGGCAGGAAAGAAGAATTTCACACCCTTGTCAGTGAGTTACAGTGGTGTATGAGACCTCCATGTTTTTCTCTTGATCTATAAGAAGCATTTAAGCTGGACAAATGGATGTCATTTTTTCAATAACTAGGATTTTTGAACACCTGCACACTTTCGTTAGTTCACAATACTGTTTACTATCGTTGGAACTCTGCAATAGGCTGATAGCTTCTTTTCGCTTTGTGTCTATGACAGCTTCGTGGGAAGTGCTAACCATATTCTGTTATCCTTCACTTGAATCATCCAAATCCCTAAGTGGCACTCATCAACAAATTTTATTAAAGTATTTCTGCTTTAAGTGGTGTCTAATATTTCCTTTATTTATGCAAAATATGCCTGTTGTAAAACGGTAACTCTGGATGCTCGTCAAATTTGTCATGTATATTTTTGAGTCTGCTATTGGGCATAAATCACCATTACAGAGAACAATTTTGTGCTTGCAGTAAGAGCTTTGATCTTTGGTGCTATTTGGGTACTCTTTGGGAAGCGTGTATGGTTTTTCCCCAACATTCTGGCCGAGGAAGCAACACTGCAAGATTTGTTCCAAGTTTGGCCTCAGAAGGATGAAGGCGAGCGACCTAAGTGGACAGCAAGGCTTTTCTACGCAATAGTAGCTGTGGTTGTTATTTTGCTCCTGAGGCATCATGCTCCTGACGAGGCTGCAAGAGCCAGGTTTGCTTTCTTGCTCTTTAATCTCTTAAGCTTGGGCGTTCACTTGAAGAAATATAACAAAAAACCAATCCGTATACTTTGAGTGTTCATTAAACCAAATCCTTATGAAGCTAGATGTCTTATCTTAAAAAAAAATGAACTTCAGTTGCAAATAATCTGCAATTTCGTGAATCAATAACCTAAACTCCCAAGAGCCAGCAATTCGGTGGCATCTTCCCTCATTCTGAGAAAGAATTCCTTTATTATAAACTGTTGCAGGTATCAGAAACGAGTTTCCAACATTATCGATGATGTGCTCGAGTGGTCTCCAAGACAGGCTCTATCAGGGATGATGGATACCGTTGTCAATGTCACCGACTCAAATGATAACGCAACTGATGATAGCAAAACTGGCAGTGAAAGAGTTCATTTCACAGACGATTTAGACGAAGAAACTGATCTGAAAGAAGAGAGTGAGGATGTTTTTGGAAGCTTAGAAGATAGTGATCATCAGCAACATGACCTGTAATTTATATAAATGTTGAAACATATGCTTCAAAATTATTATTTTACTTATTATGTATCAAGTTTTCATCCTCTTTGTTAATTCTCTTTTGTGGTTGAACTTTATTTTGGGGCATTTCATTGCCAACTGCTGAATTTGAGAACCAAGGGTGAGTTCCCTGTGAAAAAGAGAAAAAAAGGGTTTTTGATATAACTCTCGGTTTTGTTATTTGAAGCTGATATAACTCTCGTTATTAAAATGGCTTGCAAAGTTTGAGGGATATTATTATAGTCTATGTGGTCTAATAAAATATTAGGATATTTCGTCTTGTTTTATTGTGAAATTTTAAAAAAATAAATTTATTTTTGAAATAACTAAGATATTTGAAAAGTGGAGTTAGGTTGACCATGAATGCAATTGTGAGATGTTTTTTGATTTGCTGTGAGTAATTTTGAGTGAGAAAAGTGAAAATATATTTTTAGTTTTGTAATTTTTCGAATTCTTACGGTTCTTAGAATTCAACTTAGATTAAATTTTGAATTCGTATAGTTAAAGGAAATTTTTTCAGGGTCAAACATTTATTTTAATTTTCAACTAATCAGACAACATATAGTGGTTAATTTTGGAAAAAATGCATAAGTATCCTCAATTTATGTTCGAAATAATTTGTTACATAATTTTTTATCTCTTTTTGATCTACGTGACACTATCTTCTGGGTCTACAACGTGCTGATATTTTCTCAAGTTATCTGCTTGATAGTATCACGGATGTCGAAAAGAAGTAGAAAATTATTTGGTAAAATAAGTTAGGAAAGTAATATGACCTTAGTTATGGTATAAATGTGTTTCTAAAATCTCGGATATAGATTATGAACACTTATGCATTTTCCTATTAATTTTTATTTAATGAATATTAGAGATAAAATTAAATACCACAACTTAAAAAAAAATTAAAATCATTTTGAATGGAAAAAAAACTCACATTTTATTGTTATTTCGGCAGAAACACATTCTATATGAATTTAACTCAATTTAATTTAATTATGAGAAAAAAGAACAAATATATTTCAGAACTATCTTAAATAATATACAGATACCCTTCATCATATTTTTGGGTGATCCGGATTCCGACGTCAAAAATGCCAAATTTTTTCGTGGACGTCCGTCAAGACCTTGTCTATGCATACGGTTGGCCATCACGGCTTGTCCGACCCATTTGGAAGGTCAAACGAGCCCCGAAGCGAGCATACCCCTCATTTCGACGATTTTCGTGTGCTATAGCACACCATTTTTTGGGTGATTCAGATTCCGACGTTAAAAATGCCAATTTTTTTCGTGGACGTCCGTCAATCAAGACCTTGTCTGCATACGGTTGGCCATCACGGCTTGTCCTACCCATTTGGAAGGTCAAACGAGCCCCGAAGCGAGCATGACATACCCTCATTTCGACGATTTTCGTGTGCTATAGCACACCATTTTTTGGGTGATCCGGATTCCGACGTCAAAAATGCCAATTTTTTTCGTGGACATCCGTCAAGACCTTGTCTATGCATACGGTTGGCCATCACGGCTTGTTCGACCCATTTGGAGGTCAAACGAGCCCCGAAGCGAGCATACCCCTCATTTTCAACAATTTTTCGCGTGCTATAGCACACCATTTTTTGGGTGATCCGGATTCCGACGTCCAAAATGCCAAATTTTTTCGTGGACGTCCGTCAGACCTTGTCTATGCATAGGTTGGCCATCACGGCTTGTCCGACCCATTTGGAAGGTCAAACGAGCCCCGAAACGAGCATACCCCTCATTTCGACGATTTTCGTGTGCTATAGCACACCATTTTTTGGGTGATCCGGATTCCGACGTCAAAAATGTCAAATTTTTTCGTGGACGTCCGTCAAGACCTTGTCTATGCATACGGTGGCCATCACGGCTTTTCCGACCCATTTGGGAGGTCAAACGAGC
>JAKWJD010001755.1:4033135-4133135 GCA_027705065.1 Solanum peruvianum
GGGAAAAGAGTCAAATATACCTGTGTAATATATTACACTCCGCGATCGCAATAGTTTTGTCCTTAACTTTTTTGGTCCAATATTATTCCTTCTTGGGGAAAAGGTGCAATACATACCCTCCCACTATTGGTGTTACAATGGGGAATAGGCTTATAAAAGTTGTGTTTCAATTTATGTTGGCACATCACATTAGAAAATTTTAAAGTAAAATTAAGTTTTTTCTTTAATTGAAATTTTATTTATATGATTTTTTAATTTTAAGTTGTTAATTGTTATTGAGTAGTGATGCCATGTAATGTGGGCAGGGGTGGCTTCTTTGTTGACTTAGAGCCGCCCCAGGGTGTTCAGGACATTCTTTGTTGAAAAATTACACTGTCAAATTCTTTTATAATGATTCAAAGTTGGATATTTTGGATAAAAGCTACGTATGTGATACAGTGGTAAATAGTGTTCATTTGAATTAAGTAATTTTGTTGTCCATGTGTTCAAATAGTATGTGTTACTTTCTCTGTCTCAATTTATGTGACAAAGCACAGATAAAATTTAAAAATAAATCAAATTTTTTATATGATTTTTAAATAATATGTCCTTATTCGCTATTACTTGTCACAGTTGAACTTGACACACCTATTAAAAAGATATTAACTAACTATTTATTAAGCTACCCTTGTTAATTAATTGATGTTTAGTAATATCAAAACATGATTGGAAGAATACATAATTGATATTAAGTATCTACTAAAAATGAAAAATCAAAATGAATATACTATCAAAATGAATAATGCTAAATGACCAAAAAAGATTGACTACATTTGGTAGAAATGTAAATACTTTATAATATCTTTTTTATTATAAAATAAACTGATCTTTCTTCTATTTTTGATTGAAGAGTATCAAAATTAAAATGATAAAGATATCCAAAAAACTAATTTATCGCGTGAATATATTATTTTTTTTTACCATTCTAGCCAAATTATAGCTAATTTTGACGAAAAGAATTTTTCCTATCACAATAATAGACAAACAAAAACAACAAGTTAGAATAATTAGCACATTTACGAACGTGCACTCTACTTGCACCAGGTTCATATATAACTCCAGAAATTCCCAACTTTTTTCGTAGTCTCATTTTACTTGTGCAAACACTCTACTTTAACACTTTAATAGTCAAAATTACACCTTATTTTTACCTTAATTTTATTTTATTGGTTAATTTTACTCTTGTCGTTAATAATAGGTTAGTTTTATCTCTGTCGACTATCGTGAATAAACTTAATCGATCCACTTAATAATATAACCCGTTTGTACGTTTGAACTTTGAGCTGTATTGATGAAATCAGGATAAAAAGAGAAATTTCTTTCAAGTTTGATCTCAGAGGTTAATGAAACTAAAGATTCCGAATTCGATGAGCTTTGGAATAAAGAGTACCACTTGTTTCTGGTGAAGAAGAAGAAGAACAATAATTTTCCATGAAAACAACACCATTAAAAAGATGTTGCCCTATCATGTCTAGTGAAGAAGAATACATTTTTTTAAAAAGTAAAATTTGAAGAAAAAGAGAACTTTTTTTTCAAAATCAATGTTGTTGGCGGAATATTATGAAAGAATTAAAAATGGAGATTATAAAGGGTGAAAAAATTAATTTCAATGGAGGTTTCTTGGATGGAAAAATTTATCTGGATAGATGTTGACCTCAGATCTGACTTGGAAAATTGGGTATATTATTAAGTGGGTCGGATCAGGTTAAAATTGGGTAATTTAAGTAAAATTGGATAATTTTAATTGATTTGGGGCTTTCCATTTAAGGAGGGGTATATTTGTTAAGTTTATTGATGACAAAGGTGAAAATAACTTGTTTTTAACAGAAGAGGTAAAAATCAACCAATAAAACAAATTTGAGGGGTAATTTTGACCCTTTTCCGTATGTATAAACTCATGTTTGAAATAAAGGTTTGTTTAGCGGGTGAAATATGAATAATAATTTTTGCATATTCAACAAGATTGTTTTATATTACATTTGATAATTTCATACAAAAGATAAGAATAAAATAATCTCATAAAATATTTTTATGAGAAACTTTTACATAAAACCACTCAAAAATAGCCTAATTATTCTCTGTAGATATATTTTGATAGATACAATTCATAGCTAAATATTATAGGGAGGAGAGATGCAAGCGAGACTGGAAGAGAGAGGAGAGAGGCGAGCTAGAGAGGGCAAAGAGTGGGAGAGAGGTGAATTGTATATGTATATTAGTTAGATAATTGTATATTATGCATATGCATTTGTATTATGGCAAACGCGATTGGGAGATGGAGGAGAGAGACGAGCGAGATTGAAAGAGAGAGCAGAGAGGTGAGCGAGAGAGGGAAGAGAGTGGGAGAGAGGTGAATTGTATATGTATATTAATTAGATAATTGTATATTATATGTATGCATTTGTATATCTAACGAGCGAGATTGGGAGAGGAAGGAGAGAGGTGAGCGAGATTGGGAGAGGAAGGAGAGAGGTGAGCGAGATTAGGAGAGGGAGGAGAGAGGTGAGCGAGAGAAGGCAAAGAGTGGGAGAGAGGTGAATTGTATATGTACATTGGTTAGATAATTGTATATTATACATAAATATTTGTATATTCTAGCGAATTATATACATATACAAAACGTGGCTAATTGTACAACAATCCACGTAAATAATGTATAATGTTGGTCATGAGTGGTAATTATAGCAAACTATAGGTATGATGAGTAATTAAATAGTATAAGTTTGCTTAACTGCATAATTTTTCCTATTCTTATCTATCTCATCCCACTAATGAAAACGACTTTAAAAGAGTTATATCTAGAGTTGTCAAAAAGGTCCGGACGGCGGGCCAAGGAATTTGAAGGGCTAGGGCGGGGCAACCCTTCATTTGGTAGGGCTTGAGAATGCTCAACCCAACCCAACCCAACCCTAGAGAGACCGAGGGCTGGGGCAGGCTAGCAATTTTTTTCCTTTTCAAACTTATAATTCTATATCATAAAGAAAATGAGTAGATTTTAAAATTAAATATGAAAAACGATGGTGTTGTTTCAATAACACTAGCAAAAAGTCTAGTGTAAATAACATGTATCTCGCATACTAGAAACACGATCAAGATAAGAGAGTGACAAGCGAGATGGGAGGGACGCGAGGGTGGGAGATTCGTCTATGTATCCTAGATACATGCAAATTTACTTGGATACAATGTATGTTAAATAAATTAGGGAAAATACCCAAGTACCCCCTCAACCTATGCCCGAAATCCCAGAGACACACTTATACTATACTAAGGTCCTATTACCCCCCTGAACTATTTTATATGTAATTTTCTACCCCATTTAGCATACGTGGCACTAGTTCGAAAAAAAAAGTCAACCATCGTTGGGCCCACAAGATAGTGCCACGTAAGCTAAAAAGGGGTAAAAAAGTATTAATAAAATAAGTTCAGGGGGGGGGGTAATAGGACCTTAGTATAGTATAAGTGTGTCTCTGAGATTTCGGGCATAGGTTGAGGGGGTACTTGGACATTATCCCAATAAATTAACCTAATTTTGAGTTTATATATTTTAAATACATGTATTTGGACATACCAAAATCTGATAAGATTCATAATATTACTATGATAGCGTGCATTTAAGTAATTATATTATACACTATTGAGATTATTGTAAGTTGCCCTTAAACAAAAAGTTTTGGCCCATGAACCGACCCCAATCAATCTCGAAGGCCAAAGACTTATATAAACTGGTCCTATAAACCCTAGTTTTAAATGAGTTTGAAAAATCCTATCTCAACCCTACCAAACTATGGTGTCACCTTAAAACGAGAACTCCTTTCCTTATTTGGTGTACCTACTTGAGCCGGATGAAAGGAAACTTTCACGTCCGATTTTGAAGGGGGGGAGATCCTATAGAATCCTATCCCAATTTTTCTTTTGCTAGGCCCATAACTAAAAAGCCCACTTTCTTACGATTACGAGGTTTATTCGAATATGAAATCCAATCTTGGAAATACAGCATCCCACTTTTTTTTACTACCCAGGGTTTCGATACATTTCGCAATCGAGAAATCTCTACTGGCGCAGGTGCTATCCGAGAACAATTAGCCGATCTAGATTTACGAATTATTATAGAGAATTCGTTGGTAGAATGGGAAGAATTGGGGGAAGAAGGGCACACAGGGAATGAATGGGAAGATCGAAAAGTTGGAAGAAGAAAGGACTTTTTGGTTAGACGCGTGGAATTGGCTAAGCATTTTATTCGAACAAATATAGAGCCCGAATGGATGGTTTTGTGTCTATTACCAGTTCTTCCTCCTGAGTTGAGACCGATCATTCAGATAGATGGGGGTAAACTAATGAGCTCAGATATTAATGAACTCTATAGAAGAGTTATCTATCGGAACAATACCCTTACCGATCTATTAACAACAAGTAGATCTACGCCAGGAGAATTAGTAATGTGTCAGGAGAAATTAGTACAAGAAGCCGTGGATACACGTCCTGAATAATCGACTCGTTTACCAAGCAGAGTCTCACGAAATCTTCCCTCTTTGCCTTCAATTACACATCAGAAAATGACTTGTAAACTTTATTATGACCGTCCCTCATTGGTGTCCCCGTCCCCCAGTTCTCTGGAAACAAGTATTAGCAGAAGATACAAATAATATTGCTACTGTATATTATATACTTATATATGTTGCTAAATGTCAATTTTCTTGTCCCCGATCAACATTGACAATGAATTCATGATTAATAACCACTATTCATATGTTCTTTTTATTTTTAGAAATTCAATTTCCTCTTCAAGGGTTTTGATGGTTCTGAATTTGTTTTTTTTTTTTTTTAATTTGAACATGAATGTTTTAGTTTGTAAAAGAATACCATTTCTTATGATTTGGTGTTTCTTATAATTAGTGACTTATATATAAATTGAAACTTCACAATGTTTTGATTATATTGTTCTCACCATAATGTTGGAATTAAGTATAGTTCAATACTAGATGAATGTCTTGCTTTCAGAGGCGTATTCAGGACTTCGATAAGATGTGATTACGAAAAAATGCATCTTAAATATAAATTAAATTTGATCGATTTGACTTTTAGGTTTTTAATATGAACTATAAATTTTAAAAATTATACGGCCAAAATACATAAAACTACAAGTTATAAATTTTAATATACATATTTTAATTTACTTGTACAAAAATTATACAGTGCTAAAATTCTAAGGAATTTTTTCAATGTTTAAGAAAAAAACAAAATAGATATTAATTGAAACGCCAAGTGTAACCAATACCCACTTAGAGAGGTGTAACTCCAGAAGACAAGATAGATATAAGGTATGAGTTTCTATCCTCACTTAAAGAGGTACATATGTTGCGTCCAAATTGCACACACAAGTGCGCGTGGTTGTTCAAGTATTAAAGAGACTCTTTTAAGAGCCGGGTATCGTGCCCACATGGACTTACGCTTAGAATCACTCAATTGCTATAACTTTCAGCTAAACAGAAATGTATTCAAAATTTCAAAAGCGGTTTAGTCTCTAATTCTAAGAATTCAACAAAATATAACAAACGCGATTCAATTTCAGGGGTTTACAAACAGTGATTGGATAAAGTGCAAGGCTGCAACTTTTATCAGGATTTATGTAATCAATATCATTTATATGGGTATTTATCAACTATCGAATCAATGAATTACAAGGTTAAATGTATGATCATGGTCTCCGGACCTCTAATTGCCTACTATATCATTGAGCGGGGATAGGATGGATTAAGTACCGAGCATTACAATTTCTTCCCGTATAGTTACCCAAGCTTGGTTTCTAGATATATCCCTATCCTAGATAAAAATTAACCCTAGTTATTTAGAATTAATCATGCTCCTTATGTCACACGTTCTATCCTCTTATTCCTCTCTCGAGTTCAATTTGGACAATGTATTTATTTCAATGGTGATCAGTCACAAAATACGAAAAGCAAGAACAAAAGAAAGATTCATATGATAATTGACATTAACCCAAAGAAAACATAATAGATTACAATCATCCTGTAGTCACATCCCTAAAACTAGGGTCATAATCCAAGATACGATCAAACAATGTTCAATAAACACAAAAAGATCGAAAGAAAAAAGTTTAGGAAAGAGCCCTAAATATGGTGAAAACGTTCTCCCAAGTCGTCATTTTTCAAAACCCAAAAAAATATACTAATAAAATAAAATAAAACCTATTTATACTAAAAGTCGAAACGGCCAAAACTGGACTCAGGGGCGCGATGCGGAGGCAGTCCCAGATCTTTGTTCTGAGATCTTGGTCTCTTCTCCACGACGCGGGAGTGGCACAGACTGCTCTGCCTCAAATCGACATTCACGAATTAAAATGAGGCTCCTTCTCCGCGATGCAGAGACACCTATCTGATTCGATTCTTGAGAGAGTACCCCTCTCCGCGACACGGGCACTCCACAGAGTGTTCTGCCTAATTTTGCTTCATGCGGATTAATTTGAACTCTCTATCCGCGATGCGGAGATGATACAACCTTTCCTTGGAATCATTTTCTTCCTTTCTTTTCGCCTTGAATTTTTTGTGTTTCCCATTGTCCATTTTCGTGCTCGTTTCTCCAATTAAGCTCACCTACGCAACTAATCATGTTGGTTAGCTCATGGATTATTATATAATACTTTGAATGTGGATTTACATATCTGTATTTAGATATTTTAAAAAAATATAATACCACTATATATGATTTAAAAAGAAAAACATGAATTCCAGTTAATCTACGACACCCCGTCTAGATACATCCTACTTGTTTGGACACATATATTAAGAAAGGTTTAAAAGCAGTAGGAACTAGTTAGATTCTTCTAATTTCATATTTTTCTAATCTATTTTTTTTGGAATGATGAAGGAAAAACAAATTAAAATACAAAAAGAATGTTTTTCACAATTCATATCCAACTTCATTGACTTATAAAGTTTAAATATTTGTAGACTTTAAATGTTTTTTCTTTTTGTGGAGAAAATTATTTTGTCAACGAGAACATGAATGCATTTCTTTTAGAACAAGGTAGAGATGGACCATGCAAGCACTGACCCAACATTAAATACTTCTTTGTAACCTCCAATACACAAACAAATACAAGCGGGTTATAAAATGCGCGCACACAAACATATATAGGTAGAGATACTATTAAAATAGTTGGCAATACATTTTGTTTGTAGTTACATCCTACTCATCTGTAGTAGTTGAGTAGGCAAAATAGTGGTGCTACTGACAACCAAAGGAAAAAATGATAGGTGAACATTAGTTATTGAGAAAGTAGAGTTTAAAAAAAATGAACATAGTCATAGTAGCAATTCATTTTTCTCAGTTGATTATTTCTGTGTAATTTTTAGATCATGAGATCGAGTTAGGAAATCAATCACTAGTATATTTGCATGGATAAATCATTTACTTCTCACCCTAATGAATGGATATTTTGTACATGAAATTGCTAATTAATATTCATAGTTTTATATTGGATACTAATCAATAGGGCATTATTCCAAGTTGCAATTTTAGAAGCCATTTCTTAAATGTGTTGTTGACTCCAATCAATTAACTATTGTCTGTGAAGATGAAAATAGCACATGCTTGAGTTGAGAATCCGTTGATTATTGAAAAAATGAAAGACATGCGTAGAGAGTACCTTCTATCTTCTTTCATAATCCCAGTAACAATACTAAAAGATATTCAGTATATTTCTATAAATGAGTTATAAAATTATGATGAAATTATGTGTGTCCAAAAAGCTTTGAAAGGCAACATCGTTGAATAAAAAATACAAAATAACAAAACAAAAATTGAATAATTTTAAACGTCAATTCAATGAGGTGAAAGAAACTCCAAACTACGTCCACAACACTGAAAGACTTAACAAACTCAGAAGGTCGATTCAATTGGAATCAAATGTGTAGTAAAATTTTCTTCTGTTAAATTATATCAACAACCCATATGAACAGAGAAAGTTCAAAAGAACTATGACGATACAATACCAAATTAATTATTGCATGTGACATAAAAACATACCCGAGGAAACAACATTCTGAAAATCCAAAAGGATACAGCAAACCACAAATAACAAAACAAAAATTGAAGCTATAGCCTCCAAAATAGTTTACCTTGATATGATGATTTTTACCTAGTTACAATAGGTAACAAGTCACATCTTGATTCACATAATTTGATTTGTTCAAATACTTTTATATGATGAATGTGAGTCATAATACATAGTTTATGTTATTTATCTCAAAATTAAGAAATGGACTGTCAAATATCACATTTAAGATTCTTATCAATTTGACCTTTGTTGAAATTTTAATAATTTTCTATACATATATACCGATTTGTTTTGCAGTTAAAATATTGATGTTAAATTGTATATCAACAACAAATCCAAATCAAAAAAGAAAATATGAAGTAACCCAGAAAGATGATAAAACTAATAATTGCAGACCTCTTGCACATGGATCATCAACCTTGCCAAGTCCATATACCATGTAATCATAACTGTCTTGCCCTCTTGTCAAGACGAGACAACCCACAAACAAATAAACTCATCCTTCTCCTCATGCCAACAATCATCTCCGGGGCATAATGGAAAAGTTGGGTGAACTTAAGACTATATTCATGCACACTCATAGTGTAACATTCTGGACAATTATATGTCTAATGAAAAACCAATATGTCCTTAGGATAGCCTATTAGGGGTACATAGGCACCCCAATGCCTAATATTGAGAAATATTGGGCATAGTATAGAAAAATTGGCCAAGGGATATTAGCCAATTTTCCATATACGAATAAGAAATATACTTTTCGGGTTGTCACACCCCAATCCAAGATTGATGTTCAATAAATGTACCTTCAATGAAGAACCTAAGCTAAAAAAAAATCCGTTTAGAATAGTTTCACACAAAGTACTAGTCATCTAAGTGTCAAGCCTAGTACCATAGCACATAATCATTTAAAATGATCATGTAAATTAAGCATTACCCAAGGACATAGTGAGGGTCCTTGGGACAATAAGTAAACATTCCCAAATGAAACATAAATAATAGTTAGTTAGGGAAGTACAACCAACCTATGTGCAAGCACATGTGCAAGACATGTGAAGAAGTGGCCAAGGAGGGGACCACCCTAAGCGAATTCGATTAGGGTAGTTGGGAGGGGGGGGGGGGGGACGTGCATAAGAGACCCCCTATGTGGAGACTAACTTCCTAACTAATTATAGACTCTAACCTACTGACCTAAATAGCTAACTAACCTATGACCAAACGAAATAAACTAATTAGTGCACTCAACAACCTAGGACCAAAATTGGGTTGACACTAACCTAGTACTAGTTAAAGAGACAACATAGTACCTAATCTAGGATGGTCCAAAAGGTTAGTTATGGTCCTATCAACTAAGGGGTACTTTAGTAATTCCCCTAGGTTACCTAATTAGTTTATTTAGCAAATTAATTAATTAATTTAAAAGGGCTAAAACC
Organism: Solanum peruvianum; assembly: GCA_027705065.1. Lineage (NCBI taxonomy): Eukaryota > Viridiplantae > Streptophyta > Magnoliopsida > Solanales > Solanaceae > Solanum > Solanum peruvianum. Next base: position 4,042,682 of record JAKWJD010001755.1, read on the forward strand.
AAAACTATAAAGAAAATTTTCAGATTTGGTTAAGACAAGAAAGGGACAACCTAGTATCTAACCTAGGATGGTCCAAGGAGTTAGTTAAGGTCCTAAAACTTAGGTATACTTTAGTAAGTAACTTAGGCTACTTAATTAATTAATTTAGCAACTTAATTAATTAATTTAAAGGGTCAATACCCAAATCACAAAGAAGTTTTCAAGATTTCGATTGAGACAAGAAAAAGACAACCTAGTATTTAATCTAGGATGGTCCAAAGGATTAGTTATGATTATAACGACTTAAGTGTACTTTAGTAATTACCCTAGGTTACTTAATTAATTAAATTATCCATTTAATTATTTAAATTAAAGGGGTCAAATCTAAATTCTTATGCTAACCTAGTATAATACAAGAAACATCCTACTACTTAACTTAGGATGGTCCTAAATAGTTGATTATGGTTCCAATGTCTTAGGGGTACTTTAGTACTTACCCTAGAACCCTAAATTAATCAAATTAAGAATTTAATTAAATAATATAAAGTCAAAATGTTGACCTAAATCATAGTCAATACCAAAAATTTAGATTTTCGGTCAAGTCAACATTCTCCTATGTTTTGTCAACTTAGGAGGGTTTTTTAGTAATTAGTTAATTAATTTATTTAATTAACTTATTAAACCCTAAGTTGAATAAGTCAAGTTCAGCTACTAAACATAAAAACCACGTTCAAACTCAAACAAATACACGACTAAAATCAGAAAACAAGCGTGAGAAAAATAGTGAACAAAATGCAAGAAAAAAAAATAGAAAATTTCTTGGACGATTTTCAAGGTTTTTGCAAGGTTCGTTCAAGGTGGTATTCGTAGATTTAATTCTACCTAAGGTATGAGTTTTCTCTAATGGAATTCTTTCTCCAAGAGGCTTTTCAAACATTTTAAACTCATGAATTTTGAAACAAGGGTTGTTTCCCAATGATATTGTTGAACGTCCATCTCCCTAATTATTCTTGTTTTCTATTCTTTAAGTATATAGATGTAATCTTGAACATGTTACTGGTATGTGGTTCTAACTGATTTTATAAGTTCTTGATTTATTAATGATTAATGAGATCTATAGATTGGATTCATTTGATTGAGCTGTTAGTTACACAGATTAAGGAATGACATAATGCTTAGTTTTGTGTTCGAGAAAGATGAAGTTGTTATGAGTTGTTTATGAAGTTGAGATTACTGTTTTAGGCTATTCATTGAATGATAATTATAAGTTAATTCTATGTAAAAAGGTTGGCTTACAACAAATGAAGTTTAAATGACTACCATGTGTGAAAGTTTGGTTTATGCCAACAAATTGGCTAGCAAAACCAAGTCCAAAATATTATCTACCAAAATGTGTGAAGTTATACTAACAAAGTGATACCAATCTCTACATCAATGAACTCATAACATAGGGTATGCCAATCAATGGGACAAGTCCCAACATACCATATCCACTCGAACTTGGAACGTAATAGCATTGAATAAGTATTTATAACTTTCATAAAGAATCAAAGCTAGTTCATGAATCTATAATGCCAAAAAATTCATAGATTTGCCTAACCAAGCATTGAATTGTTCTTGTAAGTTAATCAGAGATTAAAAGTTCAAGTGTATTGAAAGTTTGGATTAAGCTAATTAATTTGTCTACAACATTATTTTCAAAATATGTAATAGAATTGGCTAATGATTCCATGAAATTATAGTTGAATGAATTACCTGCCTTATGTCAATAAAATGGCTAACAATACATCGTCTAAGAGTGATAAATGAATTGGATATAATGTTATATTTAAATAATTAAAAGATTAGCTAATGGCTAAGGTATACCAAACTAAACATGAATGAGTGTAACTTTGGCTTGTGTTAATAAATTGGCTATGAAGTCTGTTTTCAAATTTTCTAGGTCAATACTAATTTTGTGCCAATCATATATAGCCAAAGTATTGAAATAACAATATAAGAACATCTAAGGTAATTCAATGAATCCATATCCAAAGTCATGCCAATCATTAGACAAGTCCCAACACGCCCTAACCAAATGAACTATGAACATAAGTAATTTATTGAGTAAAGTTTTCATCGTCCATAAACGATGATATGAAGCTATCAAACGAGAGTAAGCAAGTAACATAAGTAATAAAATAACTAAAGATGTCTAAGTTAAGAAAGTGACCAGAATGAGAAGTTAAAAGAAGTGAGACAAGCCTCACTTACACCTAAGCTAGTATGTTTAAAATACTCACGAATGAAGGTGTTAGAATGTGTGAGACAAGTCTCATTAACACCAAAGATGTTATGTAAGGACAATTCACATTTTGTAAATGTAAAGAAAAGGATGACAAGTCATCAATAGTATAAGTAAATTTTACCAAAACATCCTCACCTTTGAGAGTGTAAAACTAATGAAGAGACCAGTCTCTATGTACACTCTAATGAAAGTATTGAGACTGATGTATACTTAATACTAATGATGAGATGATAAATCATCTATTGAGCTATGATGTCCTCATACTAAAAGCCAGCTTCTATGACGTATGAGTTGAATGAAATGGAAATTTATACTGAGCACCGATAGGCTAGCTATGAGCGGTGATGCCTTCTTTCGGGAAGGGCGGAGGTTCACGTAACTTTTATGAGATGAGACTATCCGGCGTGCCAGGTATTGGTCTCCTTTGAGACAAGCCTCACTTACACCTAAGCTAGTATGTTTAAAATACACACGAATGAATGTGTTAAAATGTGTGAGACAAGTCTCATTAACACCAAAGATGTTATGTAAGGACAATTCACATTTTGTAAATGTAAAGAAAAGGATGACAAGTCATCAATAGTGTAAGTAAATTTTACCAAAACATCCTCACCTTTGAGAGTGTAAAGCTAATGAAGAGACCAGTCTCTATGTACACTCTAATGAAAGTATTGAGACTGATGTATACTTAATACTAATGATGAGATGATAAATCATATATTGAGCTATGATATCCTCATACTAAAAGCCATCTTCCATGACGTATGAGTTGAATGAAATGGAAATTTATACTGAGTACTGATAGGCTAGCTATGAGCGGTGATGCCTTCTTTCGGGAAGGGCGGAGGTTCACGTAACTTTTATGAGATGAGACTATCCGGCGTGCCAGGTAATGGTCTCCTTATATCTCATAGTCTTCGAACCTATACTAACAATATAGGGATCTGGCGGGGTTCAATTTCCATGAATGCTAGCATGTTTTGGGTCACTTTGGCCAGTGATTCCACCTCTTATTCATTGTGGGGTAGATACTGGATTTCATGATGCTCACATGATCTATGTCGGTTAAGGTTGGAGTTCCTCAATGTATGAAAGATAATGAAATGAAGGATACCGTAGTGTTTATGCAAGATAATCAGGAGGTGAAATAACATTCAAGCAATGACATTAGGTCGTTCTTGGTCATTGCACTTCATGATCCCGATGAGAGTCTTAAACTTCATCCTAGGTATAGCTGGTGTTTACATCATACTACGAATGAATGCAATGAATAATGTGAAGGACGAATGAACGAATGAAGCAGACTCTATGTTTGCTAAAGAAGACCCTCGGGTTGAGGTACCATATGTTGGGCCCTCACTTGAGATGTCTTATGCTACATTTATGATTCTAAAGTATCATATATATGAACTGTATAAGATATAAAACATGACAGTAATGAAATCAATGACATGTTCAATAGAGAATTGCTTATGAAAGGTAATGAATATATAGTGCAAAGACTGACTCACTATAAGGTAGGGAAATCATTCCTTATTCCTAGGATTACTTACATCGATTCATTATGGGTATGAGACTACAATGAATCATTGCACTTGTAAGTAAAAGATAGGACTAAAGGAGTTATTAAACTACATAACAACAAAAAGAAAAAGACTGAAAAATAATCTAAGTGTACAAAGATGAGCTCTCGGGCTTAGAGGATTAAAATCTCAAATCTTCGCCCCAGTTGTTCTGAAATTATGTTGATGATACTAATATATTGTAATCATATTTAAAATGAGTTATGTTCTTTGAATGCATTAAAACACATCATATTCGTACCACAATTCACAACCAATGAATTAGGAAAGTCTAGTGACTAGACTTTCAAAAAATAACATGTCTTTTAGGAAGAGCTTTCATTGATCATGCATAGCTTTATGTGTATTTGTGCATACACCCATACTTTGTACAAGTGTTGTACTAACTCCCTACTATTTACTATTTTTATAATTGCAGGTCAAAGGACAGGTTGACGACACTTGTAGCAGTTTGGACCTTAGCGTTTCTCCAAACCATTTGGTATGTCCTCATGATTTCGAGGATGCTACAGATTTAGTCTACCCTTAGTTTTAGACATATCTAGTGGATGTTGTCCCTAGCGTTTCTTTTGCACCTTCATTTTGAAGCTTTGTGATAAGGCCATGTTTGGAAAACTATTTATGATATATTCATCTTCAGTTTCGAATTGATTCTTTATATTAGATGGTTGTTTACTTATGTTGATCTTAGTATGTGATGTATCTAGTTAATAATTATATGAATTCTATGTATACTTCATACATATAAAAAGTTTTAAATTTTCTGCAAATTTAACTAGATAAATGTGATGAATACAAGATGAGGCTTGTCTGCTACCTCTGAGAGGTCAACGACGCCGGTTGCGATCCGAATTACAGATTCTGGGTCGTGAAAAACTTGGTATTAGAGCATGAGGTTAAATGACCTACGATATAAAGCTTAACACAACCACGTTACGTAGTTTCTAGCTTATGGTTGTGAAACGCGGCACAATCATGATTTAGAGACAATGCGATGATTGGAATTTCTCCCTTCTATAGCTCTTTGTCGTTCTATCTAGAGGTTTGACACTTTGTGTCAATATAAATATCTAACTTCCTTATTATGTGAATGCGTAGAAGAATATACACAATAATTAGGATAGCCAAGTGGTCTAAGGCGTCAGGCTCAAGATCTAGCCTTCCTAGGAAGGGGCCATAAATGGAAATGACCAACGTGGACAAAAGACGTGTGGTGAGTGTGGTTTTTCACATGGAGGTGAATGCATGATAATGTATAAAAGCCTGCTATGAGTATTGATGAGGAGGAGAAGGCTAAGTTGGCTGCATATCAATTCAAGAATATGGCTTAGGCCTAGATTTTCTTCATAAGTGTTATGCTATGATAGACTATAGAAACAGGGTAGTAAGGCTTCATTTTCCAAATAAGTTGGGCTAAAATGAGAAGGGCATGGTTCAAATCCAATAGTCCAAGGCATATTCTCAACCTCGGCCAAATTCTGTAGCCGAACCCCCTAAGAGAAACTGGTTCTATGCATTGAAAGGAAGAGAGGAACAAGAGAAGTCCATAGATATGGATAATGGTAACTTACTTGTCTTCTCCTTTCTTGTTTATGCATTATTAGATCTAGAATCTACCTTGTCTACGGTAACTCCTTTTGTGACTAATCAATTTGACTAACTTCCTAAGATCTTACACGAATCGTTTCTAGTTAATACTCCCATGGAGGACAGTGTTAAGGCCGACGGGGTATGTAGAGAAGTAGATGGCAGTGGCAAGTCCCTTTGAAATTAACTTGGGCGTCATTAGGTTCAAATCTTAAGGCCAACAAGATGCTATCTAGGGGGTTAGATATAATCTATCTAAGTCTTGTTTATGTTTAAGAAACTTTAAGTTTAAGCGCTTTAGTCGATTTGGTGTAATAGGTCACTAATCGTATGTCTTATAATAGCACTATGTGAGTTAAAATGAAGTTATTGCATGATTTGTGATGTGCATTAAGTTAAGTGTGATTGAAAATGAAATTCCTCAATAAAAAAATAAAATAAAAAATAGAGCTTCAAATAATCTTGAATAATATGCATCATCCAAATAAATGTGAATTAGATATTCACAAAAGAGAAACGTTTAAGTACGACAAACTAAGTCACCCTCTTTGTTTAAATGATATATAAGTGTCCTTCGAGGATGAATTTTTCTAAGGGGGGATGGTGTAACATTCTGGACAATTATATGTCTAATGAAAAGACAGTGTGCCCTTAGGATAGCCTATTAGGGTAAATAGGCACCTCAATGCCCAATATTGAGAAATATTGGATATAGTATAGAAAATTGGCTAAGAAATATTAGCCAATTTTCCATATACGAATAAGAAATATACTTTTCGGGTTGTCACACCCCACTCCAAGATTGATGTTCAATATATGTACCTTCAATGAAGAAACTAAGCTAAAAGAAAAATACATTTAGAATAGTTTCACACAAAGTACTGGTCATCCAAGTGTCAAGCCTAGTACCATAGCACATAATCATTTAAAATGATCATGTAAATTAAGCAGTACCCAAGGACATAGTGAGGTCCTTGTGACAATAAGTAAACATTCCCAAATAAATCATAAATAATAGTTAGTTAGAGAAGTACAACGAACCTATGTGCAATCACATGTGCAAGACATGTGAAGAAGTGGCCAAGGAGGGGACCACCCAAACCGAATCTGATTAGGGTAGTTGGGGGGAGGGGGCGTGCATAAGGGACCCCCTATGTGGGAACTAACTTCCTAACTAATTATAGACTCTAACCTAGTGACCTAAATAGCTAACTAACCTATGACCAAACGAAATAAACTAATTAGTGCACCCAACAAGCTAGGACCAAAACCGGGTTGACACTAACCTAGTACTAGTTAAAGAGACAACATAGTACCTAATCTAGGATGGTCCAAAAAATTAGTTATGGTCCTATCAACTAAGGGGTAATTTAGTAATTCCCCTAGGTTACCTAATTAGTTTATTTAGCAAATTAATTAATTAATTTAAAAGGTCAAAACCAAAACTTAAAAGAAATTTCAGATTTGGTTAAGACAAGAAAGGACAACCTTATCTAACCTCGGATGGTCCAAGGAGTTAGTTAAGTACTCAAACTTAGGTATACCTTAGTAAATACCTTAGGATACTTAATTAATTAATATAGAAACTTAATTAACTAATTTAAAAGGTCAAAAGCCAAATCACAAAGAAGTTTTCAAGATTTCGGTATAGACAAGAAAAAGACAACCTAGTATTTAATCTAGGATAGTCCAAAGGATTAGTTATTATTATAACGACTTAAGGGTACTTTAGTAATTACCCTAGGTTACTTAATTAATTAAATTATCCATTTAATTAGTTAAATTAAAGGGGTCAAATCTAAATTCTTATGTCAACCTAGTATAATGCAAAAAACATCCTACTACTTAACCTAGGATGGTCCTAAATGGTTGATTATGGTTCCAATGACTTAGGGGTACTTTAGTACTTACCATAGAACCCTAAATTAATTATATTAAGGATTTAATTAATTAATATAAAGTCAAAATGTTGACCTAAACCATAGTCAATACCAAAAATTCAGATTTTTGGTCAAGTCAACATTCTCCTATGTTTTGTCAACTTAGGAGGGGTTTTAGTAATTAGTTAATTAATTTATTTAATTAACTTATTAAAACCTAAGTTGAATAAGTCAAGTTCAGTTACTAAACCTAAATAATATGTTCAAAATAAATACACGACTAAAACAAGAAAACAAGCGTGAGAAAATCAGTGAACAAAACGCAAGAAAAAAATAGAAAATTTCTTAGACGATTTTCAAGGTTTCTTCAAGGTTCGTTCAAGATGGTATTCGTAGATTAAGTACTACTTAAGGTATGGGTTTTCTCTAATGGAATTCTTTCTCCAAGAGGCTTTTCAAACGTTTCAAACTCATGAATTTCTAAACTATGGTTGTTTCCCTATGATATTGTTGAACGTCCATCTCCCTAATTATCCTTGTTTTCTATTCTTTAAGTATATAGATGTAATCTTTAACATGTTGTTGGTATGTTGTTCTAACTGATTTTATAAGTTCTTGATTTATTAATGATTAATGAGGTCAATAGATTGGATTCAGATGATTAAGTGATTAGTTACACAGATTAAGGAATGACATAATGCTTAGTTTTGTGTTCGAGAAAGATGAGGTTGTTATGAGTTGTTTATGAAGTTGAGTCTACTGTTATAGTCTATTCATTGAATGATAATTATAAGTTAATTCTATGTAAAAAGGTTGGCTTACAACAAATGAAGTTTAAATGACTACCATGTGTAAAATTTTGGTTTATGCCAACAAATTGGCTAGCAAAACTAAGTCCAAAAGACTATCTCCCAAAATGTGTGAAGTTATACTAACAAAGTGATACCAATCTCTACATCAATGGAATCATAACATAGGCTATGCCAATCAATGGGACAAGTCCCAACATACCATATCCACACGAACTTGTGAACGTAATAGCATTGAATAAGTAGTTATAACTTTCATAAAGAATCAAAGCTAATTCATGAATATATAATGCCAAAATAACATCATAGCTTGGCTAAACCATGCATTGAATTGTTATTGTAAGTTAATCAAAGATTAAAAGTTCAAGTGTAGTGAAAGTTTGGCTTAAGCCAATAAATATTTCTACAACTTTATTTTCAAAATATGAAATAGAATTGGCTAATGATTCCATGAATTTATACTTGAATGAATTGCCTGCCTTATGCCAATAAAACGGCTAAAAATACATCGTCTAAGAGTGATAAATGAAACTGTCTATAATGTTATGTTTAAATAATTAAAAGATTAGCTAATGGCTAAGGTATATAAAACTAAACATGAATAAGTGTAACTTTGGCTTGTGCCAATAAATTGGCTATGAAGTCAATTTTCAAATTTTCTAGGCCAATACTAATTTTTTGCCAATTATATATAGCCAAAGTATTGAAATGAAAATATAAGATTATCTTAGGTAATTCAATGAATCCAAATTAAAAGGCATGACAATAATTGGGGCAAGTCCCAACATGCCCTAACAAAATGAACTATGAACTTAAGTAATTCATTGAGTGAAGTTCTCATCGTCCATAAACGATGATATGAATCTATCAAACGAGAGTAAGCAAGTAACGTGAGTAATAACTTAACTAAAGATGTCTAAGTTAGAACAAGGACCTGAATGAGGTGTAAAAAGAAGTGAGACAAGCCTCACTTACACCTAAGCTACTATCTGAAAATACTCAAGAATGAAGGTATTAGAATGTGTTAGACAAGTCTCATTAACACCAAAGATGTTATGTAAGGACGATTCATATTTCATTAATGTAAAGAAAGGGATGACAAATCATCAATAGTGTTAGTAAATGTTACCAAAACATACTCACTTATGAGAGTGTAAAGCTAATGAGGAGACCAGTCTCTATATACACTCTAATGAAAGTATTTAGACTGATGTATACTTAATACTAATGATGAGATGAGAAATCATCTATTGAGATATGATGTCCTTATACTAGAAGCCAGCTTCCATGACGTATGAGTTGAATGAAATGGAAATTTATACTGAGCACCGATAGGCTAGCTATGAGCGGTGATGCCTTCTTTAGGGACGGGCGGAGGTTCGCGTAACTTTTATGAGATGAGACTATCCGGCATGCCAGGTATTGGTCTCCTTATATCTCCTACTCTTCGAACCTATACTAACAATATAGGGTTCTGGCGGGGTTCAATTTCCATGAATGCTAGCATGTTTTGGGTCACTTTGGCTGGTGATTCCACCTCTTATTCAGTGTGGGGTAGACACTGGATTTCATAATGCTCATATGATCTATGTCGGTTAAGGTTGGAGTTCCTCAATGTATGAAAGATAATTAAATGAAGGATACCGTAGGTGTTTGTGCAAGACAATCAGGAGGTGAAATAACATTCAAGTAATGACATTAGGTCATTCTTGGTCATTGCACTTCATGATCCCGATGAGAGTCTTAAACTTGATCCTAGGTATAGCTAGTGTTGACATCAGACTACGAATGAATGAAATGAATAATATGAAGTACGAATGAAAGAATGAAGCAGACTCTGTGTTTGCTAAAGAAGGCCCTCGGGTTGAGGTCCCATATGTTGGGCCCTCACTTGAGATGTCTTATGATACATCAATGATTCCAAAGTATCATGTATATGAACTTTATAATATATAAAACATGACAGTAATGAAATCAATGGCATGATCAATAGAGAATTGCTTATGAAAAGGTAATAAATATACAGTATAAGGAATGACTCACTATAAGGTAGGGAAATCATTCCTTAGTCCTAGGATTACTTACATCGATTCATTATGGGTATGAGACTACAATGAATCATTGCACTTGTAAGTAAAACATAGGACTAAATGAGTTATTGAACTACACAACAACAAGAAGAAAAAGACTGAAAAATAATCTAAGTGTACAAAGAGGAGCTCTTGGCCAAAATCTCAAATCTTCGCCCCAGTTGTTCTAAAATTATGTTGATGATACTAATATATTGTAATCATATATAAAATGAGTTGTGTTCTTTGAATGCATTAAAACACACCATATTCGTACCACAATTCACAACCAATGAATTAGGAAAGTCTAGTGACTAGACTTTCAAGAAATAACATGTCGTTTAGGAAGAGATTTCATTGATCATGCATAGCTTTATGTGTATGTGTGTATACACCCATACTTTGTACAAGTGTTGTACTAACCCCCTACTGTTTACTATTTTTATAGGTGCAGGTCAAAGGACAGATTAACGACACTTGCAGCGGTTTAGACTTTAGCGTTTCTCCAAACCATTTGGTATGTCCTCATGATTTCGAGGATGCTACAGATTTAGTCTAGCCTTAGTTTTAGACATATCTAGTGGTTGTCCCTAGCGTTTCTTTCACACCTTCATTTTGAAGCTTTGTAATAAGGCTATGTTTGGCAAACTATTTATGATATATTCACCTTCAATTTTGAATTGATTCTTTATGTTAGATGATTGTTCTCTTATGTTGAGCTTAGTATATGATGTATCTAGTTAATAATTATATGAAGTCTATGTATACTTCATACAAATAAAACATTTTAATTTTTCCACAAATTTAACTAAATGAATGTGATGAATATAAGATGAGGCTTGTCTGCGACCTCTGGAGGTCAACGACGCCGATTGCGATCCGGATTCCAGAATCTGGGTCGTGGCACATAGATTACTGCTTAAGAGTGAGTATTCTATAACCGTTGCCTTTCTTAGATCATGGGTAAATAAACGCCCCATTAAGGCACTCTCAATCACAACCTAACTTACAATTGGTGCACCCTCAACTCTACCTTTCTTCCATTGGTTAAACCAGATTCTAACAACACCCTCTGCAGTTCTGCTCGCTCAACAACAACAACATGCATGACCTCAAACACCTTATGCAATTCCAATATAAAGTTTTCCGGATCCTCAATGATGTTTGAACCAGTGAAGTGTGAAGGATTCATCCTCTAGAACTCATAGATGCTAGAAGTATCAACTACTTCCTATTGATTCTCTATTTTCTGCGTAGCTTGGTTTGTCACAACTTGACTCAACATCAAAATAGTTTCACGGAACTCAGCGTTAGTAACCTCTCCTTGGGCTTACAATTCTGGTGCATTACGTACCCCTTGTTCCTAAAAATGGGAAGACCTTAGACAACTCTTCGTGGAGGCATGTTATAAAATATATGTGCAAGAATGAGTTAAAAAGAAACTTTCATAGATAAATTATATCTCACGAAATGAGTACGAAAGAAGTGAGATAGTTCCTAAATGTTGTAGCCTCGTAATTATAGATGTGACATACTTCACATCGATAACTAGAACTTTACAGACACGACTTTATAGACTTCCTATAACTCTTGAACTCTGGGATCTGATACCAAGTTTGTTACACCCTAAACCTCCACTTTGGGCGGGACTGACATTTGAGAACTATTGGTGGCCCCAAACGAACCCTTGGCATGGCTAGACTCTCAGCATAAGACTTACTCAACATAAAATGTACTAAACTACAATCTTAACTGAACTCTCTCGTTAGATAAACTTTGAATGTTTTATAAATAAACTTTCAACTAGCCAAAGTGGCAACTCAAGTCTTAACATAAACAATTTCAAATGAAAACACTCAAGAACTATAACTATTCGTCTATGAAGCCTTTAATGGTATGAGGGATGTCGGAACAAGATTCCCGATCATCCTAACAACTTAAATGACAAAGAAATATAAAAGGGGATCCTCCGAAAAGCAAAGAGGCTCACCAAATGACTCTAAACTGCTCAACTAGATCAAAGAAGCGCTGCGTGTTGATCCAGGTTACTTGTATCTGCATCATAAAACAATGCAGGCCAAATGACATCAGTATATCGAATGTACGAGCATGTGAGGGGAAATCTAAACAAGATATAAGCTTGAACTTGAATTTGAAAGAAATATTTACCTCTTCTCAACTCAACTCATCTTTCATATGATGCAATAATAAAGGTGCAATATAAAAAAAATTCAAATCATGTAGATAACAACTCATTGTATAAATCTACACAACAATAACTTAGTTTTGTAAATAGAAGTACAAGTAGATCCGTGGAGATTCTCTAACCGACAACCATCACTATGAGCTATGTGATGATACATCGTCTAACCCATGCTCCTTGATCTGTCCTATACTTTGCAGTAGTATAGAACCTACTACTAAGTGGATCCATTATTTTATACTAAAAACATTAAGGAATCATCTAAAAAGTATGACCCTTTCTATCCACGTTGCTACATGGTTTATGAAGATTACGTTATCTGAACTCATTTTCATATCGGTTTTTAATAGTACTCCCAAAATGTAAGTAGCTCATATGTTCAAAAATATAGTTTTTTCTATGGTTTGAGATTCTTATCCAAAATATTTTTCTCTAAAAAGAGACGGTACTAAAATTGCTCATGAAAACTCTTTTGGGAAATCAATGTTTCTTCTCATCTTAAATGTGAAAATATTTACTCTTTGGGAATACATAGTTCCTATAAATCATTTAAAAGAAATGAACTTGCTCTAAACTTTCTCAAACTCAATGCTTAAGTCTTTAAAATAAGTGTAAAACAATTGTAAATGACTTTTGAAAGACCCTAAGAACTCTCTAGACTTGACTCTTAGCTTTACCTTGAATTCTAATTATGAATTCAAGGGTTATGATCTCATGTTATGGTATATTTCGATATTAAAATTTACCTTAGAGTGTAAAAAACAACTAAAAAAAACAGAGGTACGATTCGAGGGAAGTCAAACAGAAAGAAGTCAGAAAGGTTAGAGGACCTGGTGACCCTAGCGTAGTAAGTGGCGTATGGCACCAAACCCTGAACAATAGAAGACTGGTTGGATAGCTGGATCTCACTGAGTGGCGCAGAGCCCCAAGGGAAAAATTACAAAAACCTTCCTCTGGCGAGTGCGCAGCACCAACCCCTGCTCAGAATACCCACGAATTTTCTTGTCCGTTTTTCGACCCTAATTTGTCTATATTCGATTTGTTTCTTCCCCAAACACTTGTTTTTGAATACCCAACCATAGTACACAAAAATCTATTCAAAAAAATGGCATTAAAACGGATACGATTGTCTGAAGAATACATCAATATCTCAACAATCAAGATAATGAAGGAAACTTAAACAGAACTCATCAACACTCAAATCTTTTACTTCTAATGTAATTTCACTGAATTAAATCATGTTTAGCACGTGGGTGAACGAACCTAACACTATGTGAACTCACATACTTCTTATAGACAAAACCCTTGGCGAAATCCGCAACGAAGTCTTCAAGAACTTGACGAACTATAAACTTTGCTCTTTTGTTTTTTCTCCTCTTCTTGAACATCTCTCAAAACCATAGCATATTTTAGGATTTGTAAAAATGAAACAAATCAATTTAGACTCCTAAATATTACCCGTTTTCAAATTAATCTATTTAGGTATGGAAAAGACCAAAATACACCTCTTAAATCCAGGTAGTTTTCCTTAACTAGATAGCTTGACTTCAAATGGGTATATCTCCCTCATACGATCTTGAAAATTAGTCATCTCGATGGCGTTGGAAAGGTAATTGAAAGACCTTTCATTTGATATCTATTGACACACCCAAATCATTCTTTACTTAAAGTTGTGGTTATTTGAAGTTTACCCAAAACTCATATAATTAATATAACTTGCTAAAATTTCTTATTTGAATCTTTCTTAAACTAGTTTCTTTCTATTTCTAATTCTTTCAAATAGTGAGGTGTTACACAAATACTAGTTAATTATTTAATATAACTATAGTTTGAAGAAATTACTTTTCGTCGCTAATATATAACCATATTCACATTGGCCACATCCAAATTTTGTATAATTCGACTCCTAATTGTATAAATTCAGAATTTATATAATTTAGTTCATAATTGTACAATTCTATAATTTGTATATGCTTACCCTAACTTGTATTTGATATCATGTTGATACATTTGATATGTATAAGTTTTGAAAAATTTCTAACCATATTAATACATAGTTTGTATATAGTTACCTTTTTTGTGTATTATCAAGCGAATTATACTGACAACTTATTCTATTTGTATATTGACAAATGAATTATATAAACAGAATTATCCATAGAAAATGAAACTATAGTTATGGAGCAAAATTAGGTAAATTGTAGATAATGAGGCTTATAAATTTTAATCTCTTTGTTGTTTATGATATTTCCTCTTAAATATATATATATATATATATATAATATATATATATATATATATAATATATATTATATATATATATATATATTATATATAATATATATATATATTAGTGTTATGTGGTTATTGGGCCAAGTGAAAAATGTTATACCTGTTAATTTATGTGTGGCCCAATTAATTTAAAGTAAAGAAGACTCTCAATCTATCATTAGATGACTTAGTTGATGGACGTGCCAGATTAAATCTAAACCTCTTATAAATTTTGATGAATGTGCCAGATTAAATCTAAACCTCTTATAAATTTATCTTTTTCACTCATTAGGGTTTACACATTTTCTTGCACATTTCTATTACTGCCGTTGGTGATAACATAAAGCTAGATCAGAGGAAAAAGATAGAAACATTTTCTGAATCAACGCTTTTGCTTGTGATAATGTCTTCAGGTAGATTCCCTTAACATCTTCTTTGAGATTTTTATACTCAAGATCTTAGAATTTAATAAATGAAGCTTATAATAGCTTCAAATGTTTTCATTTATTTATTTAAATTTATAAAGTGGAAGTTGAATGAACTTGTTCTTGTTTGTACTTTTTGCAAAGGAGAGAAGATGACACATTATTTTATTTATGAAGATACAGATGAAAAAACACATTGAGAACACTTTTTCCCAAATTCGAGATTCAACTTCAAATTAAATTTTGAAGTTTTATAACCAAACAATTGACAAGAATCTATACTATTATCCTTTAAGGTTAATTGTCATTTTTAGTTGATGTTTCCTCTTTAAAAACACACGCAAAATTTGTTATTTGTGCACTTTGCGTGATGGAGGGTTCTTTCCATTTAACTTAGCATTATATGTGTCAGTCCTAATTTTAGCCTCGTTTGACTATATTTTTTGAAGTTGAAATTTGAAAATTAAAAGATTTAACTAGAAATTTTCTTATTTGGAAATTGTACTTGAACATTAATTTTTTGGAAAAAATTAAAGTATGTCCGGAAGTTCCAAATAATATTTAAAAATAAAAAGTTTCAGATTAATTTGCATAGTCAAACAAACATTTAAAGATAGATTGCCAAGATACATTTTTAGAATCTTTGACTAAATGCTAACTCAATTAATTATAATTTATAATTTAATTTATTTTTTGTGTTATATTAAGTTAAAATATAGTTCAAATACAATAGATATCTATTGTCGTGGCCTTTTAGGATATATTAATTTTACAGTGTCATCAAGTGTGAATATATTGTCACTATATAAAAGTTAAACAATAAAACAAAAAATTACTACAACGTTAAATGTCGTACACTAAATTTTAGGAAAGTAAAATGAAAATGCACAAGTACACATATATATGTTTAATTTATCTCGATACCTAAGTTTGAAAGTGAAATCACTTTTGGAGGTTTTAATTTTCCTTTCTTTTTAACAAATTTGCTATAGAAATTCATCAATGTGTATATGTTCATGCGTGTAAGTATACATATATATGTTTGATTAATCTCAATACAAAGTATATCAATAGTTACAAAGGGCATTGAATTCTAATTATTTCTCCTTGTGAAATTTTCTTGTAGGTACTGATAATGTGATTGGAAATACCCATCCCTATGAAATTTTGAAGATGAAACAACAAATATTGTGACTCTGAGTTTTATCTGCGATGAAATAGTTGAGATTTTTAATTTCTCAAGGGATAAGGTTAATTTTTATAAATCAAATGTTATTAGTCCTAAAACCTTTTCTTTTAAATATTGAATTGGTTACATGTAATTATAATTTTTGAATTTGATGTGTATGTAGGCTGAGGAAATTCTAAAGTTTGCTGATATGTCAAAAGTTGTGAATGACTGTTCATCAAAAAACCCATTGGGTTTGGAAACACAAAGTCAAGGTAAAGGTAAGGAGAAACTCTCAACAGCGAGGAGAAACTCTCAACTTAGATTCTTGGAGAAGCGAAAAGAGAGGTTGGTATTTTTATTTTTTTTCGAATTAAATGCATATCAATAGCAAAAGGGCAATTTTAAATAAAGAATTAAATAATTTGAAGATTAAAAGAGCAATTTTTGAAGATATAATATGTATATCTTTATCAAATAGCACAAAAGAAGTTGAATTGTTTAATTAAATTACATTTATGAGTAGGAATTACTTTGCAATTAACTGTCATAGTAAACCTTTGGAATCAAATTTCTGCACATCTAAACATCCCCCTCTCAAAAAGAATATCTTAGGAGTAAAAATAAAATTTATCGCTAAAAGAATATACATATATATTTAAAAATTATAAAAGGATAGAGATTTTCTTGAGCAAATATAAAGTTTGTAGTGACTCGATTAGTATTTCAGACAATGAAAAAAAAATATTGATTGATCTTTGTGTTGATTTATTAATTAGGATTTGTGATGTCTTGGAAAATGGCATGAAAATCGTGCTTATGACTATTGCGTGCAATGGAAAGGTTGCAAATTTCAATGTCTCCAGTGACAAGGTTTTTATCAATCAAATGTCATTAATCTCTGATTTATTTTCTTTCATTTTTAGTTGGTTTTAAGTAATTGTATTTCTAATTCATTCGTTGTGTATGTAGGCGAAGGATATCCTAATATTTGCAGAATTGTTAAAAGTTACGGATGTCATTCCACCAAAAAGCCAATCAAATGTGGAAACATTCAGGGAGGTAGATTTTGGGAGAAGCAATATCCGAGGTAATTTTTTTTTCACTCACAATTTTTTTCAAGTTAATTAAATGTACATTCAAACACAATTTTAGAAAATCAGGAAGCCAAGATATTAATCATTTTTTTTTCAAATTAATCTTAACTTCAATAAATGATCAATTAGTTTGATGAGAAGATATAAAAGATAAGTTTAGGAGATATACATATCGTTTTAATAACGAAAGTTCTGCAACTTCTTCAACATAGATCTGCAAATATCAATTAAAACGAAAGTTATCATCATCGATCTAATAATATATTTCTTTGAGTACTCTCCCTGTAATTCTGAGAAAAGAGATATCTTCCTTTTTATAATTATTTTTTTATTAATAGCTTTAGTGTGTGTGTATATATATATATATATATATATATATATATATATATATATATATATATATATATATATACAGACACACACACATCGATTAATCTTGTGTTGATTGTATTAATCAGGCTTAACTCTTGCTTGAAAAATGGCATAATAATTGCGCCTTTGACTATTCGCTATGATGGAACGAGTGTGAGTTTCAATATCTTCAGTGATAAGGTTTGTATTAATCTAACGTCATTCTTCTCTAATCGATTTTTTTCACTGTTTAATTGATTACACATAATTGTGATTCTTGAACTATTTATTATTTATATAGGTGGCAAATATTCTAGAGTTTGCAGAAAAGTTAAAATTTAGAGACGCAGTTTCATCTGAAAAACAATTATTCGTGGAAACATTAAGTGGAGGTTAAAATTTGTAATTTAAATTTGATTAATAATTTGCTCATCTTGAAATTAATTTAATAATATGTTGGTTTTTGTTACATATAGCTCAACCTTTGCCTAGGAGAAACTCTATGCTTGGATTCTCGGAGAAGGGAAAAGAGAGGTGAATTTTTCTTTTCACTTTCGAAATTTCTATGTTTTCTAATATCCCTTACTAACATTTTTTTGTCCAACGTAACTTTTTTTTATGTTCGGATGCCTACTTTATCTCTCAATTACTTTACTATCCATCGATTATATGATCTTTACGTTGATTTTATTCACCAGGGTTTGTGGTGGCTCGGAAAATGCCAAGGAAATTTCACTTTTGACTATTTGCTACAATGAAATGGTTGCATCTTTTTATGTCACTAGTGACAAGGTTTTTAACAATCAAATATCATTGATTTTTTTAAATTTATTTTCACTTTTTAATTGGGTTCATATAATTGTAGTTTCTCAATATTTGTTGTAAATGTAGGCGCATGATATTCTAAAATTTGCTGAAACATCAAGAGTTAGGAATGACTTTTCTCCCAACTTTGGAGGTTAAGTATTTTTCTTTTCCTTATCTTATGAAAAATAAATTTATATAATATATTATTCGTTTTCTAATTATTTCAATAATATTTTGTTTTTTATTGCACATAGATTTATCATTGACAAGGAGCATCTCCTTGCCTAGATTCTTGGAGAAGCCAAAAACAAGGTGATTAATTAAATACATATCCACATAGTATTTCTTACTTCCTTATATCCCTTATAACTTTCTTTTCGTTATATTTTTTTTTTGTTTTAGTAATAACTCTCTTACAATTTGCATATCTATCTATCTATCTATCTATCTATCTATCTATCTATCTATCTATCTATCTATCTATCTATCTATCTATCTATCTATCTATCTATTTAAAGATCTTACAGTAAAGAGAATATAAAATTAAAAGATATATTTCTAAGCAACTGCAATACATTGATTTTGTAAATACTTGTAGAAAATGCAAATATCCATCAACTAATCTTTCTGTTGATTGTATTAATCAGGCTTGACTACGTTATGCCTATGACTTTTTTCTACGAAGGAAACACCGCTACTCTCAATGTCTCTATTGATAAGGTTTGTATTAATCAAATGTTATTCATTTCTAATCGGTTTTGACTCACTATTTAATTAATAAACAAACTTGTGATTTTCAAATTATTTATCATATGCGTAGGCAGTAAATATTCTAGCGTTCGTAGAAAGGTCAATTTTGGTGATGCATGTCCATCCGGAAAAAAAGTCCCCGCGGAAATATTAAGTGGAGGTTAAACAATTTTCTTTTCCTTCTCATTTGAAAAATTAAATTTGATGAATATTTTGCCTATCTTGAAATTATTTTGCTAACGTGTTGGTTTTTGTTACTTATAGATCAGCATTTGGCTAGGAAAAACTCTGTGCTTGGATTCTCAGAGAAGCAAAAAGATAGGTGAATTTTTTTTCCATTTTCAAAATTTCTATATTTTCACGTTTCTAATACTATTTTCTAACATATTTTTTCAACGTAACGTACATTTATTAATAAGTCTGAACGCCTACTTAACCTCTCAAATCTAGTTTATCATAACATTTAAACTTTTTCTCCAAAATTAGTCTTAACTTCAATAAACGAAAATTTGAAAAGACTAAGAGTATTTTTTATGAAATTATAATGGTCAATCTTTATCAAAAAGAATTCAAAGAAGTTGGTTTTGTTCCTTAAAGAGAGTACTTAATTAAATTATATGTCTACAAAGCCAAGAAGAATAAATACAGCAATGAAATAAATAATTTATCATGATTAGTGTATTTATGTGTTTTTTAAGGATTTAAAAACGTTTGTCAGGGTTCCTTTCATTTAGGTGAGTTACTTTGTTTCAAACATTTTTCTTTAGAACTTTGAAGAAAATGTAATATTTTGCCCTTTTATAAATTTTTTTTGACAATTGCTCTCTTATTATTTAAAAGAAAATATTTTTAGATATCATATGTGTAAAAGATGAAATATTTCATATGTCAAAACTGATTTTCTGGTAAAAAGGACATCGATCAAAATTTAAAATGTGTAAAATGAAGTTGACATACATCTGTAACGTATATATTAACTTGATTAGCACTTTAGATAATGAAAATATCCATCGATTGATTTTTTGTATTGATTTTATTTATTAGGCTTTGTGATGGCTCGAAAAATGGCTTGAGAACTGCAGTTTTAACTATTTGCTACTGGGGAATGGTTGGAAATTTCAATGTCTCCAATGATGAGGTTTTCATCAATCAAATGTTATTGATTCATGATCTATTTTATCTCAATTATTAATTGGCTTCGTGCAATTGTAATTTTTGATTATTTATTGTCAATGTAGGCGAATGAAATTCTAAAGTTTGCAAAAAGGTCAATAACTAATGATGTATTTTCATCAAATAGTGGAGGTCAAACATTTTTCTTTTTCTTTTCCATTTCCTATGAAAATGAAATTTGTATAATATTTTGTTCATTTTCAAATTATTTCAATGTGTTGATTTTTGTTGCATGTAGATCTATCATTGCCGAAGATAAACTCCTCGCTTAGATTCTCCGAGAAGCCACAAATAAGGTAAAAAAGTTTCTACTCTCATTTTACTATTTTTTTCTCAAATTGATCAAATACATATATCTAAATGCAATTTCATACATTCTAATACCCTTTATAAGTTTTGTGTTGATCAGGCTTGGTTGTGAGTCGGAAAATGGCGCTAAAGTTGAACCTTTGACTATTTTTTACGATGGGAAGATTGCGGTTTATGATGTATCCATTGAGAAGGTTTTGATTAATCAAATGACATTTTGATTAGTTTTGTTTCACTGTCGAATTAAATTACACATAATTGTGATTTTTGAATTATTTGTTGTAAATGTAGGCAGCAGATATTCTTAAGTTAGTAGAAAGAGATGCAATTTCATCTAAAATGGAATTTTCCATGGAATCATTAAGTGGAGGTTAAACAATTTTCTTTTCCTTTTTATTTGAGTATTAAATTTGATTAATATCTTGTTGATCTTCAAACAATTATTTTAACGATGTGTTTTGTTTTTGTTGCATATAGATCTTCATTTGGATGGGAGAAACCTTATGCATGGAGTTTTGGAGAATCGAAATGAGAGGTGAATTATTTTGTACTCCCAAAATTTCTGTTTTCAAGTTATTTAAAAGATATTCTCATTCCATCATCACTCGATCATAGAGGGTTGAAGCCCTCTCTCTGAAAGTCCTCTTGATATTCAAATTCAATTACTATTTTCTAATACCCTATTCTAACATTTTCTTTGTCCAACGTCACATAGTTTATGTCAAAATGACTACTTAATCTCTCAAATCTAGTTTACCATAACCTTCCTTTTTTTCTTCTTCTCCAAATTAATTCTAACTTCAATAAATGAGTAAATAGTTTGAAAACATATAAAGTAATTTGTATGAAATATAAAGGGTAATCTTTACCAAAAAAAGAATCAAGAGAAGTGTTGTACCTTTATGAGAATAAATAAAGGAAAGAAACCCCGTAGAAGTTTGAGCAAATGAGATATCTTAATCTTTTGTAAAAAGAAAATAAAAAAAATTGGCAGTAGCTATCTTGGAATTAATAAGAATTTTTCTCTCTCCTAGATTTTTTATGTGTCACAAATTCAAATCTCTTATATGTTAAAAATGAGGATCGCTTTTAAAAAGAACATAAAAAAATTTAGAATATACAAGAAAGTTGGCAAACACATATAAAGTTTGAATTAACTCGGTTAATGCTTTTGATGATGAAAATACTCATCGATTGATCTTTGTGTTGAGTTTATTAATTAGTTTTGCCCTCCAGGATTCGACCGCATTAAAATTGCGCCTCTGAGTATCATCTACAATGGAAAACTTGCGGTTTTCGATGTCCGAAGTTACAAGGTTTTTATCAATTAATTGTCATTGATCTTTAATCTATGTCCTTTACTTTTGCAGTTATATATAATTGTGATTTATGAATAATATATTGTATACATAGGTGGATGGAATTCTAAAGTTTGCAGAATCGTCAAAACAACAAACCTTAAGCCAAGGTTAAACATTTTCTTTCCCTTCTCCTTTGAAATTAAAAATTGATTAATGTTTTGTTCATCTTTGAATTATTTCAATATGTTGGTTTTTGTTACATGTAGATGTACCATTGGCAACGAGAAAATCCTCAGTTAGATTCTTGGAGAAGCGACAAGAGAGGTTAGTATTCATCTATTTTTTTAAAAAAAATAAAAATTAAATGACATTGACATTGTCATATTAAACCTAAAAATCATATATATTCCCAATCAAGCTTGTATTAATTAAGTGTTTTATTAGTAGTCTCTTTAGAAGTTGTGAGAAAATTAAATTTCTTCTCCTTTTATAGTAATTTTTTTTTTTGCAATAGCTTTTTAATAAGATGAATAATTGAAAATTGTTTGTCTTTTTCAGTTTCCTCATATGCAAAGATAATGAAAATATCCTAGGTGTAAAAATGAAGATCTCTCTTACAAAAATAAAAAATTTAAAAATAAATTTTTTGCTCTGCATTCTTTTAAAGAGCTAGAAAGCGATTCCTTTCCTCTAGTCAATTATGACATTCATTTTATCAATTAGCTTTTAAGCTTTGAGTGCTCTTTCTAATATATGTCAATTTGAAAAATCCTCATATCTAACATTGTAAATTCATATGTTACTACTACTATATTACATTTTTTCACATTTATAATTAATATTTGCATTACTACTTCTGTGTAACTTATTTCTAAACTGAAAATTTATTTATGTTTTGCAGGATGACTATGGTGTCACCTTATGGTTTTCCCCATGCTGCCCCTGAAAATAAGAAATAGAAGAAGATGTTAGTGGTATACATATATCATATGTGAATGTTTATGGAAAATATTTATTTTGAGGATTTGGTTATTATTTTACTAGAGTTTATTATGTTGCTAAGATGTTACTTTTACCAATCAAAACTATAACATAAAACTTGCATTGTCTATTATTTTGTGTGAAAGATTTGTTTCGTTTTGTGTGTTGGTTTTAAAATAATGTGTGGGTTTTTAGCCTCAAAAGTAATTTTGTATGTTGGTTTTAAAATAATGCGTGGGTTTTAAAGTACTAGTGTTTGCATTGGACATTACACCCTTTGAGGTGTGGCCCCTTCTCCGAACTATGTTAATGCGGAAAGCTTTAATTACTAATGCTTACATTAGGCTAGATTTTTCACTTTATATTTTTTGAAATGTGACCCTTCTTGAACTTTTCTACCGCGGGATGTTTCTATTTTTCCATTTTCCTTGTTTTAGACATAATATCTCGTAGTAATGCTTGCATTAGGGTGACTGTCCAAACTACATCTTTTGAGGTGTGGTCCTTTATCAATCAGGATGTTTTGGTTAATAATGCTTGTATTAGGGTAGACTATCTAGAGTATGTCCTTTGAGGTGCAACTCTTTTCCGAACTTTGCTGACGTGGGATGCTTTGAGCAATAAGCTACCTATTATTGTTTGCATTTATAAGGTTCATCATGATTCTAATCCATTAATCACATCCCTTATTGATGCCTGTTTTATTAGTGGGGTTGCTAATGTTAGTGTTAGGATTTCATTGTATGTCTTGATGCTATTAGTTTTTCTAGTGTGTTGCAAGCATGTAAATCTTCAACATCCATGTCAATTGGTTGTTACTCCTTTATAAATTTGTTCACAAAAATAGTGTTATTTCTTGTTTATTCCGCAGCAACACAAGTATTGAGAAACTTTGTCAACTAAGGGTTATTTAGATTGGAAGACATAGCGTTTTTGTGCTTTGTTGGGATTTGAATCTCAATTTTGAAAATTGGATAAAAGGACAAATATGTCCTCAAGCTTTCGAAAATGATTTGTCAATGTTCTTCGTCATACTTTTCGTCCATCTGAGCCCTTGCCTTTCAATAATCAGTGCACATTTTCTCCTTCCACTAACCGAACACTCATTACATACACGTGGTGCAATCCTACGCCACAATCTGGGTTGACAAATATTTTAAGCCAAATTTCAAAATCCACACATAAACCCATTTAACCCACCCGATTTACCTATAATAAACTCCCTAAAATCCTAAGAAAGAACCCTAAGCTCCTTACTTTCGTTCATCTCACAAACAAAAATCCTAATTCACCAGACATAAAATACTCGCTCGTCTCCGTTATTCTTGGTGGATTTACTCAAATGCGGTCATAGGTACTAACACTTTTACTAATGTGATTACTAACTAATGTAATGTGACTTATACTAACTAATGCGAGAGTACTTACATTGTTTGTTTGACTGTCACTTTTTATTCTTTCTTCTTTATTCCTAATTTGACTATTAATTAATGTAATGTGATTTATACTAACTAATGTGAGCACTTATAATATAACTTCTTATTTGTTTTCTATCCTTTATTCCCAATGTGACTACTAACTAATGTAACGTGACTTTGTTAAATTCTTTTAGTCTGACTTATGTGACTTAATACACTAACTAAGGTAACTTACTTATATGCCATACTAACTATGTGACTGACTTATGCTTACTAATATGTCCGACTGAGTTACATGTTAAATTCTTTAAGACTTAAATTTAAGCATCCCGTCTTCAAAAAAATAGTTAGATTTATTAGAAAAAACTAATTTGGAAAAGCTAAATTGAGAATTTTGCAAGTTATGATTAAGTTTTGAGTTTTTGGATCAACTTCAAACGACCATAATTTTCAGTACATGATGAGTTAGGTGGCCATAAGTTATAAAATGAAATGTATTTAAATCCTCTTTCCAGCGCCTTTGATCCCATCTTAGAAATAGTTAGATTTAATAGAAAAAACTAATTTGGAAAAGCTGAATTGAGAATTTTGCAAGTTATGATTAAGTTTTGAGTTTTGGGTCTACTTCAAACGACCATAATTTTCAGTACATGATGAATTAGGTGGCCATAAGATATAAAATTAAATGTATTTAAATCCACTTTCCAGCGCCATCGAGATATCCCTATTTAAAGTTAGTTTGTTCAGTTAAGAAAAATTACCTAAATTTATGAGGGGTATCTTGGTCTTTTCCTTACCCCTTAACTTATAACGTTTTTAGTAGGGGTGTACATGACCGATTGGTTCGGGTTTTTCAAATTTAAAACCAAATCATTCATGTCAAAATTTTAAATTTATAAACTGTTAGTGAAAAAAACTTACAAAATAATAAAATTGCAAGATTACAATTGAAAATAAAATGAAGAAATTAATCACTTCAGGCTGAGGCGCAGATATCTAGCTCTCTTTAAGGAGATTCAAGCCCACTGCAGCAAATGTTTTCACCGGTACAGCAGTAGTCCTCTTTGACTTGTCCCCCAGGATACAACAGCCTTCACAAAGTATAACTCAACAAAACTCTGGACAAGAGTTGAGTCCAAAGCTCCACAAAAAGAACACCTCCCTTCAACTAATAAGAACTCTCTTTTAGACTAACTCTTTCACTCTTTGTTTTCTCTTGAGTTTTGTGTGTATCAAATCAAATGAAGACCACACTATTTATAGTACAAGAAGTCTTCCTAGCAATGAATAGGAAGATAATGGAGGTAGTAAATAGTGAAGATAATGGCCTTACGTGTTTCATAGGTTACATAGGTTATAATAGGAGTTACATAGGTTACATATGTTAGAAAGAGTAATGGCAAAATTAAGAATGAAATAAAGTGATGGACAACCAATGCTAATGGATGATGTATAAGTTATCCATTCCAATGTTTATTGGAATGTTTTTATCTCTAGAATGAATTCAACTAATAAAGCCAAAAGTAATGGCATTACATGGCTACCAAGTCAAAGATGAATAACATGATTAAATTTGTGGTTTAAAATAGAAATATCTACCAATGGTCATTCTTATAACTCCAAAATAAAGCAATTTAATATGATAAATATTAATATTAAAATGCTAATACCTAACAATCCCCCACTCATTTTAATATTATATAAGAGAGTATATCAGTTGAAGGAAGACTACTATGCATAATGAAGGTGTGCTTTGCATTGAACCTCCACTTAGTGATACAATAACTTTTACTCTAGAGTCGTAGTGGCCTCAGACTTGAACTATAACTGCTTAAGGAAAATAAAATATCACTGCTCACACATAATAATAAACGTGTTGACATGAGAGCTTTAACAGCCAACACGTTATGGCCATGTGCTATCCCAGTTTCATGAGCGCATTTGAGAATAAGCCCCATTCTCATAGGAAGTGACCTACTTCCACACATCACATAGGTGAAATCTTTCGAGAGTGCTCCTGTAAGATTAATACTCCACCCATACGGATTACAGATATTCATTAAGAGCTTTATCAACTCAACCTTCACAAACTACAGGAAACAATGCACTCACATCATAGGGAGGGAAAAAGAATAGTGCATTTTCACAACAAGTTATCATATGATTAGTTTTTCCCTTTGAACCTGGCTATAGGATCTCTAGTCCCCAGGTTGGGTTTCCTCATATATGACTCAAGGATTTTTAGGCTTCAATCCTATCCCCTCGATGTGCTCCAGATCTTTTCTCTTGTTAAGGTCTTCGTAAGGGGATCTGCAAGGTTATCACAAGATTTGACATAATCAACATTAATGGTACCATATGTCAAATACGATCTTACATTACTGTGTTTCCTCCTTATATGTCTAGATTTATTATTGTAATAACGGTTTTGAAATCTACCAATTGCAGCGGTGCTATCACAATGAATTAAAATAGGAGGAATTGGTTTTTTAAAATAAGGAATTTGAAACAATAAATCCCTTAACCAATTGCTTCCTCACTAGGTGAAGCTAAAGCAATTAGTTCAGCCTCCATGGTAGAGTTAGCAATTATAGTTTGTTTTTTAGAACTCCAACAAACAGCACCACCTAAAGTAAAGACATAACCAGTGGTAGAACAGGAATCACCTAACAAAGTTTTCCAATCTGCATCACAAAAGCCTTCAAGTACAGCATGATATCTTTCAAAGAACAAACCACAATTTTTCTTTCCAATCAAATATCTCATAACTCTTGTTAAAGCATGCCAATGTTCATTACCTGGCTTGCTTGTAAACCTGCAAAGTACTTCTACTGCATATGCAATATCAGGCCTAGTGCAATCAGTCACATATCTCAAACTTTCGATTATACTAGCATATTCCTTTTGATTTATTACATCATTTTCACTTTCAACAGGAAATACGTAAACACTTGAATCAAAAGAAGTAGCAACATGCTTGCAATCATGAAGTTATATTTTTTTTCAAAATTTTCTCAACATAATGTGACTGGTCAAGGAAAATCCCTTCACATGTTCTTGTTATTTTTATTCCAAGAATAAAATTTGCCTCACCAAGATCTTTCATATCAAATGGCTTCTAAGAACATTTTTAGTTTCATTAATAACATTCATGTTAGAGCCAAAGATCAACAAATCATCAACATATAGGCAAACGATCACATGTGAATTATTCCAAGACTTATGATATATGCAAATATCACACTCTTTGTTTTAAAACCATTTTTAATCATGCAGGAATCAAACTTTTCATGCCATTGCTTGGTGCCTGTTTCAAGCCATATAGGGATTTAGTAAGTTTACATACTTTGCTTTCTTGGCCTGCTTCAACAAAAAAACCCCGGGTTGGTCCATATAAATTTCTTCATTTAGGTCCATTTAGAAAAACAATTTTTACATCCATTTGATGAATTTGCAAATCAAAAATTGCAGCCATAGCAACTAAAAGTCTAATGGATGTAATTCTTGTTACCGGAGAAAAAGTATCAAAAAATTCTAGGCCTTCTAGTTGTTTAAACCTTTTGCAACTAGCCTAGCCTTGTATTTATCAATAGAACCATCCGTTTTCAACTTTTTACTTAAGACTCATTTGCAACCAATTGTTTTACAAACCGGTGGTACATCAACTAATTCCAAGTTTTATTAGAAATTAGAGATTCCATTTCATCATTTATAGCCTCTTTCCAAAAAATAGAATCAGGTGAAGATAATGCTTCTTTCAAAGTTAGAGGGTCATTTTCAACTCTAAACACATAAAAATCAGGACCAAAATCTTTTTCTACCGTAGCTCTTTTACTTCTTCTTAACTCAAAATCACCAACTTCTTTATTTTTCAAAGTTGAAGTAGAAGAACTAGGTAGTGACAAAATATTTTGTTCAATCATTTGACCCCCTACTATTTTTAGTATCAAAAGGAAATTTATTTTCATGAAAAATAGCATCACCAGATTCTATTACAATATTATATTCAAGATTAAAAAATATATAGGCTGTACTATTTGAAGCATAACCAAGAAAAGCACAAGCAGTAACTTTCTTACCGAACTTCGTAATGTTGGGATCCATTAGCCTCACAAAGGCTAGACAACCCCTAACTCTTAGATATTCCAAACTTGGCTTGTAACCTTTCCACAATCAAAAGGTGTGAATTTAGACTTTTTATGAGGCACACGATTCAACCATAACAAGCAGTTAAGATAGCTTCACCCCAAAAATTTAAAGGTGCATGTGACTCAATAAGCATGTCATTAGTCAATTCAACCAAAGTTTTATTTTTCCTTTATGCTACTCCATTAGACGAAGGAGAGTAAGGAGGAGTAGTTTCATGAATTATTCTCAATGATCTAACAAAATAATTAAACTCATTTGATTCATATTCATGGCCTCTATCACTTCTAGTTCTTTTTATTTTTCTTCCAAACAGATTTTCAACCTCATTGAGATAAGTTTTTGAAATTTTCAAAAGCATCACTTTTATTTTTCATCAAGTAAACATATGTAAACTTAGAAAAATTATCAATGAAAGTGATAAAATATATATTACCTCCACGAGTTAGAATTCCACAAAGTTCACAAATATCAGTATGAACTAATTCTAACAAATCAATTTTCTTTCAACTTGAAAATGAGGCCTTTTAGTGATCTTGACTTTACTACAAGCCTCACACTTTTCAAATTCTTTTTAACCATTGGGATTAATTATAAACTATTCATGATTCCAACATAACGATCATTAATATGACACAAACGAGCATGCCAAAAATTAGTAGAAGAAAAATATAAACAGAAGTAGAAGTTTTATTCATTTCAACATTCAACTTAAACATCCATCACATGCATACCCCTTCCCCCAAAAATACCTTTATTCACTATTACATATTGATCAGATTCAATAATCTGTTTAAAGCCTGCTTTATTAATAAGAAAGCTAGACATTAAATTTTTTCTCATAGAAGGAGTATAAAGTACATATTTCAATGTGAATATCCTTCCAGAAGTAAAACACAATTCAACATCTCCCTTTCCAAGCACTTGAGTAGTGTGAGCATCACCAAGCATGATTTTGGGCTCCTCAAAATGAGTATATTTTTTAAACCAGTCTTTGTCATAATAGACATGACGGTTTGCCACCAGAATCAGCCCACCATCCATCAACATTCTCAACCATGTTTATGTCAGTAATGACCGCCACAAAAGGTTCTTCGGTAACGTTTGCCTGAGGGTTAGGACCACGTTTCTAGAATCTGCAAATCGATCAATATGCCCACTCTTGCCACAAACAAAGCATGGTCTCTTTCTTGAACTTGTTGATTTTGTGCTTGGTGATTTTCACCATTATTTTTCTTGGGTGGTCTACCATTATTTTTCTTGAATTTTTTCTTCTTAAGCTTTAAAGAAGTATTTTTGTGAGTTTCAGGAGTAGCATTATTCGAAGTAATTAAAATTACCTTCGATGTGATATTGTTCTCTTCTGTTTGTAAAAGTGCATCTTGGCCCCTTGCTTTTCTTCCATGCGGATTTTAATATCAAGGTTTCAAGAGAGGTTTCCTTTTGTTTGTGACGCATAGTTATTTGAAATTCCTTCCAAGAAGGTGGAAGTTTATCCACTATGCCACAAACAATAAGGTTATCTCTAATTTTAACCTATTCGGACCTAAGCTCTCCAACAATCATGATGGAGTCTTAAGCTTGATCTACCACTGATTTGTTGTCCACCATTTGGAAACGAAAAAATCTACTAGCTGCATATTTTTTCGCACCAGCCTATTCGATATCATACTTACTCTGCAATGCCTTCAAATTTTCTTTGCACTAGAGTAAGTTCTATCATAATAATCATAAAAATTATCAGATAGACAATTAAGAAGATAATACCGACACTTATAGGAATCACCATCACACTTTTCCACTTTCTCTAGATGAGAAATAGTTTCATCATCATTCTAGTGGTGATGTCTTCTTTATTTGGATTCTTCTCAGTTAATACATAAGAAAAATTGAGAAGACTTAAGTAGAAAAGTACTTTACCCTTCCATCTCTTGAAATGGTTATCATTGAACCGAAATGTCTTGTTAAGATCTTCCATCTTGAAATTCGCAGTTTTTACAATTGTAGCCATAATGAATTTCCTTAAAATTGTTAGTGTTAAAACATACAAAATAATAAAATTGCAAGATTACAATTGAAAATAAAATGAAGAAATTAATATTTTAGGCTGGGGCGCGGATATCTCGCTCTCTTTAAGGAGATTCAATCCCATTACAGCAAATGTTTTCACCGGTCTAGCAGTATTCCTCTTTGACTTGTCCCCTCCAGGTTACAACAACCTTAACAAAGTATAACTCAACAACTCTGGACAAGAGTTGAGTGCAAAGCTCCACAAAAAGAACATCTCCCTTCAACTAATACGAACTCTCTTTTAGACTAACTCTTTCGCTCTTTGTTTTTTCTTGAGTTTTGTGTATCAAATCAAATAAAGACCACCATTATTTATACTACAAGAAGTATTCCTAGCATGAATAGGAAGATAATAGAGGTAGTAAATAGTGAAGATAATGACCTTAAAAGTTTCATAGGTTACAATAGGAGTTACATAGGTTACATAAGTTACAAAGAGTAATGGAGGAATTAAGAATAAAATAAAGTGATGGACAACCAATGCTAATGGATGATGTATAAGTTATCCATTCCAATGTTTATTGGAATGTTTTTATTTCTACAATGAATTCAACCAATAAAGCCAAAAGTAATGGCATTACATGGCTACCAAGTCAAAGATGAATAGCATGATTAAAATTGTAGTTTAAAACACAAATGCTTACCAATGGTCATTCTTATAACTCTAAAATAAAGCAATTTAATATGATAAATATTAATATTAAAATGCAAATAACCTAACATAAACCAAACCAAACCAATAAAGTTCATATTTTTTTGGGTTTTTCAACCTTGGGTTTGTTCAGGTTTTCCAAATACCAAACCAAACCATTGTGTCGAATTTTAAATTCATAAATCAAAACAAACTAATAAACTTCAGATTTTTCCAGATTTTTAGATTTTTAGGTAAATCTTGCATACAAACATATTATTCACTTGTGTTTCAAATATTTCTTTGGTCCAACCTAATACATTTATCTAAGGTAATTAAAAAAAATAACACAAAATATGAGATGAATATTGATGACACAAAAATATTCAATAAAAATAATTATTAAATCATCATATAAAGTAAATATTGTAAAGTCATAATGAAAATAATCATAATTTAAAAGTACTAACCATGATGCTAAATAAGTTTAATAAGTATCAGTTAAATTATTAAATATTTAAGGATAGATTATGTATTTTAATTGTCTAAGCTACTGTAAAACTAAATAACAAATATTCAATATTATTTTCATTCTTAGTGTTGAATTGGTTTTCTTTTTGTATCAGTATTACTTTGATTTTGATTTAAGTTTTATTATAATTGGGATAATGCACAAGTACCCCCTCAACCTATGCCCGAAATCCCAGAGACACACTTATACTATACTAAGGTCCTATTACCCCCCTGAACTTATTTTACAAGTAATTTTCTACCCCTTTTTAGCCTACGTGGCACTAGTTTGAAAAAAAAAGTCAACCATCGTTGGACCCACAAGATAGTGTCACGTAGGTCAAAAAGGGGTAAAAAATTATTAATAAAATAAGTTCAGGGGGGTAATAGGACCTTAGTATAGTATAAGTGTGTCTCTGAGATTTCGGGCATAGGTTGAGGGGGTACTTGGGCATTATCCCATTATAATTATCAACATCTATGAACTATAATATTTATTGTACCATTTTGAATTATAAGTTCTAAACTTGAAATAATTATTAAAAGAAAAAAATCTATGAAATAGTATAAGAAATATTTTAAAATGATATCAAAGTAAATAGTTTTATGTATAAAATAAAATTTTAAAACTACATATATAATGTCGGGTTGGTTTGGTCTCGGATTAGTTTATTTATTTAAAACCAATCCAACCCAAATATAACCGGGGTTTTTTTCCAATACCAAACCAAGTCAAACCAAACCACTAGTAGGGTTTTTTTCCGGTTTGACTCGATTTGCAGTTTGGTTTGGTTTTCAATTCGGTTTTGTAGGGGTCTAAACAGATTTGTTTCAGTTTACACAATCTTAAATTACACATGGATTTTAGAGTAAGGAGTTCAATAGGAGAAAAGTCAAGGCGTTTTTAGATATTTCTTGTGGAATTAAAGGTTGTTTCGTCAAGGGTTGATCCCCAAAGAGGTTGTGAGTTCACATAACGTTGGTTTCGTTTACCCACACACCAATCATGATTGTTTCAACTTAATTTCTTTAACCCACACACAAAATATTTGAGTTCTTGATGAGTTTCATTGAAGATTTTTTCTATAATCTTGATTGTTGAGGTTTTGATAAGTTATTGAGATAACCGTACACGTTTTAAGGTTATCTTTTAGTAGATTATTCTGTACTATTGTTGGATATTCAATTCTAAGTGATTGGGGAAGAAACCATTCGATTCTAGACGAATTGGGGTTAAAAACGAGGAAGGAAAAAAAAGCAAAATGTGGCACGCACGTCTGCGTTGCAAACTTGCTTCCCCATTGGAAATTTTTTCGGAGAGGACTCAGACTCCACTTTTTAAAAATTATTTCACAACCAAATATTTAAATTAATTTGCACGTCATGGACTTGCTTCCCTAGGAATGTTTTTTGACCATTTTTCATGATTAACTATCTAAAAACATTTTTAATCATCATGATATCCTTCCTATCGCAATTGTAATCTTGAATTCATAATTAAAATTCTACGTAGAGTTAAGAGTCAAATCTTGAGAGTTATTCGAGTCATTTTAAGAAGCCTTTTACAAATCTTCTAAACTTGTTTAAGACTGAAGCATTGAGTTTAAGGAAGAGCTGAGTTCATTTTTAAAAAATGATATATGGGACCTAAATATTTATAAAAAGTAAATGTTTTCACATTCCAAATGAGAGGAAACACTGACTTCTAAAAGAGTTTTCGTGAGCAGTTCTGAGTACCATCTCTTTTAAGATATACATTTTTTAGTAATAATCTCAAACCACAAAAAGAATCATGTTCTTAACAATACACTACATCAAAAATGATCTTTAGCTTTAATTAACTCTTAATTCACTAAAGATGCATTTTTAACGACAATTAACACTTTTTGTATATGTCCCTAAAGTTTTTTGCGACATTGGTTCTAATGACACTTAAATAATGCCGGTAAAAATGTTAGCACTCTTTATTAATGTCAATATCTATTGATGCTAAAAGTTGTTTTTATTATACTGATATGAGCTAGTTATATTTTGGAATTAATATTAAGGATCAATATGGAGAAGAGTTCAGATAACACAAAGTCACCATAAACCATGTAGCCAATGGGGTAGAAAGGGTCATAAATTTATAGATAATTCATTAATGATTTTTAGCACAGTCTAGTGGATCCACATAGTGAATAGTCCTATACCCCGACAAGTATATGATAGTTCTGTCGGCATGGGGCGAGACATTGTATCATGACATGACTTACTTCAATGATGGTTGTCGGTTAAGATCACTCACAGATTTACTTGTATTTTCATTTCAACCCTAAGTTACTATGGTCTTTTTCAAAACCTGAGTTGTTATCGACATGTTTTAAATTTTTATAACTGCATCTTTATTACTGCTTTATACTAAATGAGTTGAGTTAAGACGAAAAAAGTTTTTCAGTTCCCTTTCAAGCTTATGTCTTGCTTTAAATCTCTCCTCATCACGAGCTCGTAAATTTCATCTACTTTGTTACGTACTACTTGGCCTTCACCTTATCTTTTATGATGTAGATACAGGTAACAAGGATCAACATCTAGCTTTTCGTTGATCGTGTTGAGCTTCAAAGTTATGAGTGAGTCGTCTTGCTTTCCTGAGGATCCCTACTTGTTATCCTTCAGTTATTACAACTTCTAGGATGATCGAAAGTCTTGTTCCGACATCTCTCATATTATAAGGGGCTTTATAGATGCATAGACAATTTCAGGAGTCTTTTCATTTTCAATTGTTAATGCCTTAAAGACTTGAGCTGCCTCATTGGCTAGTAAATGTCTCTTTTAAAACATTGTGAGTTTATTGCACGAGTTTATCTTCTAAGACTATTTCATGTTAGTTAAGTCTTCTACTGAGTAGTAAGTCAGGCTAAGGGTTCGCTTAGGGACAACAATGGTTCTCGAGTGTCAGTTGCATTCAGGGTGTAGGCTCAGGGTGTGACAAGTTAGGTTAACTATAAGATATCAAATGAAAGTTATTTTAATACCACCTAGTTTACTACGTTTTGAGTTCTGATACAGGATATATGATCGTTTGAAGTCAGCCAGTTTAGTTAAGGAAATTTACCCGAATTGATGAGGGGTATTTTGATCTTTTACTTACCCTATCAGCTTTAAACATTTTTAATAATATTTTAGGGATCTAAAATGATTTGGTTTTGTTTTCACAATCTTGAAATACTCTTAAGGTTTAAAGAGGAGCTCAATAAGAGAAATGAGGGAAGGTTTTAGGCGTTCGTCAAGATTATTGAGATTTGTCGAGGAATTTCGTCAAGGGTTTAATCCGTAAGAGGTATGTAGGTTGTTCATAGTGATGGGTTCGTTCAACCACATGTCAATCACGAGTTTCTTGAGTTAATTTCGTCCAAGATAATCCATGTATTGAGATTCTTTATTAATTCTTGAAATTTCATTCGTAAATCTTGATTATTGAGACTTTGATGAGTTTTTTAAATAGGAATAGAAGTTCAAGGGTTTTTTATGAGTGGATTTTTGTTTACTAAAGTTGGGTATTCGAATTTAGGAGAGTCTGGAAGAAACAATTCTAGGTGAATTAGGGACTAAAATCGAAGAAGAAAATTTGTTGGATAAATTCTGAGCAGAGCTGGCGCGCCGCGTCAGGACAACACCAGGAAATATGGTATGTAGTTTAGGGATTGCACCCCGCTCCACTCAGTGCACTAGGATTGCCCGCCCCACCTATTTTTCTGTAAGTTGTCCCGTCTGAGTTCTTTGAAAGTATATCTTTACTCTTTTCTGATTCTAACTACTCTAAACTGCATCTAAAGATCAAGATATTCTTCATACCATAATCAAAACCATTGAATTCATAATTTAAATTCAAGGTAGAGTTAAGAGTAAAGTCTTGAGAGTTCTTTTCAGTCAATTTGAAATGTTTTTACAACTTTTTAAAACTTGTTTGAAGACTTAAGTACTTGATTACGAGGATGGTGAGAGTAGAGTTTCATTTTTTCAAAATGAATATATGCGAACTAAGTATTCCCAAGAGAAAATGTTGTTACATTTAAAATGAGGAGGAAACCCTGATTTCCAAATGAGTTCATGGGGAATTTTGAGCATAATCTCTTTTAAGAGAATATTTTGAGTAATAATCTCAAAGTTGAGCATGAGGAATTTTTTTAAACATATGAGCTTTGTATATTTCAGGAGTAGTATTGAGTTACGATATTAGGACGAGTTCAAACAACTCAAAGTCCTCATAAATCATGTAGCCAATATGGATAGAGAAGGGTCATACTTTTTAGATGGTTACTTATTACTTTTTGAGCATAGCTTAGTGGATCCACTTAGTTGAGGTGTCCTGTACTCTGGCAAGGTATAAGACAGTTCTGGCAGCGTGGGCAAAACGTGGTATCATAACATAGATCATAGTGATCATTGTCGGTTAGAGCCTCTCCCAAATTGAGCTATATTGTATCTTTACATAAAAACCAAGTTATTATTGTATTTTTAGGAAAAATACATAAAATAAATCGTGGAGTTGGTTGGACAACTTACTTAAGTACTTAAACTACACGGACATTTAAATATCCCCTTAACATCTTTGAAATGAATTCAAAACCACAATGATATTATTATATATGCCACTATCATTGGCCACATCATAGCTATGTAAGTACCAAAACATAGCCATGTCAGCACCACGACATAGCCATGTCAGCACTACGACATAGCCATGTCAGAACAACGTCGTTGATCAATTTTTTATAAAGTATTTTCACAAAAATTTTTTAACACTTCTTAAAGTTAATTTACACGAAGTGATTAATTACATATGCATTTTCTAAAATTCAAATTTAAAATATGGATCCATTTTTATTTGCCCAGACCCGACCCACCCACCCTCTTTTTATTTTCCCTCATACCCAGCCCGCACCCACCCCTTTCACTTATTTCTTTTTTTTTTCTTCATCACCATCTCTATCTCTTAACTATTATTCGTTTTTCCTCCTTATAATTTCAATGAGTTCCACCACATCTCATGTTTCTCTTCCTTTATTCATCTTATTCGGTGAACTAACAAGTTTATTTTGCTCCGATTAAGATCTATTTGTAGGTGTAAAATCTACATAAAAAAATAATGCAACAAGGAATTCCAAAGATGTAGATTTTGACGCCCGTATTCTTATTTATGGAGCCAGTGAGTGACCACGCCCAAAACAATCCATTTTCAAAGGCCAAACGAGCCCCAGAGCAAGTAAACTCACCCCCCCCCCCCCCCATTTTCCTAGATTTTCGTGTTCTATAGTCCACCATCGTTTTGGTGATCCAGAATTCGGAGATAGTTTTTTTGTCAAAAATTGACACGGACATTAGTTCAAACCTTATCAATGGAGCCGATTGGTATTATATATATTATATTATATATAATATATATATGTATATATTATATATTCTATATATATCTCATATATATAGATATCTATATCTATATATATATCTATCTATATATATATATATAAGATAAAGATCTTACGTAAAAAGAATATAAAATTAAAAAGATATATTTTTAAGCAAATGCAACACATTAATTTTTTCATACTTGTAGACAATGAAAACATCCATCAACTAATCTTTGTGTTGATTGTATTAATGAGGATTTATTTTTTCTCGGAAAATGGCATAAACATTATGCCAGTGCCTT
The DNA here is from genome assembly GCA_027705065.1 of Solanum peruvianum. Classification (NCBI taxonomy): domain Eukaryota; kingdom Viridiplantae; phylum Streptophyta; class Magnoliopsida; order Solanales; family Solanaceae; genus Solanum; species Solanum peruvianum. Next base: position 4,080,179 of record JAKWJD010001755.1, read on the forward strand.
TTTTTCTATGAAGGAAATACTACTAGATCCGATGACTTTATTGATAAGGTTTTGTATTAATCAAATGTAATTTAGTTCTAATCGATTTTTGTTTCACTGTTAAATTAATTAATCAGAATTATGATTTTCAAATTATTTATCATATTCATAGGCACTAAATATTCTGGCGTTTGTAGAAATTTCATAATTTAGTGATGCATGTTCATCCGAAAAGAAAGTCTGTCTGGAAACATTAAGTGGAGGTTAAACAATTTTTTTCCTTCTAAATTGAAAAAATAAATTTTATTAATATTTTGCTCATCTTGAAATTATTTTTACAATGTGTTGATTTTTGTTACAGATAGCTCAACATTTGGCTTGAAAAAACTCTAACCTTTGATTCTCGGAGAGGGGAAAAGAGAGGTGAATTTTTTCCACTTTCAAAATTTCTATGTTTTGTAATATCCCTACAAACTTTTTTTGTCCAATGTAACCTTTTTTATTATGTCTGAATGCCTATTTAACCACTCAATTACTTTACTATCCATAGATTGATCTTTATGTTGATTTTGTTAACTAGTGTTTGTGGTGGCTCAGAAAATAACTTGAGAATTGCACTTTTGACTATTTGCTACAAGAGAATGGATGCATCTTTCCATGTCTCTATTGACAAGATTTTTATCAACCAAATATCATCAATTTTTATTTATTTTATCACTTTTTAATTGGGTTCATATTATTGTAATTTCTTAATATTTGTTGTGAATGTAAGCAAATGATATTCTAAAATTTGTTGAAAGGTCATAAATCAAGAATGACTTCTCATCAAACTATGGAGGTTAAACATTTTTCTTTTCCTTATCCTATGAAAAATAAATTATATCATATATGGTTCATTTTAAAATTATTTCAGTAATGTATTGTTTTTTATTGCACGCGGATTTACTATTGGAAAGGAGCATCTCCTTGCCTAGATTCTTGAAGAAGCTGAAAATAAGGTAAATTTGTTTTCACATACACGCACACCCACACCCACACGCACACCCACACCCACACACGCAAGCACACACGCAAGCACACACGCGCTCGTTCAAGCGCACACGCATGCACGCACACGCACATACCCCACACACACAAATATATGTAAAGATCTTAAGTAAAAAGAATATGAAATTTGTAATGACCAGAAAAGACATATTTAGAAATTTTCATAAAAGTTATTGTTTAACTCTCCTGATAGTTGTCCCAAATTATTTATAATTAGTCGGTGAAGTTGATTTTAAAAAAAAACTAAAGTTATTTAATTAATGGATATATATTAAATAATTTATTTTATTGGTGGTTAACGAGCCAAGTCAAAATATTAAGTTAATACCCTATATCATTTTAAATCATTTTTTCATAAAATAATAATAATTATAAAACAAACAGGAAACCTCCCGATTAGGATTTCATACCTCTGTGCATAACCAGATCGGCGGCCAAGGTACATCCGTTAAGAAGTAAATTCTTAAATGATGATTTTGTATACATGCATAAATGTGAAATTCTTTTATAATTGAAATAATTAGTGGTGAAATAAGAAAAAAAAGAGAAATTGACTTTGAGGGGTTATTGTGCACGTGGTTTGCAATTAGTGTGGACATTTTTAAAAATGATGCATTTTGGCAATAATTAGCATTTAAGTAACTATCATTGGAAATAATATATATGTATAATATAATAATAGGCTAAGGTTATGTATATTTTTGTTTACATTTTGATTTGAGAAAGCGGCTAGCTCACTGTCGTTTATATGCTGTAATTTGAAAAGATATTGGGAGAAAATATGTAGTAAATTAAGTAGTCATAGACATGAAAGTTATGAATTATAATCTTGACGAGTTAACCATTGAAATCCTAGAATTTTGATAATTCTTTTTGGTGTAATATATGTCAGTTTAAGATATTGTTTTTGAATGTCATTAGTGGCTTAATCGATTGTTTGGTAGGATTTTGTATTATAGTTATCATACAAAGATCCAAATGTGATGTATTAAGATGTGTATTATATATATATATATATATATATATATATATATATATAATATATATATATAGATATATATATATATAGATATATAGATATATATATAGATATATATATATATATATATATATATATATATATATATAGATATATATATATATCTCTATATATATATCTATATATATATATCTCTATATATATATCTATATATATATTATATATAAGAAAGCGAACGGTCAGCGCGAAGGTTCAAGACTTAGCCGAGCGTTAGCGAAGCTAGATTCTCATAGCGAGGCTCATACACTATGGGGATGGTGAGAGGAGATATATTTTACATCCCAGAGGGGCTATAATTGGAGATACCATTCTTTCTGGTACTATATATATATATATATATATATATATATATATATATATGATTTAACCATAGACTTGAAATTTGGAAATATGAGAATTGATATGTTTATTGACATCAAGATAGGAACTCGATTATAGAGTTGAGTGTTGTTAATTAGTCTTGAAATCTTATGGTGGTCATTTATTTGAATAGATTGCTTTGAGTTGAAAGTTCAACGAAAGAGGAAGGCTCAAGTTTCGGAGTGAATTCTTGATTGTTTGAGGCAAATGATTTCTAAACTCTTGTTAAGTGTATGGAATGTGTGTATTTCCTTGTGGTATATGCTTGGGAGTAACGGGACTTGGTGCTGGGTTGATTTGTCCACATTGATTAATTCTAATGATGAAAACAAAGGGTAATAAAAGGTAATGTGAATAATTGCTTGTGCGTGATGTGTTGATAATGGAGAGTGATTTGAAAGGATTCTTGATTCATTGTTGATGTTGTTGTGAATTGTGATGTGTTATGAAAATGGTCATATCCTCTTTATTTGTGTGAACATGTCATTTGCATTATTTTAAGACATGGTTGTGACAAGTGTTATGTGCATTGAGGATGAATGAGAATTTAAAGAGGATGTACCATTTCGAGGGACGTATCACGCGTCGCGATGGATACTATATTTCGAGGGACGTATCGCGCGCCGCGATGGTTACTATTATCGAGGGTCGTGTCGTGCGCCGCGACAGATGCATGGACATATATGTCACCCAGGGGTCCCAGAATGAGAGACTCCGGGTTTGTATCACTAGGTAAGACATGCATGATTATACTTGATATTGCATTCCGTTGCATTGCGCATATTTATCATTAGTGAACTTGATATTGTGTTTTGCCGATCCTGTGATTGCCTTTCTGCGGAACTTGTGATTTGTTCAGTACTGATCTTGTTATTGAGGATATGTAATTGGTCTAAGTGTTGTTGAGTTACATGTTATGTAAACTGTGTGCTGTTAGGTTGGGTGATTTTTATGCAGACTGTAGTTGTGGAGGTTCGGTTGGAGTGGTAGGAGTACCCGTCTTTCATCCGCTTCGCTTGAGTTTAGAGGTTTACTTGCTGAGTACCGTGTGATTTGGTACTCACCCCTTCTTCTAAAATTTTTGTAGGTTATTAGCCCAGAACTTACTGATATATTCTTTCTTTTATAAGACTTCTTGGTGATTTGTGAGGTAGTTGTTTGTCGAATCAACAGACTTTCTTTCTGCTTAATTATGATCTTGTTCTATTATAGAAACAATATTATATGAGACTTATAATTTCTTTTTGAATTAATTATAATACTTTATAGGCTTAGGCAGGTGACAACCACATTTTGGGGTATTTTTAAGTTGAGAGTAAATTTTTTGCATTTTTTTTGTAATAGTTGAGTTTAGACTGACTTGTCTTGGTGAGATAAGCTGAGTGCCATCACGCCCAATTTTAGGTTGTGACAAAATTAAAAGATATATTTTTAAGCAAATGCAATGTATTGACTTTTTTCATACTTGTAGACAATGAAAATATCCATCAACTAATCTTTGTGTTGATTGTATTAATGAGGAATTATTATGGATCGGAAAATGGCATAAATATTATGCCTGTGACTTCTTACTATGAAGGAAACACTACTAGTCTAGATGACTTTATTGATAAGGTTTGTATTAATCAAATGTTATTTATTTCTAATCGGTTTTTGTTTCACTGTTAAATTAATTAATCAAATTTGTGATTTTTAAATTATTTATCATATTCGTAGGCAGTAAATATTCTAGCGTTTGTAGAAAGTTCATAATTTAGTGATGCATGTTCATCAGGAAAAAAAGTCTGTGTGGAAACATTAAGCAGAGATAAACAATTTTATTTTCCTTCTCATTTGAAAAATTGATTTTTATTAATATTTTGCTCATCTTCAAATTATTTTTACAGTGTGTTGGTTTTTGTTACATTTAACTCAACATTTGGCTTGGAGAAACTCTAAGCTTGGATTCTTGGAGAAGGAAAAAGAGAGGTGAATTTTTTTCCACTATTGAAATTTCTATGTTTTCTAATATCCCTATTAACTTTTTTTGTCCAATGTAACCTTTTTTATTATGTTCGAATGCCTATTTAACCACTCAATTACTTTACTATCCATCGATTGATCTTTATGTTGATTCTATTAATCAAGGTTTGTGGTGGCTCAGAAAATAACATGAAAGTTGCACTTTTGACTATTTGCTACAATGGAATGGATGCATCTTTCCATGTCTCAAGTGACAAGATTTTTATCAATCAAATATTATTGATTTTTAATTTATTTTCTCACTTTTTAATTGGGATTATTTCAGTAATGTGTTGTTTTTTATTGCACGGAGATTTACTATTGGCAAATTTGTTTTCACACACACACGCACGCACACCCACACCCACACCCACACCCACACGTGCACACACACGCACGCACGCACGCGCACATGCACGCACACGCGCATACCAACCACACACACAAGTATATATATAAAGATCTTACGTAAAATGAATATAAAATTAAAAGATATATTTTTAAGCAAATGCAATATATTGAATTTTTTCATACTTGTAGACAATGAAAATATCCATCAACTAATCTTTGTGTTGATTGTATTAATGAGAAATTATTGTGGCTCGTAAAATGGTATAAACGTTATGCCTGTGACTTTTTTCTATGAAGGAAACACTACTAGTCTCGATGACTTTATTGATAAGGTTTGTATTAATAAAATCTTATTTATTTCTAATCGGTTTTTGTTTCACTGTTAAATTAATTAATTAGAATTGTAATTTTAAAATTATTTATCATATTCGTAGGCAGTAAATATTCTAGCATTTTTAGATAGTTCATAATTTAGTGATGCATGTTAATACGAAAAAAGTCTGTGTGGAAACATTAAGCAGAGTTAAACAATTTTCTTTTCCTTCTCATTTTAAAAATTAATTTTGATTAATATTTTGCTCATATTTAAATTATATTTACAATGTGTTGGTTTTTGTTACATATAGCACAACATTTTCCTTGGAGAAACTCTAAGCTTGGATTCTCAGTGAAGGGAAAAGAGAGGTGATGCGTTTTCCACTTTTGAAATTTATCTGTATTCTAGTATCCCTATTAACATTTTTTGTCCAATGTTACCTTTTTATTATGTCTGAATGCCTATTTGATCACTCAATCTCTTTACTATCGATCAATTGATCTTTATATTGATTTTATTAACTAGGGTTTGTGGTGGCTCAAAAAATAACATAAAAATTGCACTTTTGACTATTTGCTATTATGGAATGGAAGCATCTTTCCATGTCTCTAGTAACAAGATTTTTATCAATCAAATATTATCGATTTTTAATTCATTTTCTCACTTTTTAATTAGGTTCATATAATTGTAATTTCTTAATATTTGTTGTGAATGTAGGCAAATGATATTATAAAATTTGCTGAAAGGTCAAAAATCAAGAATGACTTTTTATCAAACAATGGAGGTTAAACATTTTTCTTTTCCTTATCCTATGAAAAATAAATTTATATAATATATTGTTCGTTTTCAAATTCTTTCAGTAATGTGTTATTTTTTATTATACATAGATTTACCATTGGGAAGTAACATCTCCTTGACTAGATTCTTGGAGAAGCGGAAAACAAGGTAAATTTCTTTTTACACACAAGCGCACACACCCACACACACCCACGCGCACACACACACCCCGCACGTGTGCACACGCTTACTTTAAAAGAATATAAGATTAAGCGATATATTTTTAAGCAAATGCAGTAAATTGACTTTGTAAATACTTGTAGACAATGAATATATCCATCAACTAATGTTTGTATTGATTGTATTGATGAGGATTTATTGTGGCTCGAAAAAATTGCTTAAACATTATGCCTATGACTTTTTTCTATGAAGGAAACACTACTAGTCTCGATGACTCTATTGATAAGGTTTGTATTAATCAAATGTTATTCATTTCTAATAGGTTTTTGTTTCATTGTTAAATTAATTAAACAGAATTGTGATTTTCAAATTATTTATCATATGCGTAGGCAGTAAATATTCTAGCGTTTGTAGAAAGTTTAAAATTTAGTGATGCATGTCCATCCGGAAAAAAGTCTGCGTGGAAACATTAAGCGGAGGTTAAACAATTTTCATTTCCTTCTCATTTGAAAAATTAAATTTGATTAATATTTTGCTCATCTTGAAATTATTTTTACAATGTGTTCGTTTTTGTTACATATATCTCAACATTTGGCTTGGAGAATCTCTATTCTTGGATTCTCGGAGAAGGGGAAAGAGAGGTGAATTTTTTTTTTACTTTCAAAATTTCTATGTTTTCCAATATCCCTACTACCATTTTTTTGTCCAATGTAACCGATTTTTTTATGTCCGAATTCCTACTTAACCACTTAATTACTTTACTATCAATCGATTGATCTTTATGTTTATTTTATTAACCAGGGTTTGTGGTGGCTCAGAAAATAACTTGAAAATTGCACTTTTGACTATTTGCTACAATGAAGTGAATGCATCTTTCCATGTCTCTAGTGACAAGATTTTTATTAATCAAACATCATCGATTTTAAATTTATTTTCTAACCTTTTAATTGGGTTCATGTAATTGTAATATCTTAATATTTGTTGTGAATGTAAGCAAATGATATTCTAAAATTTGGTGAAAGGTCAAAAATTAAGAATGACTTTTCATCAAACTATGGAAGTTAAACATTTTTCTTTTCCTTATCCTATGAAAAATAAAGTTATATAATATATTGTTCGTTTTCAAATTCTTTCAGTAATGTGTTGTTTTTTATTGCACGTAGATTTACCATTGGGAAGTATCATCTCCTTGACTAAATTCTTGGAGAAGCGGAAACAGGGTAAATTTGTTTTTACACACACGCGCGCACACTCACACACCCACGCGCGCACATACACCACGCACACGTGTGCACACTTACTTTAAAAGAATATAAAATTAAGAGATATATTCAAATGCAGTAAATTGACTATGTAAATACTTGTAGACAATGAATATATCCATCAACTAATGTTTGTGTTGATTGTATTAATGAGGATATATTGTGGCTCGGAAAAATGGCTTAAACGTTATGCCTATGACTTTTTTCTATGAAGGAAACACTACTAGTCTCGATGACTCTATTGATATGGTTTGTATTAATTTAATGTTATTCATTTCTAATAGGTTTTTGTTTCATTGTTAAATTAATAAAACAGAACTGTGATTTTCAAATTATTTATCATATGCGTAGGCAGTGAATATTCTAGCATTTGTAGAAAGTATAAAATTTAGTGATGCATGTCCATCCGGGAAAAAGGCTGCGTGGAAACATTAAGCGGAGGTTAAACAATTTTCATTTCCTTCTCATTTGAAAAATTAAATTTGATTAATATTTTGCTCATCTTGAAATTATTTTTACAATGCGTTAATTTTTGTTACATATATCTCAACATTTGGCTTGGAGAATCTCTATTCTTGGATTCTCAGAGAAGGGGAAAGAGAGGTGAATTTTTTTCCACTTTCAAAATTTCCATGATTTCTAATATCCCTACTAACATTTTTTTGTCCAATGTAACCGATTTTTTTATATCCGAACTCCTACTTAACCACTCAATTACATTACTATCCATCGATTGATCTTTATGTTGATTTTATTAACCAGGGTTTGTGGTGGCTCAGAAAATAACATGAAAATTGCACTTTTGACTATTTGCTACAATGGAGTGAATGCATCTTTCCATGTCTCTAGTGACAAGATTTTTATTAATCAAATATCATCGATTTTTAATTTATTTTCTCACCTTTTAATTGGGTTCATATAATTGTAATATCTTAATATTTGTTGTGAATGTAAGCAAATGATATTCTAAAATTTGCTGAAAGGTCAAAAATCAAGAATGACTTTTCATCAAACTATGGAGGTTAAACATTTTTCTTTTCCTTATCCTATGAAAAATAAATTTATATAATATATTGTTCGTTTTCAAATTCTTTCAGTAATGTGTTGTTTTTTATTGCACGTAGATTTACCATTGGGAAGTATCATCTCCTTGACTAGATTCTCGGAGAAGCGAAAACTGGGTAAATTTGTTTTTACACACACGCGCGCACACACACACACCCACGCGCTCACATACACCACGAACGCGTGTGCACACTTACTTTAAAAGAATATAAAATAAAGAGATATATTCAAATGCAGTAAATTGACTATGTAAATACTTGTAGACAATGAATATATCCATCAACTAATGTTTCTGTTGATTGTATTAATGAGGATTTATTGTGGCTCGGAAAAATGGCTTAAACATTATGCCTATGACTTTTTTCTATGAAGGAAACACTACTAGTGTCGATGACTCATTGATAAGGTTTGTATTAATCTAATGTTATTCATTTCTAATAGGTTTTTGTTTCATTGTTAAATTAATTTATCAGAATTGTAGTTTTCAAATTATTTATCATATGCGTAGGCAGTAAATATTCTAGCATTTGTAGAAAGTTTAAAATTTAGTGATGCATGTCCATCCAGAAAAAAGGCTGAGTGGAAACATTAAGCGGAGGTTAAACAATTTTCATTTCCTTCTCATTTGAAAAATTAAATTTGATTAATATTTTGCTCATCTTAAAATTATTTTTACAATGTGTTTATTTTTGTTACATATATCTCAACATTTGGCTTGGAGAATCTCTATTCTTGGATTCTCGGAGAAGGGGAAAGAGAGGTGAATTTTTTTCCACTTTCAAAATTTCTATGTTTTCTAATATCCCTACTAACATTTTTTTGTCCAATGTAACCGATTTTTTTATGTCCGAACTCCTACTTAACCACTCAATTACTTTACTATCCATCGATTGATCTTTATGTTTATTTTATTAACCAGGGTTTGTGGTGGCTCAGAAAATAACATGAAAATTGCACTTTTGACTATTTGCTACAATGGAGTGAATGCATCTTTCCATGTATCTAGTGACAAGATTTTTATTAATCAAATATCATCGAGTTTTAAATTATTTTCTCACCTTTTAATGGGTTCATATAATTGTAATATCTTAATATTTGTTGTGAATGTAAGCAAATGATATTCTAAAATTTCGTGAAAGGTCAAAAATCAAGAATGACTTTTCATCAAACTATGGAGGTTAAACATTTTTCTTTTCCTTATCCTATGTAAAATAAAGTTATATAATATATTGTTCATTTTCAAATTCTTTCAGTAATGGTTGTTTTTTATTGCACGTAGATTTACCATTGGGAAGTAACATCTCCTTGACTAGATTCTTGGAGAAGCAGAAAACAAGGTAAATTTGTTTTTACACACACACATACCCACGCGCACACACACCACGCACGCGTGCGCACACTTTCTTTAAAAGAATATAAAATTAAGAGATATATTTTTAAGCAAATGCAGTACATTGACTTTGTAAATACTTGTAGACAATGAATATATCCATCAACTAATGTTTGTGTTGATTGTATTAATGAGGATTTATTGTGGCTCGGAAAAATGGCTTAAACATTATGCCTATGACTTTTTTCTATGAAGGAAACACTACTAGTCTCGATGACTCTATTGATAAGGTTTGTATTAATCAAATGTTATTCATTTCTAATAGGTTTTTGTTTCATTGTTAAATTAATTAAACTGAATTGTGATTTTCAAATTATTTATCATATGCGTAGGTAGTAAAAATTCTAGCGTTTGTAGAAAGTTTAAAATTTAGTGATGCATGTCCATCCGGAAAAAAGTCTGCGTGGAAACATTAAGCGGAGGTTAGACAATTTTCATTTCCTTCTCATTTGAAAAATTAAATTTGATTAATATTTTGCTCATCTTGAAATTATTTTTACAATGTGATCGTTTTTGTTACATATATCTCAACATTTGGCTTGGAGAATCTCTATTCTTGGATTCTCGGAGAAGGGGAAAGAGAGGTGAATTTTTTTCCACTTTCAAAATTTCTATGTTTTCCAATATCCCTACTACCATTTTTTTGTCCAATGTAACCGATTTTTTTATGTCCGAACTCCTACTTAACCACTCAATTACTTTACTATCAATCGATTGATCTTTATGTTTATTTTATTAACCAGGGTTTGTGGTGGCTCAGAAAATAACTTGAAAATTGCACTTTTGACTATTTGCTACAATGAAGTGAATGCATCTTTCCATGTCTCTAGTGACAAGATTTTTATTAATCAAATATCATCGATTTTAAATTTATTTTCTCACCTTTTAATTGGGTCATGTAATTGTAAATCTTAATATTTGTTGTGAATATAAGCAAATGATATTCTAAAATTTGGTGTGAAAGGTCAAAAATCAAGAATACTTTTCATCAAACTATGGAGGTTAAACAGTTTTCTTTTCCTTATCCTATGAAAAAATAAAGTTATATAATATATTGTTCGTTTTCAAATTCTTTCAGTAATGTGTTGTTTTTTATTGCACGTAGATTTACCATTGGGAAGTATCATCTCCTTGACTAAATCCTTGGAGAAGCGGAAACAGGGTAAATTTGTTTTTACACACACACACGCACACTCACACACCCACGCGCGCACATACACCACTCACGCGTGTGCATGCGTACTTTAAAAGAATATAAAATTACGAGATATATTCAAATGCAGTAAATTGACTATGTAAATACTTGTAGACAATGAAAATATCCATCAACTAATGTTTGTGTTGATTGTATTAATGAGGATATATTGTTGCTCGGAAAAATGGCTTAAACGTTATGCCTATGACTTTTTTCTATGAAGGAAACACTACTAGTCTCGATGACTCTATTGATATGGTTTGTATTAATCTAATGTTATTCATTTCTAATAGGTTTTTGTTTCATTGTTAAATTAATTAAACAGAATTGTGATTTTCAAATTATTTATCATATGCGTAGGCAGGAAATATTATAGCGTTTGTAGAAAGTTTAAAATTTAGTGATGCATGTCCATCCGGAAAAAGGTGGCTGCGTGGAAACATTAAGCGGAGGTTAAACAATTTTCATTTTCTTCTCATTTGAAAAATTAAATTTGATTAATATTTTGCTCATCTTGAAATTATTTTTACAATGCATTAATTTTTGTTACATATATCTCAACATTTGGCTTGGAGAATCTCTATTCTGGATTCTCAGAGAAGGGGAAAGAGAGGTGAATTTTTTCCACTTTCAAAATTTCCATGATTTCTAATATCCCTACTAACATTTTTTTGTCCAATGTAACCGTTTTTTTTATATCCGAACTCCTACTTAACCACTCAATTACATTACTATCCATCGATTGATCTTTATGTTGATTTTATTAACCAAGGTTTGTGGTGGATCAGAAAATAACATGAAAATTGCATTTTGACTATTTGCTACAATGGAGTGAATGCATCTTTCCATGTCTCTAGTGAAAAGATTTTTATTAATCAAATATCATCGATTTTTAATTTATTTTCTCACCTTTTATTTGGGTTCATATAATTGAAATATCTTAATATTGTTGTGAATGTAAGCAAATGATATTCTAAAATTTGGTGAAAGGTCAAAAATCAAGAATGACTTTTCATCAAACTATGGAGGTTAAACATTTTCTTTTCCTTATCCTATGAAAAAATAAAGTTATATAATATATTGTTCGTTTTCAAATTCTTTCAGTAATGTGTTGTTTTTATTGCACGTAGATTTACTATGGGAAGTATCATCTCCTTGACTAGATTCTTGGAGAAGCGGAAAACAGGGTAAATTTGTTTTACCACAACGCGCACACACACACACACACGCGCGCACATACACCACGCACGCGTGTGCACACTTACTTTAAAAGAATATAAAATTAAGAGATATATTTAAATGCAGTAAATTGAGTATGTAAATACTTGTAGACAATGAATATATCCATCAACAAATGTTTGTTTTGATTGTATTGATGAGGATTTATTGTGGCTCGGAAAATAACTTAAACATTATGCCTATGACTTTTTTCTATGAAGGAAACACTACTAGTGTCGATGACTCTATTGATAAGGTTTGTATTAATCTAATGTTATTCATTTCTAATAGGTTTTTGTTTCATTGTTAAATTAATTTATCAGAATTGTAGTTTTCAAATTATTTATCATATGCGTAGGCAGTAAATATTCTAGCGTTTGTAGAAAGTCTAAAATTTAGTGATGCATTTCCATCAGAAAAAAGGCTGCGTGGAAACATTAAGCGGAGGTTAAACAATTTTCATTTCCTTCTCATTTGAAAAATTAAATTTGACTAATATTTTGCTCATCTTGAAATTATTTTTACAATGTGTTTATTTTTGTTACATATATCTCAACATTTGGCTTGAAGAATCTCTATTCTTGGATTCTCGGAGAAGGGGAAAGAGAGGTGAATTTTTTCCACTTTCAAAATTTCTATGTTTTCTAATATCCCTACTAACATTTTTTTGTCCAATGTAACCGATTTTTTTATGTCCGAACTCCTACTTAACCACTCAATCACTTTACTATCCATCGATTGATCTTTATGTTTATTTTATTAACCACGGTTTGTGGTGGATCAGAAAATAACATGAAAATTGCACTTTGACTATTTGCTACAATGGAGTGAATGCATCTTTCCATGTCTCTAGTGACAAGATTTATATTAATCAAATATCATCGAGTTTTAAATTATTTTCTCACCTTTTAATTGGGTTCATATAATTGTAATATCTTAATATTTGTTGTGAATGTAAGCAAATGATGTTCTAAAATTTCGTGAAAGGTCAAAAATCAAGAATGACTTTTCATCAAACTATGGATGTTAAACATTTTTCTTTTCCTTATCCTATGTAAAATAAAGTTATATAATATATTGTTCGTTTTCAAATTCTTTCAATAATGTGTTGTTTTTTATTGCACGTAGATTTACCATTGGGAAGTAACATCTCCTTGACTAGATTCTTGGAGAAGCAGAAAACAAGGTAAATTTGTTTTTACACACACGCGCGCACACACACGCCACCATGCGCACACACACACCACGCACGCGTGCGCACGCTTACTTTAAAAGAATATAAAATTAAGAGATATATTCAAATGCAGTAAATTGAATTTGTAAATACTTGTAGACAATGAATATATCCATCAACTAATGTTTGTGTTGATTGTATTAATGAGGATTTATTGTGGCTCGGAAAAATGGCTTAAACATTATGCCTATGACTTTTTTCTATGAAGGAAAGACTACTAGTCGCGATGACTCTATTGATAAGGTTTGTATTAATCAAATGTTATTCATTTCTAATAGGTTTCTATTTCATTGTTAAATTTATTAAACAAAATTGTGATTTTCAAATTATTTATCATATGCGTAAGCAGTAAATATTCTAGCGTTTGTTGAAAGTTTAAAATTTAGTGATGCATGTCCATCCGGAAAAAAGTCTTCGTGGAAACATTAAGCGGAGGTTAAACAATTTTCATTTCCTTCTCGTTTGAAAAATTAAATTTGATTAATATTATGCTCATCTTGAAATTATTTTTACAATGTGTTCGTTTTTTTTACATATATCTCAACATTTGGCTTGGAGAATCTCTATTCTTGGATTCTCGGAGAAGGGGAAAGAGAGGTGAATTTTTTTCCACTTTCAAAATTTCTATGTTTTCAAATATCCCTACTAACATTTTTTTGTCCAATGTAACCGGTTTTTTTTATGTCCGAACTCCTACTTAACCACTCAATTACTTTACTATTCATCGATTGATCTTTATGTTGATTTTATTAACCAGGGTTTGTGGTGGCTCAGAAAATAACATGAAAATTACACTTTTGACTTTTTGCTACAATGGAGTGAATGCATCTTTCCATGTCCCTAGTGACAAGATTGTTATTAATTAAATATCATCGATTTTTAATTTATTTTCTCACCTCTTAATTGGGTTCATATAATTGTAAATATCTTAACATTTGTTGTGAATGTAAGCAAATGATATTCTAAAATTTGCTGAAAGGTCAAAAATCAAGAATGACTTTTTATCAAACTATGGAGGTTAAACATTTTTCTTTTTTATCATATGAAAAATAAATTTATATAATATATTGTTTGTTTTCAAATTCGTTCAGTAATGTGTTGTTTTTTATTTCACTTAGATTTACCATTGGAAAGTAACATCTCCTTGACTAGATTCTTGGAGAAGCGAAAAACAAGGTAAATTTATTTTCACACACACCCGCACACACCCGCACCCACACCTACACGTGCACACACCCGCACACCCGCACCCACACCTATGTGTTGATTGTATTTATGAGGATTCATTGTGGCTCGGAAAATGGCATAAACTTTATGCATGTGACTTTTTTCTATAAAGGAAACACTACTAGTCTCGATGATTTTATTTATAAGGTCCGTATCAATCAAATGTTATTTATTTCTAATTGGTTTTTGTTTCACTTTTAAATTAATTAATTAGAATTGTGATTTTTAAATTATTTATCATATTCGTAGGTAGTAAATATTCTAGAGTTTGTAGAAAGTTCATAATTTAGTGATGCATGTTCATTCGGAAAAAAAGTCTGTGTGGAAACATTAAGCGGAGGTTAAATAATATTCTTTTCCTTCTCATTTGAAAAATTAAATTTGATTAATATTTTGCTCATTTTGAAATTATTTTTACAATGTGTTGGTTTTTGTTACATATAGCTCAACATTTGGCTTGGAGAAACTCTAGCTTGGATTCTCAGAGAAGGGAAAAGGGAGGTGAATTTTTTCCACTTTCGAAATTTCTATTTTTTCTAATATCTCTACTAATATTCTTTTGTCCAACGTAACCTTTTTATTTTTGTCCGGACACCTACTTAACAACTCAATTACTTTACTATCCATCGATTGATCTTTATGATGATTTTATTAACCAGGTTTTGTGTTGACTGAGAAAATACATGAAAATTGCACTTTTGACTATTGGCTACAATGGAATGGATGCATCTTTCCATGTCTCTAGTTAAAATATTTTTATCAATCAACTATCATCGATTTTTAATTAATTTAATACCTTTTTTATTGGGTTCATATAATTGTAATTCCTTAATATTTTTTGTGAATGTAGGCGAATGATATTCTAAAATTTGCTGAAAGGTCAAAAATCTAGTATGACTTTTCATCAAACTTTGGAGGTTAAACATTTTGCTTTTCCTTATCCCATGAAAAACAATTTATATAATATATTTTTCGTTTTTAAATTAATTCAGCAATGTGTTGTTTTTTATTGCACGTATATTTACCATTGGCAAGGAGCATCTCCTTGACTAGATTCTCGGAGAAGCCGAAAAAAAGGTAAATTTGTTTTCACACACACACAAACTGACGCGCATAGACACATTCTCATACGCACACACAAACGCACGCAGGCACACACATACATGCGCTTACGTAAAAATAATATAAAATTAAAAGATATATTTTTAAGCAAATGCAATACATTGACTTTGTAAATACTTGTAGACAATGAAAATATCCATCAACTAATGTTTGTGTTGATTGTATTAATGAGGCTTTATTGTGGCTTTTAAAATGGCGTAAATATCATTCCTTATGACTTTTTTCTATGAATAAAACACTACTAGCCTTGATGACTCTATTGATAAGGTTTGTATTAATCAAATGTTATTCATTTCTAATAGGTTCTTGTTTCATTGTTAATTAATTAAACAGAATTGTGATTTTCAAATTATTTATCATATGTGTAGGTAGTAAATATTATAGCGTTTGAAGAAAGTTCAAAATTTAGTGATGCATGTCCATTTGGAAAAAAAAGTTTGTGTGGAAACATTAAGTGGAGTTTAAAAGTTGGTTTTCTTTACATATAGCTCAACATTTAGCTTGGAAAATCTCTAATCTTGGATTCTTGGAGAAGGGAAAAGAGAGGTGATTTTTTTCCATTTTCAAAATTTTAATGTTTTCTACTATCTACTAACATTTTTTTGTCCAACGTAACCTTTTTTTTTATGTCCGAACGTCTATTTAACCACTCAATTACTTTTCTATCCATCGACTGATCTTTATGTTGATTTTATTAACCAGGTTTGTGGTGTCTCAGCAAATAACATGAAAATTGCACTTTTGACTATTTGCTACAATGGAATGGATGCATCTTTCCATGTCTCTAGTGACAAGATTTTTATCAATCAAATATCATCGATTTTTAATTTATTTTCTCACTTTTTAATTGGGTTCATATAATTATAATTTCTTAATATTTGTTGTGAAGTAGGCAAATGATATTCTAAAATCTGCTAAAAAACGTCAAAAATCAAGAATACTTTTCATCAAACTATGGAGGTTAAACATTTTTCTTTTCCTTATCCTGTGAAAAATAAATTTATATAATATATTTTCATTTTCAAATTATTTCAATAATGTGTTTTTTTATTGCTCATAGATTCTCGGAGAACCGAAAACAAGGTAAATTTACAATCATAAGCGCGCGTGCGCGCTCTATGTGTGCGTGTGTATATATAATATATAATATATATATATTATATATATATATATATATATATATATATATATATATATATTACGTAAAGAGAATAATAAATTAAAAGATATATTTTTAAGCAAATGCAATACACTGACTTTGTAAATACTTGTAGACAATAAAAATAATCATCAACTAATCTTGATGTTGATTGTATTAATCAGGCTTAATTGTGGCTGGAAAATGGCATAAATGTTATGCCTATGACTTTTTCTATGAAGGAAACACTACTAGTCTCGATGAATCTATTGATAAGGTTTGTATTAATCAAATGTTATTCATTTCTAATCGGTTTTTGTTTCACTGATAAATTAATTAAACAAAATTATGATTTTCAAATTATTTATCATATGCGTAGGAAATAAATATTCTAGCGTTTGTAGAAAGTTCAAAATTTTGTGAAGCATGTCCATCCGGAAAAAAAGTCTGCGTGGAAACATTAAACGGAGGTTAAACAATTTTCTTTTCCTTTCTCCTTTGAAAAATTATAATTTGATTAGTATTTTGCCCATCTTTAAATTATTTTGCTAATGTGTTGGTTTTTGTTACTTATAGATCAACATTTTATTAGGAGAAACTCTATGCTTGGATTCTCAGAGAAGAAAAAAGAGGTGAATTTTTTTCAATTTTTCGAAATCGATATTTTTAAGTTTTTTAAATACATATTCAAATACAATACATTTTTTCTAATACCATTTTCTAACATATTTTTCCAACATTACATTTTTTTTAATAAGTCCAAATGCCTTCTTAATCTCTTATATCTAGTTTACCATAACATTTAAATTTTTCTCCAAAATTAATCTTAACTTCAATAAACAAAAGTTTGAAAATACTAAGAGAATTTTTTATGAAAATATAATTGTGAATCTTTATCAAAAGGAATTCAAGAAGTTGGTTTGTTCTTAAAGGGAGTATTTAAACAAAACATATGTCTGCAAAACCAAAGAAGAATAAATACAAGGATAAAATAAAGATTTATCATGATTACTGTATTTATGTGTTTTTTAAGGATCTAAAACTTTTGTTAAGGTTTCTTCTTTTAGGTGAGTTACTTCGTTTCAAACATTTTTCTTTAGAACTTTGAAGAAAATGTAATATTTTGCCTTTTATAAATTTGTTTATTTTTTATAATTTCTTTCTTATTATTTAAAAGAAAATATCTTTTTAGATATCTTATGTGTAAAAGATGAAAATATCTCATATGTTTAAAATGAAGATTTCTAGTAAAAAGAACATCAAAATTTAAAATGTGTAAAAAGAAGTTGACAGACATATATAACGTTTATATTAACTTGATGAACGCTTTAGATAATGAAAATATCCATTAATTGATTTTTGTGTTGATTATAATTATTAGGATTTTTGGTGACTCAGAAAATGGCTTGAGAACTGCACCTTTGACTATTGCTACTGGGGAATGGTTGGAAATTTCAATCTGACAAGGTTTTCATCAATCAAATGTTATTGATTCATCTTACGCCACTATCCGGGTTGACAAATTTTTTAATCCAAATTTCAAAACCCACACATAATCCATTTAACCAACCTGATTTACCCATAAAGTAACTCCCTAAAATCCTAAAGAAAAAGCCCTACTCGTTACTTTCGTTCATCTCACAAACAAAAATCCTAGTTCATCGGACGTAAACTACTCGCTTGTCTCCGTTATTCTTGGTGGATTCACTCAGATCCGGTCATAGGTACTTACACTTTTACTATGTTCGTCTACGAGGTCTTATTTTGTGTTCGAATTTTGCTAGTTTCGTGGCTTGTTGAAAAATTTAAGTCTGGCTTATGTGACTTAATAACTAACTAATGTAACTTACTTATATACCTTACTAACTTTGTGACTGACTTATGCTTACTAATATGTCCAACTGAGTTACTTGTTAAATTCTTTAAGACTTAAATCGTAACATTCCGTCTTAGAAATAGTTAGATTTATTAGAAGAACTAATTTGGAAAAGCTAAATTGACAATTTTGCAAGTTATGCTTGAATTGTAAATTTTGGGTCAACTTCAAACAACCATAACTTTTGGTACATGATGAGTTAGGTGGACAAAAGATATAAAATGAATGTATTTAAATCCTCTTTCCAAGGCCACCGAGTTGGCTAAGTTTCTAGTTTTGAATGAGGGAGATATGCATGTTTAAAGTTAGTCTGTTCAGTTAAGGAAAATTATCCAAATTTATGACAGTATCTTGGTCTTTTCCTTACCTCTTTAACTTATAACTTTTTAGTAATTAATTAGCGGGTCGTAAACTGATTTGGTTCAGTTTACACAATCTTAAATTACGCTGGGATTTTAGAATAAGGAGTTCAATAAGAGAAAAGTCAAGGCGTTCTTGGATATTTCTTGCGGAATTTAAGGTCGTTTCGCCAAGGGTTGATCCCTAAAGAGGTATGTGAGTTCACATGACATTGGGTTCGTTTACCCACACGCAAATGATGATTGTTTCAGCTTAATTTCTTTCACCTAGGCGCAAAGGATTTGAGTTCTTCATGAGTTTCAGTGAAGTTTTTTTCATAATCTTGGTTGTTGAGGTTTCATAAGTTATTTAGATAACCGCATGAGTTCTAAGGTTATTTTTAGTAGATTATTATGTACTGTTGTTGGGTATTCGATTCGAAGTTATTAGGGAAGAAACAATTCGATCCTAGGAAATTATGGTTAATAATGAGGAAGGAAAAAGTCGGGCAGAATGTGGCACGCAAGTCCGCATTGCAAACTTGCTCCCCCGGTGAAAAACATATGCAGAGAGGGCTGGCCTCCACTTTTTAAAAATTATTTCACAACCAAATATTCAAATTCATCTCGACGTTGTGGACTTTCTCCCCCTAGCAATGTTTTTCGATCATTTCTCATGATTAACTATCACTTTTAATCATCATGATATCCAACCTATCACAAATCATAACCTTGAATTCATTATTCAAATTCAGCGTAGAGTTAAGAGTCAAGTCTTGAGAATTTTTCGAGTTAAGAAGACTTTTACAGATCTTCTAAACTTGTTTAATACTTAAGCATTGATTTTAAGGAAGAGTAGAGTTGAGTTAATTTTAAAAAAATGATATATGGGGTCTAAGTATTTCAAAATAGCAAATGTTTTCAAATTCAAGATGTGAGGAAACACCGACTTCCAAAAGAGTTCTCATGAGCAGTTCTGAGTAACATAGAGAAAGTCATGTTCTTAAAAATACACTACATAAAAAATGATCATTAGCGGCAATTAATTCTTAATTATCGTTAAATATGCATTTTTAGCGGCAATTAACACTTTTTGTATATGTCCCTAAAGCCTTTAGTGACACTGATTTTAATGGACACTTAAATAATGCCGGTAAAAATGTTAGCACTCTTTATTAACGTCAATATTTATTGATGCTAAGGTTGTTTTCGTTGTAGTGATATGAGCTAGTTACATTTTGGTAATAGTATTGAGTATCTATATGGAGACGAGTTCAGATAACTCAAAGTCTCCATAAACCATGTAACCAACGTAGGTAGAAAGTGTCATACGTTTTAGATAATTCATTAATGATTTTTGGCATTGACTAGTGGATTTACATAGTGAGTAGTCCTATACCCCGGCAAAGTATTGGACAATTCTGCCAGGTATATGACAGGTAACCAGGATCAACATGTAGCTCTTCGTTGATCCTGTTGAGCTTCAGAGTTATTGGTGAGCCTTCTTGCTTTCCTAAGGATCCCTATTTGTTTTGCTTCAGTTATTACAGTTTCTAGGATGATCGGGAATATTTTCCAGACATCTCTCATATTATTAGGGGCTTTATAGATAGATAGACAATAGTTAATGAGTCTTTTCATTTTCAGTCGTTTATGCGTTAAAGACTTGAGTTTCCTCATTGGATAGTAAATATCTCTTTTAAGACATTCTGAGTTTATTGTTTGAGTTTATCTTCTCAGACTATTTCATGTTAGTTAGTCTTCTACTGAGTAGTAAGTCAGGCTAAACGTTCTCTTTGGGCCAACAATGGTTCTCAACTGTCACTTGTGTTCAGAGTGCTGGCTCGAGGCGTGACAATTTAGGTTGACTATAAGATATCAAATGAAAGTTATGAATCTTCTTTCCCAGACCACCTAGTTTGCTACGTTTTGAGTTAAGGTGAGGGATATATGCTCGTTTGAAGTGAGCCAATTCAGTTAAGGAAATTTATCTTTATTTATGAGAGGTATTTTGATCTTTTCCTTAGCCCCTTAGCTTTAAATATTTTTAGTAATATTTTGGGGATCTAAATGATTTGGGTTAGTTTTCACATTATTGAAATACTCTTAGGATTTTAAGAGGAGTTCAACAAGAGAAATGAGGGAAGGTTTTAGGTGTTTGTCAAGATTATTGAGATTTGTCAAGGAATTTTTCCAAGGGTTTGATCCCTAAGAGGTTTGTAAGTTGTTCATAATGATGGGTTCATTCAATCACATGTCAATCAAAAGTTTCTTGAGGTTATTTAGCTCATATAATCCATGTATTTATATTCTTGATTTGTTCTTGAAATTTCATTCGTACATCTTGATTGTTCAGATTTTGATGAGTTTTTTTTAGATGAATAGGAGTTTGAGGGTTATTTATGAGTGGATTTTTGTTTACTAATGTTGGGTATTCTAATTTAGGAAAGTTTGGAAGAAATCATTCAATTCTAGGTGAATTAGGGCCTAAAATCAAAGAAGAAAATTAGTTGGAAAAATTCTGAGTAGGAGCTGCAGCTGGCGCGTCGCGACCGCACAACACCAGGAAATATGGTATGTAATTTAGGGGTTGCACCCCGCTCCACTCAATACACTAGGATTACCTGCCCTGCCTACTTTTTTGTCAATTATACCATTTCAGTTCTTTGAAAGTATATCTTTACTCTTTTCTGATTCTAACTACTCTAGACTACATCTAAACAGCAAGAGATTCTTCATAACATGAATCAGATCCATTGAATATATAATTTAAATTCAAGGTAGAATTAAGAGTAAAGTCTTGAGAGTTCTTTTTTGTCAATTCAAGAAGTCTTTTACAATCTTTTAAAACTTGTTTGAAGACTTAAGTACTTGAGTATGAAGATGGTGAGAGTAGAGTTTCATTTTTTCAAAATGAATATATGCAAACTAAGTATTCCCAAGAGAAATGTTGTTACATTTAAATTGAGGAGGAAACCTTGAGTTTCAAATGAGTTCATGAGGAGTTTTGAGTATAATCTCTTTTAAGAGAATATTTTGAGAAATAATCCCAAAGTTGAGGATGAGGAAATGTTTATAAACATATGAGTTGTATATATTTTCGGAGAAGTATTGAGCTCCGATATGGGGACGATCTCAAACAACTCAAAGTCCTCATAAATCATGTAGTCAATATGGGTAGAAAAGGGTCATACTTTTTAGATGTTTTATTATTAATTTTTTAGCATAGATTAGTGGATCCACTTAGTTGAGGATGTGTTGTACTCCGACAAGGTATAGGACAGTTTTGGCAGCATGGGCAAAACGTTGTATCATCACATAGCTCATAGTGATCATTATTGGATAGAGAATCTCCTAAATGTAGTTATATTGTATCTTTATCGACAAATTGAGTAATTATTGTATTTTTAAAGGAAAATACATAAATGAAAACTGTGGAGTTGGTTGGATAACTTATTTAAGTACTTAAACTGCGCAGGTGTTTAACTACTCCCTTGAACATCTTTGAAGTGAATTCAAAACCACCATGATATTATTATTTATACCACTATCATTCTCCACAATATAGCCATGTAAATAAGAGAACATAGCCATGTCAGCACAACGACATAGCCATGTCAGCACCACGCCATTAATTAATTTTTTATAATATTTTCTCAAATTTTTGTTTAACACTTCTTAAAGTTAATTTACACTAAGTAATTCATTACATATGCATTTTCTAAAATTCAAATTTAAAATGTGGATCCATTTTTATTCACCCATACCCAGCCCCAGCCCCCACCCACCCCTTTCACTTATTTCTTCTTCTTTCTTCATCACCATCTCTACCTCTTGACTGTTCAGTCTTTTCCTCTTCATATTTTTAAATGATCTCACCCACATCTCATGTTTCTCTTTATAAATTCATCTTATTCGGTGAACCAACAAGTTTATTTAGCTCCGACAAAAATCAAAAATTTATAGGTGTGAAATCTACATCATAAAAAAATGCAACACAAGGAATTCAGGTAATGTGGATTTTGACGCCTGTATTCCTATCTATGGAGCCAGTTGGTGACCACGTCCAAAACGGTCCATTTTCAAGGTCAAACGAGCCCCAGAGCAGGTAAACCCCAATTTTTCCCGATTTTCAGATGCTATAGTCCACCATCTATTTTGGTGATCCAGAATTCCGATATATTTTTTGCCAAAAATTTACATGGACGTCCTTTAAGACCTAATATATGGAGCCGGTTTGTAACCACGGCTAAAATGACCCATTTTCAAGGTCAAATGATCCCTAGAGCAGGTAAACTCCCAGTTTTCATGTTCTATAGTCCACCATCTTTTTAGGTGATCTGGATTCTAAGATAATTTTCTAAAAAATTACACAGATGTCCATTTAGACCTTATGTATGGATCCGCTCCAGAGCACGTAAATTCCCTATTTTGCCGATTTCCGTGTGCTAAAGTCCACCATCTTTGTTGGAGATACAGAATTCCAATATAATTTTTGCCAAAAATTTGTACGGACATCCATTAAGACCTTATCTATAGATTCGGTTGGTCACCACAGCCAAAACGGCCCATTTTCAAGGTCAAATGAGTCCTAGAGTAGGTAAATCCCCAATATCCACCATCTTTTTTGGTGATTCGAATTTTCGAGATTATTTTTGCAAAAATTTTACACAGACATCCGTTAAGACCTTATCTATGGAGCCGGTAGGTCACCATACCCAAAACACCCCATTTTCAAGGTCAAACGAGCCTCAAAGTAGGTAAACCCCAATTTTGCCAATTTTCATGTGCTATATAGTCCATCATCTTTTTTGGTAAACCAGATTTCCGAGATCATTTTTGTTAAAAGTGTACATCTAATATCCATTAAGACCTTATCTATGGAGAGGGTTGGTCACCACGGAAAAAACGATCCGTAAAGACCTTATTTATCTAGGCACCTGGTCACCACGCCAAAACAACCATTTTCAAGGTCAAACGAGCCCAGAGAGTGTAAACCCCCATTATTTTGACGATGTTCTACCATATTTCTTGGTGATCAAAAATTCTGATATCTTTTTGCAAAAAATTTACATGTACGTCTGTTCTGACCTTATCTATGGAGTCGGTTGGTCACCACGTCCAAAATGACCCATTTTCAAGGTCTAATGATCCCTAGAGCAAGTAAATCCCCCATTTTACTAATTTTCATGTGCTATATTCTACCATCTTTTTTGGTGATCCGAAATTCCTATATCATTTTTGCCAAAAATTTGCACGAACGTATGTTAAGACCTTATTTATGGAGTCGGTTGGTCACCACGACCAAAGCAGATATTTTTCAAGGTCAAACGAGCCCTAGAGCAGGTAAACCCCCCATTTTTTGATTTTTCTGTGTTATAGTCCACCATCTTTTTTGGTGATCTAGAATTCCGCGATCATTTTTGCCAATAATTTACAGGGACGTCCGTTAATACCACATCCATGGAGTCGATTTGTCACCATGGTCAAGACAACCCATTTTTAAAGTCAAACGAGCCTCAGATCAGGTCGACCCCCCATTTTGCCGATATTCTTACGCTATAGTCCACCATATTTTTTTGGTGATCTGGAATTCCAAGATTATTTTTGCAAAAAATTTATAAAAACGTTTGTTATGACCTTATATATGGATCCGGTTGGTCACTACAACCAAATCACCTTTTTCAAGGTAAAACGAACCCTTGAATAGGTAAACCCCCATTTTGTCAATTTTTGTATGCTATAGGTCCACCATCTTTTTTGGTGATCAAGAAATTCTTAATCATTTTTGCAAAAGTTTTACACGAACGTCCTTTAAGACCTTATATATAGATTCGGTTGGTAACCACGAATAAAATGACCAATTTCAAGATCAAACAAGCCCACAGCATGTAAACCCCCCACTTTGTCGATATTCGTGTGCTATAGTCCGACATTTTATTTAATGATATGGAATTCTGAGATCATTTTAGCCACAAATTTACACAGACGTTTGTTAAGATCTTATCTATGGATTCGGTTGGTCACCATGGCCAAAATGGCTCATTTTCATGATAAAACAAGCTCTAGCGCAGGTAAACCCCCCTAATTTGCCCATTTTTGTGTGCTATAGTCCACCATCTTTTTTGGTGATCCAGAATTCTGAGATCATTTTCGACAATACGCGGGTGTCCGTTAAGACCTTATCTATGGATGCGAATTGTCACCTACGGCCAAAATGACCAATTATTAAGGTCAAACGGACCTAGAAATAGGTAAACCCCCAATTTTTGCGATTTTTGTGTGCTATTGTCCAACATCTTTTTTGGTGATCCGAAATTCTGAGATTATTTTTGCCAAAAATTAAATGCACATTTATTAAGACCTTATATATGGAGTTGGTTGATAACCATTGCCAAAATGGCTTATTTTCAAGGTCAAGCGAGCCCCAAAACAGGTAAATCC
The DNA here is from genome assembly GCA_027705065.1 of Solanum peruvianum. Taxonomy (NCBI): domain Eukaryota; kingdom Viridiplantae; phylum Streptophyta; class Magnoliopsida; order Solanales; family Solanaceae; genus Solanum; species Solanum peruvianum. Next base: position 4,105,738 of record JAKWJD010001755.1, read on the forward strand.
CCTATTTTGCCGATTTTTGCTGCTATACTCCACCATCTTTTTTGGTGATCCAAAAGTACAAGATCATTTTTACCAAATATTTACAAAGACTTACCTTAAGACCTTATCTATGGAGTTGCTTGGTCACCACGGCCAAAACAAGCTATTTTCAAGGTCAAATGAGCAACAGAGAAGGTAAATCCCCCATTTTGCCAATATTCATGTGTTATAGTCTACCATCTTTTTTGGTGATCCGAAATTCCTATATAATTTTTGCTAAAAAATTACACTAACTTCCACTAAGACCTCATCTATGGAGTCGATTGGTCACCACGGCCCATTTTCAAGGTTAAGCGAGGCCTAGAGCAGGTAAACTTATTATTTTTTCGATTTTCATGTGCTATATTCAACCATCTTTTTTAATGATCCAGAATTCTGAGATCATTTTTGCCAATAATTTGCACAAACGTCTATTAATACCTTATGTATGGAGTTGGTTGGTCACCACAGAGCAGGTAAAGTCATCATTTTGCCGATTTTCGTTTGCTATAGTCCACCATCTTTTTTGTTAATCCAAAATTCCAAGATTATTTTTTTCAAATATAACAAAGACTTCTGTTATGACCTTATCTTTGGAGGCGGTTGGTCACCACGGCTAAAACGGGTCATTTTTAAGGTCAAATAACAACAGAGCATGTAAGCCTCCCATTTTGCCGATTTTCTTCTGCTATATAGTTGACCATCTTTTTTGTTGATCCGGATTTCTAAGATCATTTATGTCAAAAATTCATACAAATGTCTATTAAGATCTTATCTATGCAGCTGGTTGGTTACCACGGCCAAAAGATCCCATTTTCAAGGTCAAACGAGCCTCAAAGCAAGTAAAACCCCCATTTGTCTATTATCTTGTGCTATATAATCCACCATCTTTTTTGGTGAACTAGAATTCTGAGATCTTTTTGCCAAAACTTTACATGAAAGTCCGTTAAAACCTTATCTATGGAGCCGATTGGTCACCACAACAAAATGACCCATTTTGAAGGTCAAACAAGCCCTAGAGCAGGTAAACCCCCCTGTTTTGTTTATTTTTGTGTGTTATAGTCCATCATATTTTTTGGTGATCCGGAATTTCGAGAGTTTTTTTGGCAAAAATTTACATGAGCATCCATCAAGAACTTATCTATGAGTCGGTTGGTCACCACGTCTAAAAATGAGCATTATCAAGGTCAAACTAGCCCAAATAAAGGTAAACCCCCTATTTTATCGATTTTCATGTGCTATTGTCCACCATCTTTTTTGGTGATCCGGAATTCTAAGATCATTTTTACCAAAAACTTACATGGACGTTTGTTAAGACTCTATCTATGGAGTCCGTTGGCCACCAAGGGCAAAACGAATCATTTTCAAGGTCAAACTAGCCCAAATCAGGTAAACCCCCCATTTTGTCGATTTTCGTGTGCTATAGTCCACCATGTTTTTTAGCGATCCAGCAGTATGAGAACAATTTTACCAAATATTTAGAAAGACTTTCATTAAGACCTTATATATGGAACCGGGTTGTCAACACATCCAAAACGAGTCATTTTGAAGGTCAAACAAGCTTTAAAGAAGGTAAACCTCCTATTTTGTCGATTTTCATGTTTAATAGTCCACTATCTTTTTTTGTGATCCAAAATTTTGAGATCATTTTTGAAAAAAATTACACAGACGTATGTTAAGACCTTATCTATGGAGCCAGTTGGTTACAACGGACAAAACGGCCCATTTTCAAGGTTAAACGAGGCCCAGAGCAGGTAAACCTCTCAATTTGCTGATTTTCGTGTGCTATATAGTCCACTATCTTTTTTAATAATCAAAATTCTGAGATCATTTTTGCCACAAATTTATAAGAATATCTTTTAAGACCTTATCCATGCATTAGGTTGGTCACCACACCCATAACGGCCCATTTTCATGGTCAAACGAGCCCTACAGCAGGTAAACCCCTTATTTTATCGATTTTCGTGCTCTAGTCCACCATCTTGTTTGGTGATCTAGATTCCGAGATCATTTTTACCAAAAATATAAATGGACGTCCGTTAAGACCTTATCTATGGATCTGGTTGGTCCCCACGGTAAAAACGACCAATTATAAGGTCAAACGAGCCAAAGTAGGTAAACCCCCTAATATGCCAATTTTCGTGTGCTATAGTCCACAATCTTTTTTGGTGATGTGGAATTTCAAGATTATTTTTGCCAAAAATTTACATTGACATCCGATTAGATCTTATCTATGGAAGTGGTTGGTCACCACGGCTAAAACGACTCATTTTGAAGGTAAAACAAGCCCTAGAGAAGGTAAACCCATATGTCGCTGATTTTTGTCTACTATGGTCCACCATCTTTTTTGTGATAAGGAATTCGGAGAAAATTTTTGGTAAAAAGTTAACACGGTCGTTCGTTAAGACCTTATCTATGGAGTCAGTTGTTCACCACGGCCAAAACGGCCGATTATCAAGATCAAACGAGCCCAAAAGCACGTAAACCCCTATTTTACCAATTTTCGTGTGCTATTGTCCACCATCATTTTTACCAAAAATTTATACGGACATCTTTTAAGACATTATCTATGGAATCGGTTGGTCACCACGGCCAAAGTGAATCATTTTCAAGTTCAAACGTGCCCTTAAATAGGTAAACCCCTCATTATTTTATTTTTCATGTGCTACAGTCCACCATCTTTTTTAGTGATCTAAAATTTTGAGATTATTTTTCCCAATAATTGACATAGAGGTCCTTTAAGACCTTATCCATAAAGACGATGGTCACCACGGACACAACGACCCATTTTCAAGGTCAAAGGAGTCCCAGATAATGTAGACCCCCCTATATTGCCGATTTTCTTTTGAAATAATCCAACATGTTTTTTTGGTGAGCGGAAATTCCAAGATATTTTTTGCCAAAAATTTACATGGACGTCCATTACGACCTTCTCTAATAAAGTTGGTTGGTCACCACAGTCGAAACGGCCCTTTTTTAAGGTCAAACGAGCTACATAGCAGGTAAACCGCCCATTGTGCCGATTTTCATGTGCTATAGTCCTACATCATTTTAGGTGATCCATAATTTCGAGATCAATTTTTCCAAAAATTTATAAGAACATCCGTTAAAACCTTATTTATGAAGTCGGTTGGTCACTACGGTCAAAAAACCCATTTTCAAGGTCAAGTGAGCCCAGAGCAGGTAAATCACCCAATAGCCGATGACGGTGTGCTATAGTCCACAATATTTTTTGGTGATACGGAATTTTAAAATTATTTTTGCCAAAAATTTACACGGACATCCGTTAAGACCTTATCTAGAGCTTGTTGGTTATCAAGACAAAAACGGTCAATGTCAAGGTCAAACGAGCCTAGAGCACGTAAACCCTCAATTTTACCGATTTTCATGTCCTTTAGTCCACCATCTTTTTTGGTGATGTGGAATTCCGAGAGTATTTTTGACAAAAAATTATACATACATCCATTAAGATCTTATCTACGTAGTCAATTTGTCACCACGGCCAAAACAACTCGGTTTCAAGGTAAAACGATCCCTAGAGAAGTTAAACCTCCCATTTTGCCGATTTCGTGTGCTATATAGTCTATCATCATTTTTGGTGATCTAGAATTCCTAGATCATTTTTACCAAAAATTTACACGGACGTCCGTTAGATCTTATCTATGGAGTCGGTTGGTCACCACGGAAAAAAGGCCCATATTAAGGTCAAATGAGCCATAGAGAATATAGAAGTAGTTAAGGGCTTGATTAAGTAGTAGATATGGGATTGAGGGGCGCAGGAGTAGGGTTGTACTCTAGAGGTAATGCTATACTCCATTCTTCCTCCCGGCTTCCTTTCTATTCTCACTCTCATCCAACTGATGAATGCAATTGGAGTAGAATCAGTGTTACCATTTCATTTGCTAAATCAATAGTATCTGAAAATGGAACAATTGAGTTTGATAAGAGGTTTTGGATACGATATATGCAAAAAGAAGTCCCCATTTTACCAAATTTCGTTTGTTATAGTCCACCACCTTTTTGGTGATCCCAAATTTTGAGATCATTCTTTCCAAATATTAACAAAGACTTCCGTAATGACATTATCTATGGAGCTGGTTGGTTACCATAGCCAAAACGGGTCATTTTGAAGGTCAAACGACCACAGAGCATTTAAGTCCTATTTTGCCAACTTTCTTGTGCTATATAGTCAACCATCTTTTTTGGTGATCTGGATTTCTAAGATCATTTTTACCAAAAATTTACAGGATGTCTGTTAAGATCTTATCTATGCAGCCGGTTGGTTACCACGGCCAAACAACCCATTTTCAAGGTCAAACGAGCCATAAAACAGGTAAACCCCCCATTGTCGATTATCTTGTGCTATGTAGTCCACCATATTTTTAGGTGAACTAGAATTCTGAGATACTTTTTGCCAAAACTTTACATGAACGTCCATTAAGACCTTATCTATGGAGCCGATTGGTCCCAAAAGCCAAAATGACTTATTTTTTAAGGTCAAACGAACCCATAGCAGGTAAATCCCCAATTTACTGATTTTCGTGTGCTATAGACCACCATCTCGTTTGGTGATTCGAAATTCCGAAATCATTTTTTCCAAAAATTTACACGGACCTCCCTTAAGACCTTATCTATGGAGATTGTTTGTCATCATGAATAAGCAGGTAAAGACCCTATTTTACAGATTTTCGTGTGTTATAGTCAACCATATTTTTTGTGACCCAAAATTCTGAGGTCATTTTTGGAAAAACCTTACACTGATGTCTGTTAAGACCTTATCTATGGATCTGGTTAGTCACCACAGACAAAACGGCCCATTTTCAAGGTCAAACGAGCCCCAAAGTAGGTAAACCACTCATTTTGCCGATTTTTGTGTGTTATAATCACCATCTTTTTTGGTGATCTGGAATGCAGATCATTTTTGCCAAAACTTTACACGGCCTTCTGTTCAGAGCTTATATATGGATATGGTTGGTCACCACAGCTAAAACGACCCATTTTCAAGGTCAAACGAGCCTAAAACATATAAACCCCCATTTTGCTGATTTTCATGTGTCATAGTCCATCATAATTTTTTATGCTCCGAAATTCTAAATCGGTCTGAAAGTAGACCTTGTAGAAAAGCGGATAGGAATGGTAGCCTATAGACTCAAGCGACCAGCTCAGTGAAAACGAACCCCGTATTCCATGTGAGTCAGTTGACTTCGATTAGACCAGACCAAAATTAGCTTTTCCAAAAATTTACACGGACGTTCATTAAGAGCTTCTCTATGGGGCAGATTGGTCACCATGGCCAATAAGGCCCAATTCAAGGTCAAACGAGCTCCAGAGCAAGTAAACACCCTATTTTGCCAATTTTCATGTGCTATAGTCCACTATCTTTTTTGGTGATCTGAAATACCGAGATTATTTTTGCCAAAAAATTACATAAATGTACATTAAGACCTCATCTATGGAATCTCTTGGTCACCACAGTTAGAACGGCCCAATTTCTAGGTCAAACGAGCCTAGAGCATGTAAACCCCCCATTTTTTCTATTTTCGTGTGCTATTGTTCACCGTCTATTTTAGTGATCCAGAATTCCGAGATCATTTTTTCTAAAAATTTACTCGGACATCTATTTAGACCATATGTATGGAGTCGGCATGGCGAAAACAACCCATTTTTAAGGTCAAACGAGCCCCACAGAAGGTAAACCTTCTTTATCACCAATTTTCATATGTTATAGTCTACCATCTTTTTTGGTGATCCGGAATTCTGATATCATTTTTGCCAAAAATTTACACGAACGTTCGTTAAGACTTTATCTATTGAGTCGGTTGGTCACCACGGCCAAAGTGTCCCTTTTTCTAGGTCAAACGAGTGCAGAGCAGCTAAACCTCCAATTTTCCCGATATTGGTGTGCTATAGTACATCTTTTTTAGTGATCTAGAATTTCGTGATCATTTTTGCCAAATAATTACACAAATGTCCATTAATACCTTATCTATGGAGTCGATTGCTCACCACGACCAAAACAACCCATTTTCAAGGTCAAACAAGTCCAGCGTAGTTAAACCCCCCATTTTGCCAATTTTTGCGTGTTATAGTCCACCATCTTTTTTGGTGATCCGGAATTTCGAGATCATTTTTCCCAAAAACTTCCACAAATGTTTGTTAACGCCTTATATATGGAGTCAATTGGTCACCACGGCCAAAATGATCGATCTTCAAGGTCAAATGAGCCCCTAAGCAGGTAAACCCCCCATTTTGCGGATTTTCGTGTGATATAGTCCACTATCTTTTTTGGTGATATTTAAATCCGAGATCATTTTTGCCCAAAAAAATTAAAAGGTCGTTTGTTAAGACAACATTTATCAAACTGGTTTTTCACCATGGCCACAAAGACCCATTTTCAACGTCAAATAAGCCCAGACCTTATCTATGGATTCGGTTGGTCCTCATGTCCAAAACGACCCATTTTCAAGGTCAAACAAGCCCTAGAGCAGGTAAACACCCTATTTTGACGATTTTCATATGCTAACCATTTTTTTCGGTGATCCAAAATTTCGAGATTATTTTTGCTAAAAATATACAAGAACGTTCGTTAAGACCTTATTTATGGAGCCGATAAGTCACCACGTCCAAAATGACCCATTTTCAAGGTCAAACGAGGCGCAGTGCAAGTCAAACCCTATTTAGCTGATTTTCGTGTGCTATAGTCCACCATCTTTTTTAGTGATCAAGAATTCTGAGATCATTCTTTCTTTGCCAAAATTTTATGATGACGCCCATTAAGACCTTATTTATGGAGCTGGTTGGTTGCCACGGCTAAAACCACCCATTTTCAAGGTCAAATGAGCCGCAGAACAGGTAAACCCCTAATTTACTGATTTTCGTGTGCTATAGTCCATCTTTTTGGTGATCCAAAATTTTGAGATCAATTGTAAAAGACTTTTGAAAGACCGTAAGAACTCTTGATACTTGACTCTTAGCTCTACCTTGAATTTAAATTATGAATTAAAGGGTTATGATCTCATGTTTTGGATTATCTCTCGATGTTTAAATGTTCCTTAGAGTATAAAAAACAACTAGAAAATAGGTACGAATTAAGGGAAGTCGTAGAGCAGGTAAACCCACAATATATGCTATTGTCCACCATCTTTTTTGGTGATCGAGAATTCTGAGATCATTTTTGCAAAATATTTGTATAGACGTCCGTCAACACCTTATCTATGGAGCCACTTTGTCACCACATCCAAAACAACCCATTTTCAAGGTCAAACGAATTCAGAGAAGGTAAACCCCCTAATTTGCTGATTTTCGTGTGCTATAGTCCACTATCTCTTTTGGAGATCCGGAATTCCAAAAACATTTTTGGCAATTAGTTACACAGACGTTCTTTATGACCTTCTCTATGGAGTTGGTTGGTCACCACGGCCAAAACAGCCCAATTACAAGGCCAAACAAGCCCAGAGCAGGTAAACCCCTCATTTTGCCAATTTTCTTGTGCTATAGACCACCATCTTTTTTAATGATAAAAAATTTTGAGATAATTTTTGTTAAAAATTTACACGAACGTCCATATACTTCATCTATGGATCCGGTGATCACCACAGCTAAAACTATTAATTTTTAAGGTCAAACATGCCAGAGCAGGTAAACCCATATTTTGCCGATTTTCATGAGCTATATAGTCCACCATCTTTTTTGGTGATCCGTAATTCTGAGATCATTTTCGCCAAAAATTCACACGGTTGTCCGTTAAGACCTTGTCTATGGAGCCGGTTGATCATTAAAGCCAAAACGACTTATTTCAAAGTCAAACGAGCCCCATAGCAGGTAAATCCACCATCCTTTAAGATAATTTAGAAAATTCCGAGATTATTTTTTCAAAAATTTACGCGGACGTTTGTTAAGACCTTAATGATTAATCCGGTTGGTCACCGCAGCTAAAAAACCCATTTTCAAGATCAAACAAGCCCCAAAACAGGTAAACCTCCCATTTTGCCAATTTTCTTGTGCTATAGTCTACTATCTTTTTGGTGATCCATAATTCCGAGATCATTTTCACCAAAAATTTACACGGAGGTTCGCTAAGATCTTATATATAGAGTTGGTTGGTCACTAAGGCTAAAAAGACCCACTTTCGAGGTCAAACAAGCCCATAGCAGGAAAACCCCTATTTTGCCGATTTTCGTTTGCTATATAGTCCACTAACTTGTTTGGTGATTCAAAATTCCGATATCATTTTTTCAACAAATTAACATGGAAGTCTATGAAGACCTTATCTATTGAGATGGTTGGTTTCCACGTCTAAAACAACCCATCTTCAAGTTCAAACGAACCCTAGAGTAGGTAACCCCCCCCCTCCAGATGTTGATTTTCATGTAATATAGTCCACCATCTTTTTTTGTAATCTAAAATTCTGAGATAATTTTTGCAAAAGACTTACACAGACGTATGTTAAAACATTATGTATGGAGCTGGTTAGTTATCATGGTCAAATGACCTATTTTCAAGGTTAAAAGAGCTATATAGAAGGTAAACCCCGATTTTGCCGCTTTTCGTGTGCTATAGTCCAACTTATTTTTGGTGATCAAGATTTCTGAGATTATATTTACCAAAAATATACACATACATTCATAAGGACCTTATATATAGATTTGATTGATCACTATAGAAAAAACGACCCATTTTCAAGGTAAAACAAGACACCGAGCAGATAAACCCCCTATTTTGAAAATTTTCGTGATCTATAGTTCACCATCTTTTATGGTGATTCATAATTCTGAGATAAAGTTTTTCAAAAACATACACAGACATCCGTTAAGACCTTATCCATGGATTCGATTGTTCACCACGGACAAAATGACACATTTTCAATGTGAAACAAGCCACAAAGCCGGTAAACCCCCAATTTTGTCGATTTTCATGTGCTATAGTCCAGCATCTTTTTTGGTGATCCGGAATAAGATTATATTTCCAAAAGTTTACATAGACGTCAGTTAAGACCTTATCTATGGAGATGATTGGTCAGCACGGAAAGAACGACCCATTTTCAAGGTTAAAGGAGCCTTAGAGCAGGTAAACCCCTCCCCCATTTCACTGATTTTCGTGTTCTATATAGTCCAGCATCTTTTTTGGTGATCCGCAATTACGAGATTATTTTGGTCAAAAATTTACACGGACGTCCGCTAAGACCTTATCTATGGAGTCGGTTGATCACCACATCTAAAACAACCCATATTCAAGGTCAAACAAGCCCCATAGTAGTTAAATCCCCCATTTTGCCGATTTTTGTGTGTTATAGTCCATCATCTTATTTGGAGATCTATATTCCGAGGTCATTTCTTTCAAATTTCACACGGGCATCTGATAAAACATTATATATGGAACCGGTTAGTCACCAAAGCCAAAACAGCCCATTTTCAAGGTCAAATGAGGACCAAAGCAGGTAAACCCCCAATTTTGCCGATTTTGTTGTGCTATAGTCTACCATCTTTTTTGGCGATCCGAAATTCTGAGATTATTTTTGCCAAAAAATTACATGGACGTCCCTTAAGACCTTATCTATGGATCTGGTTGGTCACGATGGTCAAAACGACCTATTTTCAAGGCCAAACAAACCCTAGAGAAGGTAAAAACCCCCATTTTGCCTATTTTCGTGAGCTATAGTTCACTATCTGCTTTGGTGATCCAAAAATCCGAGATCACTTTTGTCAAAAATTAATATGGACGTCCGTTAAGACCTTGATTTTGGATCTAGTTGATCACAACAGCCAAAATAACCCAATTTCAAGGTTAACGAGCCCCAGAGCAAGAACCCCAATTTTGCTGATTTTCTTGTGCTATAGTCAACTATCTTTTTTAGTTATCCGTAATTCCGAGAACATTTTTCCAAATATTTATGCGTACATCCATTAAGACCCTACATATGAGGTCGGTTGGTCAGACGACCAAAACAACCCATTTTAAAGGTCAAACTATCCTACAGTACGTAAACCCCCTATTTTGCGGATTTTCCAGTGCTATATAGTCCACCATTATTTTTGGTGATCCAAAATTTCAAGATCATTTATACTAAATGTTTACACAGACTTCTGTTAAGACCATATCTATGGAGTCAGTTGGTCACCACAACTAAAACCCATTTTCAAAATCAAACAATCCACAAAGCAGGTAAACCCCTCATTTTGCCGATTTTCATGTGCTATAGTCCACCATCTTTTTGGTTTTGGAATTCCGAGATTATTTTTTCCAAATATTTACACGTACTTTCTTTAAGATAATATATATGGAGCTTGTAGGTCATCACGTCCAAAGCGACCCATTTTAAGGTCAAACAAGCCACAGAGCATTTAAACCCCAAATTTATCGATTTTTGTATGCTATTGTCCACCATCTCTTTTGGTGATCCAGAATTCTGAAATCATTATTCCTTAAATTTACACAGGCATCCTTTAAGACCTTATCTATGGAGTTGGTTGGTCGCCACAGCTAGAACGACCCATTTTCAAGGTCCAAGAAGCCCTAGAGCAAGTAACCCCCCCTCCATTTTTGCCAATTTTTTCGTGTACTATAGTCCATCATCTTTTTTAGTGATCCATAATTCCAAGAATATTTTTGCCAAAAATTTACAGAGACGTCTGTTAATACCTTATCTATGGAGCCAATTTGTCACCACGGTCAAAACGGCCCATTTTCAAGGCCAAACGATCCAAGAGCACGTAAATCCCCATTTTGCCGATATTCTTGTGCTATAATTCACCTTCCCCCCATTTTGCCAATTTTCTTGTGCTAAAGTTCACCTTTTTTTCTGTGATTCAAAATTACGAGATCATTTTTGCCAAAAATTTACATGGACGTCCATTAACACCTTATCTATGGAGCCGGTTGGTCACCACGGCTAAAACGACTCATTATCACAATCAAACAATCCCCATAGCAGGTAAACCCCCCATTTTGCCAATTTTAGTGTGCTATATAGTCCACAATATTTTTTGGTGATCATTAATATCGAGAATAATTTAGCCAAAAAATTACATGGACATCTGTGAAGACCTTATCTATGGAGTTAGTTGTTGACCACAACCAAAACGACCACTTTCAAGGTCAAATTGGCCTTAAAGCAAGTTGATCCCCCATGTTGCTAATATTAGTGTGCTATAGTCCACTATATTTTTTGGTGGTTCGGAATTCTGAGATCAGTTTATCCAAAAATTTACATACACTTTCATTTAGACATTATCTATGAAGCCAGTTGGTCACCACGTCCAAAACGGCCAATTTTCAAGGTGAAATGAGCACTAGAAAACTTAAACCCCTATTTTGCCGATTTTTGTGTGCACTAGTCCACCATCTTTTTTTGTGATCCAAAAATACGAGATCATTTTTTCCAAAAATTTACACATATGTCCATTAAGACCTTATCTATGGAGTCGGTTGATCACCAAGGCCAAAACGACCCATTTTCAAGGTCAAACGAGCCTTGAGCGAGTAAAACCCCCATTTTACCGATTTTTGTGTGCTATACTTCACCATCTTTTTTGGTGATCCAGAATTCCGAGATCATTTTTGCTTAAAATTTACACTAGCTTCCGTTTAAACCTTATCTATGTAGCCAGTTTGTCACCACATCTAAAACGGCCCATTTAAAACGTCAAACAAGCTCCAGAGCAGGTAAACGACCTATTTGACTGATTTTTGTGTGCTATAGTCTACCATATTTTTTGGTGATATGAAATTCCCGGATCATTTTTGCAAAAGATTTATATGGACGTCTGTTAAGATCTTATATATAGAGTTGATTGGTCACCACGTCCAAGACGGCCCATTTTCGTGGTCAAACGAGCCCCAGAGCAGGTAAACCCCCCATTTTACTGATATTCGTGTGCTATAGTCCACCATCTTTTTTGGTGATTCAGAATTCTGAGATCAATTTTTCCAAAAATTTGAACGAATGTCCTTCAAAACCTTATCTAGTCAGCTGGCTAGTCACCACGGCTAGTAAGACCATTTTTAAGGTCAAACGAGCCTCAGAGAAGCTAAACCCCCAATTGACGATTTTCTTGTGCTATAATCCACCATCTTTTTATGATCTAGAATTCTGAGAATATTTTTTGCCAAATATTTATACGGGCATTTGTTAAGGCCTTATCTATGGAGTGAGTTGGTCACCAGACCAAAATGGCCTATTTTCAGGTTCAAATGAGCCCCAAAACAGGTAAACCCCCAATTTTGTCGATTTTCGTTATAGTCCACTATCGTTTTTTCTGATACAGAATTTTGAGATTAGTATTGCAAAAAAATTACATTGACGTTATATAAGACCTTATCAATTGATCCGGTTGGTAATAACGGCCAAAACGTCTCATTTTGAAGGTCAAATGAGCCCCATAGCAAGTAAACCCCTAAATTTGCCAATTTTCGTGTGTAATAATCCACCATCTCTTTTCGTGATCTTGAAATCTGTGATCTTTTTTGCTAAAAATATATACTGACGTTCGTTAAGACCTTATCTATGGAGTAGGTTGGCACCACATCTAAAACAACTCATTTTCGAGGTCAAACGACCCTAGAACTGGTCAAACATCCACCATATTTTTTGGTGATGGAGCATTCCGAGATCATTTTAGCCAAAATTTACAGGGACATTTGTTAAGACATTATCTATGGAGCATCCACCATGGTCAAAATGAGCCATTTTCAAGATCAAACGAGCTCCAGAGCAGGTAAACCCCTTGTTTTGTCGATTTTCGTGTGCTATAGTCGACCATCTTTTTTGGTGATCTGGATTTTAAGACAATTTTTGCCAAAAGTTTACACGAACATTCGTTAACACCTTATATATATAACCTTGGCAAAAATAACCTGTTTTCCACATCAAACGAACCCCAAAGAAGGTAAACTCCAAATTTTGGTGATTTTCGTGTGCTATAGTCCACCATATTTTTTGGTGATGGAGCATTCCGAGATCATTTTAGCCAAAAATGTACAAGGACATCTTTCAAGACATTATCTATGGAGCATCCACCATGGTCAAAATGATCCATTTCAAGATCAAACGAGCTCCAGAGCAGGTAAACCCCTTGTTTTGTCGATTTTCATGTGTTGTAGTCCACAATCTTTTTTAGTGATCCAGAATTCTAAGATAATTTTTGCCAAAAATTTACGCAAATGTTTGTTAAGACTGTATCTAAGGAGTCGGTCAGTCACCCGTCCAAAATGAACTACTTTAAAGGTCAAACAAGCCCCAACGCAGGTAAACCCCCAATTTCTCTGATTTTCGTGTGCTATAGTCCACCATGTTTTTTTGGTGATCAGAAATTTTGAGATCATTTGTACCAAAAATTTACATGTATGTCCATTAAGACATTATATATCGGTTAGTCACCACGGCCAAAATGGCTCATTTTCAATGTCAAATGAGACAGAGAGCAGGTAAACACCCCATTTTGTCGATTTTCGTGTGCTATAGTCCACCATACTTTTTGGTGATCCAAAATTCTAAGATTATTGTTGTCAAAAGTTTAAGTGTACTTTTGTTAAGACCTTATAGATTGAGCCAATTTGTCACCACGGCCAAAACGACTCATTTACAAGGTCAAACGAGCAACAAAATAGGTAAAACCCCCATTTAAATAATTTTCGTGTGTTATAGTCCACCATCTTTTTTGGTGATTTGGAATTCTGAGATCATTTTTGCCAAAAATTTACATGAACGTCCGTTAAGACCTTATCTATGGAGCCGGTTTGTCACCATGTCTAAAACGTCCATTTTAAGGTCAAAAAAGCCCAGAGCAAATAAACCCTCTATTTTGTCGATTTTCATGTGTTATAGTCCAACCATCTTTTTTGGTGATCTTGATTCCAAGATCATTTTTGCCAAAAATTTACACGCACGTCATTTATCACCTTATCTTGGAGTTGGTTGGTCACTATGGCCAAAACGAGCCATAGAGCATGTTCACCCCCCATTTTGTCGACTTTCATGTGTTGTAGTCCACCATCTTATTTATGTGATCCCGAATTCCAAAATTATTTTTGAGAAAAATTTACATGGATATTCATTAATACCTTATCTATGGAGACGATTGGTAACCACAGCTACAACGGTCCATTTGCAAATGTAAAACGAGCCCAGATCAGGTAAACCCCCTATTTTGCAGATTTTTGAGTGCTAGTCCACCATGTTTTTTGGTAACTGGAGTTCTTAGATCATTTTTACAAAAAAATTACCGGATGTATGTAAAGACATTATCAATAAGGTCAAACGAGCTTAGTAAAAAGGTAAAACCCTATTTTGTCAATTTTCGTATATATTGTCCACCATCTTTTTAGATGATTCGGAATTCCAAGATAATTTTTGCCAAAAATTTTAGAGACGTCCGTTAAGACCTTATCTATGGATCTGGAAGTTCACTGCTGCCAAAATGGCACATTTTCATGGTCAAACGAGCCCAGAGCAGGTAAACCCCTTGTTTTGCCGATTTTCATGTGTTGTAGTCCACAATCTTTTTTGGTGATCCGGAATTCTAAGATAATTTTTGCCAAAAATTTACGCAAACGTCCGTTAAGACTGTATCTAAGGAGTCGGTTAGTCACCCATCCAAAATGACCTACTTTAAAGGTCAAACGAGCCCCAACGCAGGTAAACCCCCAATTTCTCTTATTTTTGTGTGCTATAGTCCACCATGTTTTTTTGGTGATCAGAAATTTTGAGATCATTTGTACCAAAAATTTACATGTATGTCCATTAAGACATTATATATCGGTTAGTCACCACGGCCAAAATGGCTCATTTTCAATGTCAAATGAGACAGAGAGCAGGTAAACACCCCATTTTGTCGATTTTTGTGTGCTATAGTCCACCATACTTTTTGGTGATCCAAAATTCTAAGATTATTGTTGCCAAAGTTTAAGTGTACTTTTGTTAAGACCTTATAGATTGAGCCGATTTGTCACCACGGCCAAAACGACTCATTTACAAGGTCAAACGAGCAACAAAATAGGTAAAACCCCCATTTAAATAATTTTCGTGTGTTATAGTCCACCATCGTTTTTGGTGATTTTTTGAAATTTTAGATCATTTTTGCCAAAAATTTACATGAATGTCCGTTATGAGCTATCTATGGAGCCGGTTCGTCACCATGTCTAAAACGTCCATTTTTAAGGTCAAAAAAGCCCACAGCAAATAAACCCTCTATTTTGTCGATTTTCATGTGTTATAGTCCAACCATCTTTTTTGGTGATCTTGATTCCAAGATCATTTTTGCCAAAAATTTACACGCACGTCGTTTATCACCTTATCTATGGAGTTGGTTGGTCACTATGGCCAAAACGAGCCATAGAGCATGTTCACCCCCCATTTTGTCGATTTTCATGTGTTGTAGTCCACCATCTTTTTTAAGTGATCCCGAATTCCAAAATTATTTTTGAGAAAAATTTACATGGATATTCATTAATACCTTATCTATGGAGACGATTGGTAACCACAGCTACAACGGTCCATTTGCAAATGTAAAACGAGCCCAGATCAGGTAAACCCCCTATTTTGCAGATTTTTGAGTGCTAGTCCACCATGTTTTTTGGTAACTGGAGTTCTTAGATCATTTTTACAAAAAAATTACCGGATGTATGTAAAGACATTATCAATAAGGTCAAACGAGCTTAGTAAAAAGGTAAAACCCTATTTTGTCAATTTTCGTATTATATTGTCCACCATCTTTTTAGATGATTCGGAATTCCAAGATAATTTTTGCCAAAAATTTTAGAGACGTCCGTTAAGACCTTATCTATGGATCTGGAAGTTCACTGCTGCCAAAATGGCACATTTTCATGGTCAAACGAGCCCAGAGCAGGTAAACCCCCTATTTTACCAATTTTCATGTGATATAGTCCACCATCTTTATTAGTAATCCAGAATTCCGAGATCATTTTTTCCAAAAAATTACATGGATGTCCGCTAAAGCCTTATTTATGGATCTGGTTAGTCACCACGACCAAAACGACTCATTTTCAAGGTTGAACGAGCCCACAGTAGGGAAACCCCTCGTTTTGCCGATTTTTGTGTGCTATAGTCCACCATATTTTTTGGTCATTCAAAATTCTATGTTGTTTTGCCAAAAAATTAAACGAATATCTGGTAATACCTTATCTATGGTTCCAATTGGTCACGAAGGCCAAAACAGAATATTTTCAAGGTCAAACGAGCCCAGAGCATGTAAACCCCATACTTTGTCAATTTCTGTGTGTTAGTCCACCATTTTTTATGATCCGAAATTCTGAGTTCATTTTGAAAAAATTGACACGGACATCCTTTTTTACCTTATTTATGGAGGCGGTTAGTCACCACAACCAAAACAACCTATTTTAAAGGTCAAACAAGCCCAGAGCAGGTTAACCCCCATTTTGCTGATTTTCTGTTCTATAGTTAACCATCTTTTTTGGTGATCCAGAATTTTTGAGATTATTTTTGGCTAAGAACATTCGTTAAGACCTTATCGATGGTGTCGATTGGTGACCACAACAAAAAATGACCCATTTTAAGGTCAAATAAGATCCTAAGCAGGTAAACCCTCAATTTTGCCGATTTTCGTGTGATATACCACCATTTTTTTGGTGATTCAGAATTCTCACATCATTTTTGCATAAAATTTACTCGGACGTCAATTAATACCTTATCAATGGATTCGGTTGATCACCATGACCAAAATGACCCATTTTCAAGGTCAAACGAGCCAGAGTAGATAAATTCCCCATTTATCGATTTTCGTGTGCTATAGTGCACTATTTTTTTTGGTGATCCCGAATTCTGATATCATTTTTGTCAAAAGTTTACATGTACGTCTGTTAAGACCTTATCTATGGATTTGATTAGTCACCACAGCCAAAACTTTCCATTTTCAAGGACAAACGAGCACCTTAGTAGGTAAAGCCCCCATTTTGCCGATTTTTATGTGCTATATAATCATCCATCTGTTTTGGTGTTCCAGAATTTTTGAGATTATTCATTTCAAATATTTACTCGGGCGTCTCTTGAAACTTTATCTATTGATCCATTTGATCACCATAACCAAAATGGTCCATTTTCAAGGTCAACCGAGCCTTAGAGCAGGTAAACCCTCTATTTTGTCGGTTTATAAGTGTTATAGTCCACCAACTTTTTTGCTGATCTCAAATTTCGAGACCAAATATTTACAACGATGTTCGCTATGACCGTATTTATGGATCCGGTTGATCACCACAACCAAAATGACATATTTTCAAGGTCAAATTAGCCATATAAAGTAAGCCCCCCATTTCTCCAATTTTTAGGTTCTATATTCCAAAATCTTTTTTGATGATATGATATTCCGAGATCATTATTTCTAAGAATTTACATGAATGGCCTTTAAGACCTTATCTATGGAGTCGGTTGGTCACCACGACCATAACGACCCATTTTCAAGGTAAAACAAGCCCAAAAGCAGGTAAAGGCCCCATTTTTCTTATTTTGTGTGTTAAATAGTCAACAATCTTTTAAATGATCTGGGGTTCCATGAAAATGTTTTGCCAAAAATCAACACAAGCATTTGTTCAGACTTTATCTATTGAGCCAGTTGGTTACCATGGCCAAAACAACCTTTTTTTCTAGGTCAAACGAGTTCAGAGCATGTAAACCCCCTATTTGTCCAATTTTTGTGTGCTATAGTCCACTAAGTTTTTTGGTGATCAAGAATTCTGAGATAATTTATTGAAAAAAATTTACACGGACTTTCGTTCAGACCTTTTCTATGGAGCCGGTTGGTCATCACGGCCAAAATGACCAATTTTTTCAAGGTCAAACAAGCCCCAAAGCAAGGTAAAACCCAATTTGGGGATTTTCGTGTGCTATAGTCCACCATTTTTTTTGTGATTTGGAATTCTGATACCATTTTTGTAAAAAATTTATACGGATATCCGTTAAAACCTTATCAATGGAGCCAGTTGGTCTCCACGGCCCAAACGGCCTATTTTTAAGGTGAAACGAGCCAGAGCAGGTAAACCCCCTATTTTTGCCGATTTTCGTGCTATAGTCCACCATCTTTTTTGGTGATACGGAATTTTGAGATCATTTTTGCCAAAAATTTACACTGATATCCTGTTAAGACTTATTTATGTAGATGGTTGTTCACCACGGCTAACACGACCCATTTTAAAGGTAAAATGAGCCCTAAACAAGTAAATCCCTTATTTTGCCAAATTGTTTTTGCTATAGATCATTATCTTTTTTGGTGATTCAAATTCAGAGATAATATTTGCCAAAAATTTGCACGGATATTTGTAAATACCTAATTTATGGAGCCGATTGGTCAACATTGCCAAAACAGCTTATGTTCAAGAACAAATTAGCCTAAGAGAAGGTAAACCCCTCATGGTCTATGTCAGTTAAGCTAACCCCCACAAAAGTAATGAAAGTACTAAGTCTTCTAAAAGAGTGTACTACTTAGGGTAGGTGGTGGAATGGGACGCCATCTATTCATGGTACTAGGTAGGCATTACGAAAGGGGAGTCTTGGTTAGTCTTATATGAATTGAATGAGCTAAGTCTTCTAAAAGAATGTACTACCTAGGGTAGGTGGTGGAATGGGACGTCATCTACTCATTTCACTAAGTAGACATTCCGAAAGGGAAGTCTTGGTGTGTCTTATGTGAAGTGGTTGAGTGTTCTTTTAATGTCTTGTCATTGAGTGGGGACTTGTTCTCCCGAGGCGAGTAAGCCTAGAAGGGGTAGTCTTGGGGATCACCTAGGTGTGTATTGAAGGAGGTGTATGGGTGTTTCCTTCATGTCTTACCTTGGTGAGTCTTAGGATAACCTTAGCTAGGGAAACTTCTATGGAAATGAGTTCACTTCCTCTTGGCTTGACTTTGGGAGTTCATTGTTTTGGGAATAGAGGGATTCACTGTAATGTTGAAAGGGTTCACTGTAACTTTTAGGCACTTCACTGTAAAAGGGTTCTTTTTGCTAAAATTATGGAAATCCTTCTCTAAGTGTTAAATGATGATTCTTATGTTGTTTTACTTCTATATTCATGGATGTTTTACTTAATTGGCATGAAAATGTATTTATACTAAAATGTCCTTTTTTGCATGTTTTTGCATATGTCATACTTAGTACATTATTTGTACTAACCCCGTACTTTTCTATACTCTATAAGTATAGATTGGAGGCGTTTGAAGACTAGAAGGAAAACCTTTGGAATATACTCTCTCAAGACTAAGTATGTCCTCATATATTCGAGGCATAGTCATATTTCTTAGTTTCTTATATAAAAACTTATTATGTATTTCTATTCAATGTAAAGGCTCGTGTCCCTAAGATATTATGTCCTGTCTTTAAGTTTGGCTTATGACGATGAGATTTTCTTAGTATACATGAAAAAACTCCTTTTTATATTAAATATCGTGACATGTTTTATAATTCCACACTACTTTTCATGTCTTATGTAATGAACGAAGATAAAGTGCTTGTACAAGATCCCAAAGGGTCAAGTACTCCTTGTGATGATCCAAGGGTTCTCCCTAACTTCTAGGGGGTACTTGCGAGTCGTTACACCCCCCATTTTGCTAATTTTCGTGTGCTTTAGTCCACCATCTATATTGGTGATCCGTATTCCGACATCATTTCTACCAAAAAGTTACACGTTTGTTCTTTAAGACCTTATCTATGGAGTCAATTAATCACTATGGAAAAAGAGGCACGTTTTCAACGTCAAATAAGCCATAGAGTTGGAAACCATTTTTTTGTCAAGTTTCGTGTCCTATAGTCCACCTTCTTTTATGGTGATCCGGAATTTCGACATCAAATTTTTCAAAAATATACACAGACGTCCATTAAGACCTTATCTATAGAGTTGGTTGGTCATCACGATCAAAATGACACATTTTCAAGGTCAAACGAGTCATAAAGCAAGTCAATCCCCCATTTTGCCGATTTTCTTATGTTATAGTCCATTTTTTTGGTGATCCGGAACTTCAAGTTCATTTTTGCTAAAAATTTACATAAACATCTTTTAAGACCTTATCTATGGTGCCGGTTGGTCACCACGTTCAAAACGGCCCAGTTCCAAGGTAAAGCAAACCTCAGAGTAGGTAAACCTCCCATTTTGTCAATTTTCTTGTGTTATAGTCCACCATTTTTTTAGGGGATCTGGAATTCCAAGATCATTTTTGCCAAAAATTTCACGGACATGCGTTAAGACATTATCTATGGAGAAGGTTTGTCACCACGACCAAAAAAACCCATTTCCCAAGTCAAACGATCCACATAGAAGGTAAACCTCTCATTTTGCTGATTTTCTTATGCTATAATCCACTATCATTTTGGTGATCCAGAAATCTAAGATCATTTTTGCCAAAAATTTACAAGGACGTCCGTTAAGACATTCTGTATGGATTCGGTTGATCACCATGGACAAAATGATCCATTTTCAAGGTCAAACGAGAGCAGAACTAAACCCCCCATTTTGCTGATTTTCGTGTTTTATATAGTCCACCATCTTTTTTAATAATCCAAAATTTTGAGATCAATTTTGCAAAAAAATTACAAATACGCCCGTTAAGACCTTATCTATGAAGCCGGTTCATCACCAAGGTCAAAATGACCCATTTTCAAGGTTCGAGCCCTAGAGCAGGTAAACTCCCTATTTTATCAATTTTCAGTCCACCATCTTTTTTGGTGATCCTGAATTCCGAGTTTATTTTTGCCAATAATTTATATGGACGTCCATTAAGACCTTATCTATGGATTCGATTGGTCACCACAATCAAAACGACTCATTTTCATGGTCAAATGTGCCCCAGAGTAGGTAAATCCCTCATTTTACCGATTTTCATGTGCTATAATCAACCATCTTTTTTGGTGATCCAGAAATCTGAGATCATTTTTGCAAAAAATATACGCGGGGGTCCGTTAATACCATTGGTGAGACCTCCTCGTCATTTGGGGACTCCATGAATTTAGAATTCTAAACTTCTGTTATGTTATCTTTGATTTTGAGATTAGTTGTGGGTCTTGTCTACATACTTATATTTTCATTCTAAGGGGTAGAGACTTTATTCAAACATTAGTAATATAGTCTCTTGATCTATTGACTTGCACTATTCGATTTTATATCAAGAATATGTTTGAGCTTCCGCCTTAGTTTTATATGTTATATTTGATATGTTAAGCCAATAATTAGTCTAGAACCACTCATGGTTGTAGTTGTCATATCTCAATTGGAGTGTAGACTCAGATCGTGACAGATGTATGCATTATTGTAATGATATTCTACTAAATGTCTCAATGAAATATTCTTGTTGTTAATATTTATATTTTATGAAATTGATATGATAAATTACTAGTTTTGTAGTATAAGGAAGGGAGTATGTCACTACTAAAAATATTGGATTTAGCGACAGAAATTTGTTGTTGCTAAACAACAAATTTCGTTGCTAAACCCACTATATGACTGATTTTTGTTAGAAACGAGCAAAATAGTAACATACTAGCAATGATGTTCGTCGCTAAATGCAGTTATTTTAGTAGTGTGTAGCAAAATATTATTATGTAAACCGGCATAATTCTCATTAGCGGCTTGTCATATTATGATATGTATGATGAATATTAGTATAGAACCAATTTGTTTTATGCATATTCAATGAATGTATCATTAAATATTGGGAAAATGATGCAATTAAGCAAACAAATAATAGTTAATAATCTTACATATCTGTAGGTTGAAGAAATTCACGCAGGCCTCGTCTAAATTTTGTATAATTCGACTCCTAATTGTATAAATTCAGAATTTGTATAATTTGGTTCATAAATGCACAAATCCAAAATTTGTATACGCTTACTTATCTTGTTTATAATTATCATGTTGATATAATTGATTTGTATATGTTTTGAAAAATTTCCTGAAGGTATAAATACACAATTTGTATATACTTAATTGACAAGCGAATTATACTAACCGACTTGCTGATTTGTATATTGACAAACGAATTATACGAACACAAATGCCCATATAAAATGAAACTATAGCTATGGATCAAAATTAGGTAAAGTATAGCTAATGGGCTTTATTAATTTTAATCTCTTTCTCATTTATAAAGTTTCCTCTTAAATATTAACATTATGTGGTTATTGGGCCAAGTGGGAGAACGTGTCCATTACTTTATGTGTGGCCCAATTAATGTAAAGTACATCATTAAAATTTGATGAATACTTACTTTATGGATGTACCAGATTAAGTGTAAACCTCTATAAATTTATCTTTTTCACCAATTAGGGTTTGCACATTTTCTTTACTGACATTGGTGGAAACATTAGGCTAGAGATAGGAGGTAGAAACATATTTTGGATCAACGCTTTTGCTTTGTGATAATGTCTTCAAGTATATTCCCTTAATTACTATCTTTCTGTAAGATCTTGGAATGTAAAAACTCAAGTTTACAATAGATTTCAAATACTTTTTAGATTTATTTATATTTACAAAGTTGAATTTGAAGATGAACTCTCCTCGATTATATTTTTTTTTCAAAGGAGAGAAGATAACACATTTCATTTATGAAAATGTAGTTTACAAACACATTAAGAACACTTGTTTTTCCAATTTTGAGATTCAATTTCAAATTGAATTTTGAAGTTTTACAACCAAACACTTGACAAAAATATATACTATTATCCCTTAAGGTTAATCGTTGTTTTTAGTTGATGTGCCCCATTTAAGAACACACTCAAAATTCATTGTTTATGTAGTACCCGTGATGGAGGGTCCTTTCCACTCAACTTAACATCGTTGGTGTCAATACTAATTATAGCCCCATTTGGCTATATTTTCTAAAGCTGAGATATGAGAAAATTAAAAATTTTATCTAGTGATTTTCTGATTTTGAAATTGTACTTGAACATGTCTTTATTTGAAAAAAAATTAAAGTATGACCAGAAGTTCCTAATAATATTTAAATGCATATCAAATTTCTTGGTCAAACAAATATTTAAAGATAAATTGTCAAAATATACTTTTAGAATCTTTGACTAAACGCTAGCTTAATTAATTATAATTTAGAATTTAGTTGATCATTTGTGTTATATTAAGTTAGAATTTAGTTTAAATACAGTAGATATCTATTGTTGTAGCCTTTTAGGACATATCAATCTTACAATGTCATTAAATGGGAGGATATAAAGGGCTAAAAAAAAAAATTACAACATTAAACGATTATAAAATAAAGACGCACTAGGTATATAAAATTCATCAACGAGTATATGTTCATGCGTGTAAGTATACATATATGTTTGATTTATCCAATTAATTAACATTAAATTCTAAAATTTCTTTTCCTTGTAAAACTTTCTTGTAGATACTGATAATGTGATCAGGAAGAACCATCCCAATGAAGTTCTGAAAAGTGCAATTTTTAGTGGAGCAACAACAAAAATTGTGACGATCTTCGATGAAACAATGGAGATTTTTAATGTCTAAAGTGATAAGGTTAATTTTTATTTATCAAATGTCATTAATCATTAAACCTTTTCCTTTCACTATTGAATTGATTACATGTAATTGTGATTTTTCAATATGTTGTGTATCTAGGCAAGGGAAATTATTGAGTTTGCACATAACTCAAAAGTTGTGAATGTCGTTTCATCAAAAAAGCCGTTGCTTGTGGAAACACAAAGTCGAGGTAATTAAACATTTTTCTTTACGTTCTCTTTTGAGAATTTGATGCTTGCTTCTGGCGAAGCTTCTAGCTCTAAATAATAGGATTATAGGTTTTAGTGTTTCAATAATCTTGATTTTCATCTTCAAGCTATTTATTAAAAGTGGAAGAATAATATGTTGGTTTGTTCAATTTAAATATCTCCGTGGCGAGAAGAAACTCTTTACTTAGATTCTTGGAGAAGCGAAAAGAGAGGTTGGTATTCTTTTTCAAAGTAAATGCATATGAATAGTAAAAGGGTGCTTCCAAATAAAGGATTAAATATTTTGAAAATTAAATTATTTATTTTTTAAATATAAAATGTGATCTTTATCAAAAAGAATTAAACGAAGTTGAATTGTTCTTTAATGAGAGACTTATTAGATGACATTTATGATTAGGAATTAACTTAGCAATTAACTGTCATATTAAACCTAGGAATCAAATTTCTGCACAGCCAAGTTTGCCGAAAAAAATTCCCTCCCGAAAAAATATATTATGCGTAAAATTAAAGATTTATTACTAAAAATATATATAAATTAAAAAAATTATAAAGGGATTGCGATTTTCTTGAGCAAATTTATTATCTGTAGTGACTCGATTAGTATTTCAAACAATGACAATATATTGATTGATTTTTGTGTTGATTTTATTAATTAGGCTTTGTGGAGGCTTGGAAATTGACATGAAAATTGTGCTTTTGACTATTGGGTGCAATGGAAGGGCTGTAAATTTCAATGTGTCCAGCGGCAAGGTTTTTATTAATCAAATGTCATTTTCTTTCACTTTTTAATTGGTTTCATATAATTGTATTTCTAAATTATTCATTGTCTATGTAGGCGAAAGATATTCTAAAGTTTGCAGAAAATTTAAAAATTAAGAATGTTCTTCCGTCAAAAAAAGAATTATATGTGGAAACATCAAGTGGAGGTTAAACATTTTTCTTTTTCTTCTCCTACACAAATTAATTCGTATAATGTTTTGTTCATTTTCAAATTATTTCAGTAATGTGTTGATTTTTGTTGCATGTAGATCTACCATTGGCGAGGAGTAACTCGTTGCTTAGATTCTCGGAGAAACAAAAAACTAGGTGATTCTTTCCTCACTCACATTTTTTTCAAATTAATTAAATGCATATCCAAGCACAATTTTATACTTTCTAATTCTCTTCTAACTTTTACTTTGTCAAATATCACTTTTTTTAATGTATGAACTTCTTCAACACGAATATACAAATATTCAATTATAACATGATAAATATCATAACTACTATAATACCTTAATGAATTTTGTTTTAATTTCCACATGGCAACATTCTCAAATATCTCACATGTTTTTATAGGTGATATATAGTATATATTTTCTTTTATAGTTTTTTCAATATAACTCTCTTACAATTTAAATAGAAAATTTATTCTTTTCTCAAATCTATTATGAAGATCTCTCGTAAAAAGAATATAGTATTTTAAAAAATAAAATATTAAGCAAATGCAACACCTATATTGACTTGGTTAATTCTTTAGATATTTAATTCATCAATTATATAATCTTTGTGTTGATTGTAATAATCAGGCTTGACTGTGGCTCGGAAAATGGCATAAAAAAATTTCCTATGAATTTTTCCTATGACGGAAAGACGGCAAACCTCAATGTCTCTATGGATGAGGTTTGTATTAATCAAATTTTATTTATTGAAATTAATTAAACATATTGTGAATTTTAAATTATTTATCATATATGTAGGCAGCAAATATTCTAGCATTTGCAGAAAAGTCAAAATTTAATGATCCATTTCCATCCGGCAAAAAAATCTACGTGGAAACATTAACTGGAGGTCAAACAATCTTCTTTCCCTTCTCATTTGCAAAATTAAATTTGATTAATATTTTGCTCATCTTGAAACTTTTTTGATAATGTGTTGGTTTTTGTTACATATAGATCAACATTTGTCTAGGAGAAAGTCTATGCTTGGAGTCTCAGAGAAGCAAAAAGAGAGGTGAACGTTTTTGAACTTTAAAAATTTCTATGTTTTCAAGTTATTTAAATGCATATTCAAATACCCCTTTTCTAACATTTTTGTCCAATGTTACATTTTTTTGTATGTTCGAACGCCTACTTAACTTCTAAATCTAGTTTATCATAAAATTAAAAAAATTCTCCAAAATTGATCTAACTTCAATAAATGGTAGTTTGAAAAGATGAAAGAGTTTTTTTTTTTGTATGAAAATATAAAGGGCAATCTTTACCAAAAGAAATTAAGAGAAGTTGGGTTGTTCCTTAAAGAGAGTACTAAATTAAATTATATGTCTGCAAAGCCACGAAGAACAAGTAAAAAAATTTAATATGATTAGTGTATTTATGTGTTTTTAGGGTCTAAAACGTTGGTTAGGTTTCCTCTCCTTTTAGGTGAGATACTTCATTTCAAACATTTTCCTATAGAACTTTGATAAAATGTAATCTTTTTGCCCTTGTATAAAAAAACAAATTGACGAATAGTTCTCTTATTATTTAAAAGAATATATATTCTTTTAGATTCTTATGTGAAAAAAATGAAAATATCTCGTATGTTAAAAATGAAGTTTCTAAATAATAAGAACATCGTAATTTAAAATGTATCATAAAAAACGTTGACAAACATATATAACGTCTATATTAATTCGATCATTGCTTTAGATAATTAAAATATCTATCATTGATTTTGTTTTGTTGATTTTATTGATTAGGCTTTGTGGTGGCTCTGAAAATGGCTTGAGAATTGCACCTTTAACTATTTGTTACAATGGATCGATTGCAAAATTCAATGTCTCCAATGATGAGGTTTTTATTAATAAAATGTATCGGATCTATTTTACCTCGTTATTATTTGGCTTCTTGTTATTATAATTTTTGAATATTTATTGTGAATGTAGGCAAATGAAATTCTAAAGTTTGCAAAAATGTCAATAACTAATGATGTATCTTTGTCAAGCAGTGGTGGTTAACCATTTTCCTTTTTCTTTCCTTTTCCTATGAAAATTAAATTTGTATAATATTTTGTTCATTTTCAAGTTATTTCAATATGTTGGTTTTTGTTGCATGTAGATCTACCATTGCCGAAGATAAACTCCTCGCTTAGGTAAAATGTTCCACTCTCATTTTTCTATTTTTTTTTCAAATTGATTAAATGCATATCTAAATACATTTTTGTACTTTCTAATACCCCTTATAAGTTTTGTTTTGTCAAATATTACTCTTATTTTTTAGTGTGGGCACACCTAGTAAACCTTTCAATTCATTTTATCATAAGCTTCACTTTTAAAAAATTAAAAAGATACAAATTATTTTTCTCCAAATTAGTCTTAACTTTAATAAATTATCAATTAGTTTAACGAGAAGATAGAGAAGATAACTTAAGAAATTTAAAGATAATCTTTATAACAAAAAAAAATTCTTTTTAGTTAAAATAGAGAATATTATTTTTTATTAAAACTATGTATATAGTTAAAATTAGTCTTAAGTGCCTATGCACTTTTAGTTGTAGCCTTCGTTACACAAACATTTTCAAAGCTAAAAGGGATATGTAAATATCAATTACAACATGATAAACTGGATAATTATCATAATACTTCAATGGAATTTGTTTCAATTTCAACATGAAAAAGTATCTGATAAATAAGATAACTATTATAATAATGTATTTGTTTAGTACTC
>JAKWJD010001755.1:4133235-4252839 GCA_027705065.1 Solanum peruvianum
CAACCTCCACTTTTTAAAAACTATTTCACAACCAAATATTTAAATTCATCTCCACGTCGTGGACTTGCTCCCCCTAGCAATGTTTTTTGATCATTTCTCATGATTAAATATCTAAAATCACTTTTAATCATCATGATATCCTTCCTATTACAAATCATAACATTGAATTCATAATTCAAATTCAGCGTAGAGTTAAGAGTAAAGTCTTGAGAATTATTCTAGTCATTTTAAGAAGACTTTTACGAATCTTCTAAACTTGTTTAATACTTAATCATTGAGTTTAAGGAAGAGTAGAGTTGAGTTCATTTTAAAAAAATGATATATGGGACCTAAATATTTCAAAAGAGTAAATGTTTTAACATTCAAGATGAGAGGAAACACCTACTTCCAAGAGAGTTCTCATGAGCAGTTCTGAGTTACATCTCTTTTAAGAGATAGATTTTTGAGTAATAATCTCAAACCATGGAGAAAGTCATGTTCTTAAAAATACACTACACAAAAAATGATCATTAGAGGCAATTAAGTGTTCCTTAAGCCTGTAGCGACACTGGTTCTAATGGACACTTAATTAATGCCGGTAAAATGTTACCACTCTTTATTAACATCAATATTTATTGATGCTAAAGTTGTTTTTGTTATAGTGATATGAGCTAGTTACATTTTGGAAGTAGTATTGAGTACCAATATGGAGACTAGTTCAAATAACTCAAAGTCTCCATATACCATGTAACCAACGTGGGTAGAAAGTGTCATACATTTTATATAATTCATTAATGATTTTTAGCATTGACTAGTGGATTTACATAGTGAGTAGTCCTATACCCCAGCAAAGTATAGGACATTTCTGCGAGGTATATGACAGGTAACCAGGATCAACATGTTCAGAGTTATTGGTGAGCCTTCTTGCTTTCCTAAGGATCCCTATTTGTTATGTTTAAGTTATTACAGTTTCTAGGATGATCGGGAGTCTTTTCCCGACATCTCTCATATTATTAGGGGCTTTATAGATAGATAGACAATAGTTCATGAGTCTTTTCATTTTCAGTTGTTTATGCCTTAAATACTTGAGTTTCCTCATTGGCTAGTAAATATCTCTTTTAAGACATTCCGAGTTTATTGTTTGAGTTTATCTTCTCAGACTATTTCATGTTAGTTAGTCTTCTACTGAGTAGTAAGTCAGGCTAAAGGTTCGTTTGGGGCCAACAATGGTTCTAGAGTGTCAGTTGCGTTCAGGGTGTTGGCTCGAGGCGTGACAATTTAGGTTGACTATAAGATATCAAATGAAAGTTATTTGAATCTTCTTTCCCAGACCACCTAGTTTGCTACGTTTTGAGTTCAGGTGAGGGATATATGCTCGTTTGAAGTCAGCCAGTTCAGTTAAGGAAATTTACCTTAATTAATGAGGGGTATTTTGGTATTTTCCTTACCCCCTTAGCTTTAAACATTTTTAGTAATATTTTAGGGATCTAAACTGATTTGGTTCAGTTTTCACATTCTTGAAATACTCTTAGGGTTTTAAGAGGAGTTCAAGAAGAGAAATGAGGGAAGGTTTTAGGCGTTCGTCAAGATTATTGAGATTTGTCAAGGAATTTTGCCAAGGGTTTGATCCCTAAGAGGTTTGTAAGTTGTTCATAGTGATGAGTTCGTTCAATTACATGTCAAGCACGAGTTTCTTGAGTTAATTTCGTCCATATAATCCATGTATTCATATTCTTGATTTGTTCTTGAAATTTCATTCGTAAATCTTGATTATTGAGATTTTAATAAATCTTTTTTAAATGAATAGGAGTTTGAGGGTTATTTATGAGTGGATTTTTTGTTTTCTAATGTTGGGTATTCTAATTTAGGAAAGTTCGGAAGAAATATTTCAATTCTAGGTGAATTAGGGACTAAAATCAAAGAAGAAAATTAGTTGGAAAAATTCTGAGTAGGAGCTGGCGCATCGTGCCAGCACAACACCAGGAAATATGGTATGTAATTTAGGGGTTGCACACCGCTCCACTCAATACACTAGGATTGCCTGCCCCGCCTATTTTTTTGTCAGTTATCCCGTCTGAGTTCTTTGAGAGTATATCTTTACTCTTTTCTGATTCTAACTACTCTAAACTACATCTAAACATCAAGAGATTCTTCATAACATGAATCAGATCCATTGAATTCATAATTTAAGTTCAAGGTAGAATTAAGAGTAAAGTCTTGAGAGTTCTTTTTTGTCAATTCAAGAAGTCTTTTACAATCTTTTAAAATTTGTTTGAAGACTTAAGTACTTGAGTATGAATATGGTGAGATTAGAGTTTCATTTTTTCAAAATGAATATATGCAAACTAAGTATTCCCAAGAGAAAATGTTGTTACATTTAAATTGAGGAGGAAACATTGATTTTCAAATGAGTTCATGGGGAGTTTTGAGTTTTATCTCTTTTAAGAGAATATTTTGAGTAATAATTCCAAAGTTGAGGATGAGGAAATGTTTATAAACATATGAGTTGTGTATATTTTGGGAGAAGTATTGAGCTCCGATATGGGGACGAGATCAAACAACTCAAAGTCCTCATAAATCATGAGTCAATATCGGTAGAAAAGGGTCATACTTTTTAGATGATTCATTATTAATTTTTTCGTATAGCTTAGTAGATCCACTTAGTTGAGGATGTCTTGTATTGCGGCAAGGTATAGGACAGTTTTGGAAGCAAGGGCAAAACGTTGTATCATCACATAGCTTATAGTGATCATTATCGGTTAGAGAATCTCCCAAATTTAGTTAGATTGTATCTTTAAAGACAAATTGAGTTATTATTGTATTTTAAAAGTAAAATACATAAAAGAAACCCTGAACTTGGTTGGATAACTTATTTAAGTACTTAAACTGCACAGGTGTTTAAATACCCCCTTAAACATCTTTGAAATGAATTCAAAACCACCGTTATATTATTATATATACTACTATACTTCTCCATAATATAGCCATGTAATTAACATAACATAGCCATGTCATCACCACGCCATTAATTAATTTTTTATAATTATTTTCTCAAATTTTGGTTTAACACTTATTGAAGTTAATTTACACTAAGTAATTCATTACATATTCATTTTCTAAAATTCAAATTTAAAATGTGGATCCATTTTTATTTACCCATACCAGCCCCACCCACCCTCTTTTATTTTCCTTCATACCCAGTGCCCACCCACCCCTTTCACTTATTTCTTCTTCTATCTTCATCACCATCTCTATCTCTTAACTGTTTAGTTTTTTCCTCTTCATATTTTTCAATGAGCTCACCCACATCTCATGTTTATCTTTCTTTGTTCATCTTATTTGTTGAACCAACAAGTTTATTTAGCTCCAACAAAAGTCAAAAAAATTTATAGGTGTGAAATCTACATCATTAAAAAATGCAACACAAGGAATTCCAGAAATGTAGATTTTAGCGTCTGTGTTCTTATCTATGGAGCTAGTTGGTCACCACATCCAAAACGGTCCATTTTCTAGGTCAATCGAGCCCTAGATCAAGTAAACCCCAATTTTTGCCTATATTCGGATGCTATAATCCACCATCTGTTTTGGTGATCCAGAATTTCGATATCATTTTAGCCAAAAATTTACATGGACGTCCGTTAAGACCTTATTTATGGAGTCGGTTGGAAACCACGGCTAAAATGGCCCATTTTTAAGGTCAAACGAGTCATTTAAATGTCAAACGAGCTCTAAAGAAGGTAAACCTCCTATTTAGTCGATTTTCATGTGCTATAGTCCACTATCTTTTTTTGTGATCCAAAATTTTGAGATCATTTTTGATAAACATTTACACAGACGTTTTTTAAGACCTTATCTATGGATCCATTTTGTCACAACGGTAAAAACAACCCATTTTCAAGGTCAAACGAGGTCCAGAGCAGGTAAACCTTTCATTTTGCCGATTTTCTTGTGCTATAGTCCACTATCTTTTTTAATAATCCAAATTCTGAGATCATTTTTGCCACAAATTTACACAAACATCTGTTAAGACTTATCGATGGAGTAGGTTGGTCACCACGCCTAAAACAGCCCATTTTCATGGTCAAACGAGCCCTAGAGCAGGTTAACCCCCTATTTTATCGATTTTCATGTGCCATAGTCCACCATCTTTTTTGGTGATCTGATTCCAAGATCATTTTGTCAAAAATTTACAGGGACATCCATTGAGTCCATATCTATGGATCCAATTGTCCACCACTTCAAAAATGACTCATTTTCAAGGTCAAACAAACCCAAAGCAAGTAAATCCTCTATTTTGACGATTTTAGTGTGCTATAGTCCACCACCTTTTTCTCTGATCCGGAACTCTGAGAATATTTTTGAAAAAAATATACAAGGATACCTATTAAGACCTTATCTATTGAGAGGTTGGTCATCACATCCAAAACGACCTATTTTCAAGTCAAAACAAGCCTCAAAGCAAGTAAACCCTCTGTTCTGCCAATTTTCGTGTGCTATAGTCCACCATCTTTTTCGGTAATCAAGAATTCTAAGTTCTTTCAATTTTGCTAAAATTATCTAAAGACACACGTTAAGATCTTATATACGGATTTGGTTGGTCTCCATGGCTAAAATAACCCATTTTCAAGGTCAAACGAGCCCCAGATCAGGTAGACCCCCATTTTGCCGATTTTCTTATGCTATAGTCCACCATCTTTTATTGGTGATCCATAATTCCAAGATCATTTTTGACAAAAATTTAAAAGGAACATCCGTTATGACCTTTTCTATGGAGTCGGTTAGTCACCACAACCAAAACAACCTTTTTTTTTACAGTCAAACGAGCCAAGAGCAAGTAAACTCCCGTTTTGAAAATTTTCGTATGCTATAGTCCACCATCTTTTTTGGTGATCCGGAATTTCTTGATCATTTTTGCCAAAAACTTAAACGCACGTTCTTTAAGACCTTATATATGGATCAGATTGGTAACCACGGTAAAAACGGCCATATTTTAATGTTAAACGAGTCAGAGCAGGTAAAACCCCTATTTTGCTGATTTTCGTGTGCGATAGTCCACTATCATTTTTGGTGATGAGGAATTTTGATATCATTTTTGCCAAAAATTCACATAGACATCCGTTAATATCTTAGGTATGTAGGTGGTTGGTCACCACGGCTAAAACGTCCCATTTTAAAGGTAAAACGAGCCCTAGAGTAGGTAAACCCCCCATATTTTATCGATTTTTGTCTGCTATGGTCCACCATCTTTTTTGGTGATCTGGATTAAGACATAATTTTTGGCAAAAATTTTATATGGGCGTCCGTTAAGACCTTATCTATGGAGCACGTTGTTCACCTTGGCAAAAACGGCCAATTATTAATATCAAACGAGCCCAAAAGCACGTTAACCCCTATTTTATCAATTTTTCTGTGCTATTGTCCACCATCTTTTTTGGTGATACAGAATTCCTATATCATTTTTACCAAAAATTTACACGGACATCTTTTAAGAAATTATATGTGGAGTCGGTTGGTCACCACGGCGAAAGAGGATCATTTTAAAGGTCAAACGTGCCTTAAAACAGGTAAACCCCTCATTATTTTGATTTTCGTGTGCTATAGTCCACAATCTTTTTTAGTGATCTAAAATTCCAAGAATATTTTTTCCAATAATTTACACGGAGGTCCGTTAAGACCTTATCCATGGACATGATTGGTAATAAGGACAAGACGACCCATTTTCAAGGTCAAACGAGCCCCAGATAAAGTAGACCCCCCTATTTTGCCGATTTTCTTTTGAAATAGTCCACCATCTTTTTTTGGTGAGACAAAATTCAAAGATATTTTTTGCTAAAAATTTACATGGACGTCCGTTACGACCTTCTCTATGGATTTGTTTGGTCACCATATCCGAAACGACCCTTTTTAAGGTCAAACAAGATACAGAGCAGGTAAACCGCCCATTTTGCCAATTTTCGTGTGCTATAGCCCAACATCATTCTAGGTTATCCATAATTTTGAGATAATTTTTTCCAAAAATTTATATGGACATTCTTTAAAACCTTATTTATGGAGTTGATTGGTCACTACGGCAAAAACAATCCATTTTCAAGGTCAAGTGAGCCCAGAGAACGTACATCCCCCAATTTGCTGGTGATCGTGTGCTATAGTCCACCATATTTTTTGGTGATACGATTTTTCAAAATTATTTTTGCCAAAAATTTACACGCACATCCGTTAAGACCTTATCTATATCTGGTTTATTAGCAAGAAAAAAATGGTTAATTTCAAGGTCAAACGAGCCTAGAGCAGGTAAACCCTACATTTTACCGATTTTCGTATGCTTTAGTCCTCCATCTTTTTTGGTGATGTGGAATTCCGAGAGTATTTTTGCCAGAAATTTATACAGACGTCCATTCAGATCTTACTTACGTAGCCGGTCACCACGGCCAGAATAACTTGGTTTCAAGGTAAAACGAGTCCTAGAGCAGGTAAAGCCACATATTTTCCCAATTTCGTGTGCTATAGTCCACCATCTTTTTTGGTGATCCAACATTACAAGATCATTTTTGAAAAAAAATTATACAGACGTCCGTAAAGATCTTATGCATATAGCTGGTTTGTCAGCACGGCCAAAACGACCATTTTCATGGTCAAGCGAGCCCAAATGCAGGTAAATCCCCTATTTTTGCCGAATTTTTGTGTGATATTGTCAACCATCTTTTTTGGTGATCCGGATTCCGAGATTATTTTTTATTTACATGGGCATTTTTTAAGACCTTATCTATGGAGTCGATTGGTCACAATGGCGAAAACGGCCCATTCTCAAGGTCAAACGAGGCCTAGAGCAGGTAAACCCCCTATTTTGCCGATTTTCGTGTGCTAGTCCATCATTATTTTTTGGTGATCTTGAATTCGGACATCATTTTTACCAAAAATTTACACGTACGTCCGTTAGATCTTATCTATGGAGTCGCTTGGTCACCACGGAAAAAAGGTCCATATTAAGGTCAAATGAACCCTAAAGCAGGTAAAGTCCCCATTTTACCAATTTTGGGTGATTTGAAATTTCGAGATCGTTTTTTCCAAATTTTAACAAAGACTTCCGTTATGACATTATCTGTGTAGCCGATTAGTTACCACGGCCAAAACGGGTCATTTTCAAGGTCAAACGACCACGGAGCATTTAACCTCCTATTTTACCGATTTTCTTGTGTTATATAGCGACCATCTTTTTTGGTGATCAGGATTTCTAAGATAATTTTTTCCAAAAATTTACACGTATAGATATTAAGATCTTATCTATGCAATCGGTTGGTTACCACAACCAAAATAGCCCATTTTCAAGGTCAAACGAGCCCCAAAGCAGGTAAACCACCCATTTTGTCGATTATCTTGTGCTATATAGTCCACCATCTTTTTGGGTAACTAGAATTCAGAGATATTTTTTCGCCAAAAGTTTACACGAACATCCGTTAAGTCCTTATCTATGGTGACGATTGGTCACCACACCAAAAGCGAACTAATTTTTAAGGTCAAACAAGTCCAGAGCAAGTAAACCCCCAATTTACTGATTTTTGTGTGCTATAGACCACCATCTCATTGGGTGATCTGGAATTCCGATATCATTTTTGCCAAAAATTTACACGGACCTCCCATAAGACCTTATCTATGGAGATTGTTTATCATAACGAATAAAACGATCCATTTTCAAGGTCAAACAAGCCTATAGCAGGTAAACCCCCTATTTTACAGATTTTCGTGTTAGTCCACCATATTTTTTGTGACCCAAAATTCTAAGGTCATTTTTGAGAAAATCTTACACTAATGTTTGTTAAGACCTTATCTATGGATCAGGTTGGTCACCACGGACAAAACGTCCCATTTTCAATGTCCAACGAGCCCCAAAGTAGGTAAACCACTCATTTTGCCAATTTTTGTGTGCTATAATCTACCATATTTTTCGGTCGATGATCCGGAATGCAAATCATTTTTGCCAAAAATTTACAAGGCCTTCCGTTAATACCTTATCTGTGGAGATGGTTTGTCACCACTGCCAAAACAACCCATTTTTAAGGTCAAACAAGCCTAGAGCATGTAAACCCCCATTTTGCCGATTTTCATATGTCATAGTCCACCATATTTTTTAGTGATCCGAAATTCAAAAATTATTTTTTCCAAAAAATAAACACGAACGTTCATTAAGAGCTCCTCTATGGAGCCGATTGTTCACCACAACAAAATAGACCCATTTCAAGGTCAAACGAGCCTAGAGCAGGTAAACACCCCATTTTTCCAATTTTCATGTGCTATAGTCAACTATCTTTTTTGGTGATTTGAAATTCTGAGATTATGATTGCCAAAAAAATCACATGAACGTTCATTAACACCTTATATATGGAATCGGTTGGTCACCACAGTCAAAACAACCCATTTTATAGGCCAAACGAGCCTAGAGCATGTAAAACCCCCGATTTTTCGATTTTTGTGTGCTATTATCTGCCATATATTTTGGTGATCCAGAATTCTGAGATCATTTTTTCCAAAAATCTATTAAGACCTTATCTATGGAGCTGAATGGTTGCCACAGCCAAAACGACCCATTTTTTAGATCAAACGAGCCCCACAGCACGTAAACCCCCTATATCACTGATTTTCGTATGCTATAGTCTACCATCTTTTTTGGTGATCCGGAATTCTGATATATTTTTGCCAAAAATTTACACGAACATTTGTTAAGACCTTATCTCTTGATTCAGTTGGTCACCTTGGATAAAGTGGCCCATTTTCTAGGTCAAACAAGCCCAGAGCAGCTAAACCCCCAATTTTGTCTATATTCGTGTACTATATTCAATCATCTTTTTGGTGATCTAGAATTCCGTAATCATTTTTGCTAAAAAATTACACAGACTTCCTTTAATACCTTATCTATGGAGTTGATTGGTCAGCACGACCAAAACGGCCATTATTAAGGTGAAACAAGTTTAGAGCAGTTAAACCCCCCATTTTGCCAATTTTCACGTGCTATAGTCCACCATCTTTTTTGGTGATCTGGAATTTTGGGATCATTTTTCTCAAAAACTTTCACAAACTTCTGTTAAGGCCTTATCTATGGAGTCTATTGGTCACCACGACTAAAACGGCCAATCTTCAAGGTCAAATGAGCCCCAAAGCACGTAAACCCCCTATTTTGCGGATTTTCATGTGGTATAGTCCACTATCTTTTTTGTTGATCTAAAATTCTGATATTATTCTTGCAAAAAAATTAAAAGGTCGTCCGTTTAGAGCATATTTATCGACCCAGATTTTCACCATGGCCATAAAGACCCATTTTCAACGTCAAATGAGCCCAGACCTTATCTATGGATTGAGTTGGTCACCACGGCCAGAACAACCCATTTTCAAGGTTAAATGAGCCCTAGATCAGGTAAACCCTCTATTTTGCCGATTTTCATGTTCTAACCATCTCTTTCGGTGATCCAAAATTCTGAGATTTTCTTTGCCAAAAATATACAAGGACGTCTGTTAAGACCTTATCTATGGAGTCGTCATAGCCAAAACAACCCATTTTAGGTTAAACGAACCGCAGAGAAGGTAAAACCCCTATTTTGCCGATTTTCGTGTGCTATAGTCCACCATCTTTTTTAGTGATCAAGAATTATGAGATCAATCTTTTTTGACAAAATTTTACAAAGATGCACGTTAAGACCATATTTATGGAGCCGGTTGGTCGCCACGGCTAAAACGACCCATTTCCAAGGTCAAACAAGATGAGAGAAGGTAAACCCCCTAATTTACTGATTTTCGTGTGCTATAGTCCATCTTTTTTGGTGATCCAGTATTTCGAGATCAATTGTAAAAGACTTTTGAAAGATCGTAAGAACGTTTGGGACTTGACTCTAAGATCTAACTTGATTTATATTATGAATTAAAGGGTTATGATCTCATGTTTTGGATTATCTATCGATGTTTAAACGTACCATAGAGTGTAAAAACAACTAGAAACATAGGTACAAATCGAGGGAAGTCGTAGAACAGGTAAACCCCAATTTTACTGATTTTCGTATGCTATAGTCCACCAACTTTTTTGGTGATCTAAACTTCCAAGATCATGTTTGCAAAATATTTACACGGACGTTCGTAAAGACCTTATCCATTGAGCCACTTTGTCACCACATCCAAAACAACCCATTTTCAAGGTCAAATGAACCCAGAGAAGGTAAACCCCCTAATTTGTCGATTTTCTTGTGCTTTAGTACACTATCTCATTTGGAGATCCGAAATTCCAAAAAATTGGCAATTAGTTACACAGAAATTCTTTATGACCTTCTCTTTGGAGTCGGTTGGTCACCACGGCTAAAACATCCCAATTACAAGACCAAACAAGCCCCAGAGCAGGTAAACCCCTCATTTTGCCAATTTTCTTGTGCTATAGACCACCATCTTTTTTAAAGATAAAAAATTTTGAGATCGTTTTTGTTAAAAATTTACACGAACATCCGTAAGACTTCATCTATGGATCCGGTGATCACCACGGCTAAAACGGTTCATTTTTAAGGTCAAACATGCCTAGAGCAGGTAAACCCCTATTTTGCCGATTTTCATGAGCTATATAGTCCACCATCTTTTTTGGTGATCCGTAATTCTGAGATCATTTTCGCCAAAAATTCACACGGACGTCCGTTAAGACCTTGTCTATGGAGCAGGTTGATCACCAAAGCCAAAACAACTCATTTTCAAAGTCAAATGAGCCCCATAGCAGGTAAATTCACCATTTTGCCAATTTTTAGTGTTAAATATCGTTGGTAACCACAGCTAAACAACCCATTTACAAGGTCAAACAATCCGCAGAGCAGGTAAACCTCCCAATTTGCCAATTTATTTGTGTTATAGTCCACCATCTTTTTTGGTGATGCGTAATTCGAGATTATTTTTACCAAAAATTTACACGGAGGTTCGCTAAGATCTTATATATAGAGTTGGTTGGTCACTAAGGCTAAAACGATCCACTTTCTAGGTCAAACAAGCCCCATAGCAGGTAAAACCCCTATTTTGCCAATTTTCATTTGCTATATAGTCCACTATCTTGTTTGGTGATTCATAATTCCGATATCATTTTTGCCAAAAATTAACATGGAAGTCTATTAAGACCTTATCTATTGAGCTGGTTTTTTGCCACGTCCAAAACAACTCATTTTCAAGTTCAAACGAACCCTACAGTAGGTAACCCCCCCTCCCCCCTCCAGATGTTGATTTTATGTAATATAGTCCACCATCTTTTTTTGTAATCTAAAATTCTAAGATAATTTTTGCAAAAGACTTACACAGACGTATGTTAAAACATTATGTATGGAGCCGGTTAGTTATCATGGTCAAATGAGGTTAAAAGAGCTATATAGAAGGTAAACCCCGATTTTGCCGCTTTTCGTGTGCTATAGTCCAACTTATTTTTGGTGATCAAGATTTCTGAGATTATATTTACCAAAAATATACACATACATTCATCAGGACCTTATATATAGATTTTATTGATCACTATAGACAAAATGACCCATTTTCAAGGTAAAACAAGACACCGAGCAGATAAACCCCCTATTTTGAAAATTTTCGTGAGCTATAGTTCACCATCTTTTATGGCGATTCATAATTCTGAGATAAAGTTTTTCAACAACATACACAGACATCCGTTAAGACTTATCCATGGATTCGATTGTTCATCATGGACAAAATGACACATTTTCAATGTGAAACAAGCCACAAAGCCGGTAAACCCCCAATTTTGTCGATTTTCATGTGCTATAGTCCACCATCTTTTTTGGTGATCCAGAATAATATTATATTTCCCAAAGTTTACATAGACGTCAGTTAAGACCTTATCTATGGAGACGATTGGTCACCACGGAAAGAACGACCCATTTTCAAGCTTAAAGGAGCCTTAGAGCAGGTAAAACCCTCCCCCATTTCACTGATTTTTGTGTTCTATATAGTCCAGCATCTTTTTTGGTGATCCACAATTACGAGATTATTTTGGTCAAAAATTTACACGGACGTCCGCTAAGACCTTATCTATGGAGTCGGTTGATCACCACATCTAAAACAACCCATATTCAAGGTCAAACGAGCCCCATAGTAGTTAAATCCCCAATTTTGTCGATTTTTGTGTGTTATAGTCCATCATCTTATTTGGAGATCTATATTCCTAGGTCATTTCTTTCAAATTTCACACGGGCATCTGATAAAACATTATATATGGAACCGGTTAGTCACCAAAGCCAAAACAGCCCATTTTCAAGGTCAAATGAGGACCAAAGCAGGTAAACCCCAATTTTGCCGATTTTGTTGTGCTATAGTCTACCATCTTTTTTGGCGATCCGAAATTCCGAGATCATTTTTGCCAAAAAATTACATGGACGTCCCTTAAGACCTTATCTATGGATCTGGTTGGTCACGATGGTCAAAACAACCTATTTTCAAGGTCAAACAAACCCTGGAGAAGGTAAAAACCCCTATTTTGCCTATTTTCGTGAGCTATAGTTCACTATCTACTTTGGTGATCCAAAAATCCGAGATCACTTTTGTCAAAAATTAATATGGACATCCGTTAAGACCTTGTTTTTGGAGCTAGTTGATCACAACAGCCAAAATAACCCAATTTCAAGGTTAACGAGCCCTAGAGCAAGAACCCCAATTTTGCTGATTTTCTTGTGCTATAGTCAACTATCTTTTTTAGTTATCCGTAATTCCGAGATCATTTTTTCAAATATTTATGCGTACATCCATTAAGACCCTACATATGAGGTCGGTTGGTCAGACGACCAAAAACAACCCATTTTAAAGGTCAAACTATCCTACAGTACGTAAACCCCCTATTTTGCGGATTTTCCAGTGCTATATAGTCCACCATTATTTTTGGTGATCCAAAATTTCAAGATCATTTATACTAAATGTTTACACAGACTTCTGTTAAGACCATATCTATGGAGTCAGTTGGTCACCACAACTAAAACCCATTTTCAAAATCAAACAATCCACAAAGCAGGTAAACCCCTCATTTTGCTGATTTTCATGTGCTATAGTCCACCATCTTTTTGGTTTTGGAATTCCGAGATTATTTTTTCCAAATTTTTACACGTAATTTCTTTAAGATAATATATATGGAGCTTGTTGGTTATCACGTCCAAAGCGACCCATTTTAAGGTCAAACAAGCCACAGAGCAGGTAAACCCCAAATTTATCGATTTTTTTATGCTATTGTCCACCATCATTTTTGGTGATCCAGAATTCTGAAATCATTTATGCCTTAAATTTACACAGGCATCCTTTAAGACCTTATCTATGGAGTCGGTTGGTCGCCACAGCTAGAATAACCCATTTTCAAGGTCCAAGAAGCCCTAGAGCAAGTAACCCCCCCCCCTCCATTTTTGCCAATTTTTTCGTGTACTATAGTCCATCATCTTTTTAGTGATCCATAATTCCAAGAATATTTTTGCCAAAAATTTACAGAGACGTTCTTTAATACCTTATCTCTGGAGCCAATTTGTCACCATGGCTAAAACGGCCCATTTTTAAGGCCAAACGATCCAACAGCACGTAAATCCCCATTTTGCCGTTATTCTTGTGCTATAGTTCAACTTCCCCCCATTTCACCAATTTTCTTGTGCTAAAGTTCTCCTTTTTTTCTGAGATTCAAAATTACAAGATCATTTTTGCCAAAAATTTCATAGACATCCATTAACACCTTATCTATGGAGCCGGTTAGTCACCACGGCTAAAACGACTCATTATCACGATCAAACAATCCCCAAAGAAGGTAAACCCCCCATTTTTCCAATTTTAGTGTGCTATATAGTCCACAATATTTTTTGGTGACCATTAATATCGAGAATAATTTAGCCAAAAAATTACATGGACATCTGTGAAGACCTTATCTATGGATTTAGTTGTTGACCACAACCAAAACGACCACTTTCAAGGTCAAATAGGCCTTAAAGTAAGTGAACCCCCCATGTTGCTAATATTAGTGTGCTATAGTCCACTATGTTTTTTGGTGGTTCGGAATTCCGAGATCATTTTATCCAAAAATTTACATACACTTTCGCTTAGACATTATCTATGAAGCCAGTTGGTCACCACGTCCAAAACGGCCAATTTTCAAGGTGAAATGATCACTAGAAAACTTAAACCCCTATTTTGCCAATTTTCGTGTGCACTAGTCCACCATCTTTTTTGGGGATCCGAAAATACGAGCTCATTTTTTCCAAAAATTTACACATATGTCCATTAAGACCTTATCTATGAGTCAGCTGATCACCAAGGCCAAAACGACCCATTTTCAAGTTTAAACGAGCCTTGAGCGAGTAAAACCCCCGTTTTACTAATTTTTTTGTGTCTATACTTCACCATCTTTTTTGGTGATCCAGAATTACGATATGATTTTTGTTAAAATTTAAACTAGCTTCATTTTAAACCTTATCTTTGTTGCCAGTTGTCACCATATCTAAAACGTCCCATTTAAAAGGTCAAACAAGCTCCAGAGCAGGCAAACGACCTATTTTAACTAATTTCCGTGTGCTATAGTCCACCATATTTTTTGGTGATCCGAAATTCCGAGATATTTTTGCAAAAAAATTATGCGGACGTCTGTTAAGATCCCATATATATAGTTGATTGGTCACCATGGCCAAAACGGCACATTTTCGTGGTCAGACGAGCCCTAGAGCAGGTAAACCCCCCATTTTACTCAAATTCGTTTCCTATAATCCACCATCTTTTTTGGTGATTCAGAATTCCGATATCAATTTTGCCAAAAATTTGCACGAATGTCTGTTAAAACCTTATCTATTCAGCTGGCTGGTAACCACGGCTAGTAAGACCATTTTTAAGGCCAAACGAGCGTCAGAGAAGCTTAACCCCCAATTGCCAATTTTCATGTGCTATAATCCACCATTTTATTTATTATCTAGAATTATGAGATTATTTTTGCCAAATATTTATACGGACATTGTTAAGGCCTTATCTATGGAGTCAGTTGGTCACCACGGCCAAATGGCCTATTTTCAGGGTCAAATGAGCCCCAAAACAGGTAAACCCCAACCAACTTTTTTTCGATTTTCATATGCTATAGTCCACTATCATTTTTTGTGATACAGAATTTTCAGATCAGTATTGCAAAAAAATTACATGGACGTTATATAAGACCTTATCAATTGATCCGGTTGGTAATAACAGACAAAACAGCCCATTTTGAAGGTCAAATGAGCCCCATAGCAAGTAAACCCCTAATTTTGCCAATTTTCGTGTGTAATAATCCACCATCTCTTTTCGTGATCTTGAAATCTGTGATCATTTTTGCTAAAAATATACACGGACGTCCGTTAAGACCTTATCTATGGAGTAGGTTGGCACCACATCTAAAACAACTCATTTTCGAGGTCAAACGACCCTAGAACTGGTCAAACATCCACCATATTTTTTGGTGAACGGGAATTTTGAGATCATTGTTGCCAAAAAATTTTACGAACGTTTGTAATACCTCATCTATGGAGTAGGTCGGCCACCATGGATAAAACAACCTATTTTCAAAGTCAAATGATCCTTGAGCAGGTAAACAGCCTGTTTTGTCGATTTTCGTGTGCTATAGTCGACCATCTTTTTTGGTGATCTGGATTTTAAGACAATTTTTGCCAAAAGTTTACACGAACATTCGTTAACACCTTATATATAACCTTGGCAAAAATAACCTGTTTTCCACATCAAACGAACCCCAAAGAAGGTAAACTCCAAATTTTGGTGATTTTCGTGTGCTATAGTCCACCATATTTTTTGGTGATGGAGCATTCCGAGATCATTTTAGCCAAAAATGTACAAGGACATCTTTCAAGACATTATCTATGGAGCATCCACCATGGTCAAAATGATCCATTTTCAAGATCAAACGAGCTCCAGAGCAGGTAAACCCCTTGTTTTGTCGATTTTCATGTGTTGTAGTCCACAATCTTTTTTAGTGATCCAGAATCTAAGATAATTT
This sequence comes from Solanum peruvianum, assembly GCA_027705065.1. Taxonomy (NCBI): domain Eukaryota; kingdom Viridiplantae; phylum Streptophyta; class Magnoliopsida; order Solanales; family Solanaceae; genus Solanum; species Solanum peruvianum. The sequence continues at coordinate 4,149,221 of JAKWJD010001755.1, forward strand.
TTGCCAAAAATTTACGCAAATGTTTTTTAAGACTGTATCTAAGGAGTCGGTCAGTCACCCGTCCAAAATGAACTACTTTAAAGGTCAAACGAGCCCCAACGTAGGTAAACCCCCAATTTCTCTGATTTTCGTGTGCTATAGTCCACCATGTTTTTTTGGTGATCAGAAATTTTGAGATCATTTGTACCAAAAATTTACATGTATGTCCATTAAGACATTATATATCGTTAGTCACCACGGCCAAAATGGCTCATTTTCAATGTCAAATGAGACAGAGAGCAGGTAAACACCCCATTTTGTCGATTTTTGTGTGCTATAGTCCACCATACTTTTTGGTGATCCAAAATTCTAAGATTATTGTTGCCAAAGTTTAAGTGTACTTTTGTTAAGACCTTATAGATTGAGCCGATTTGTCACCACGGCCAAAACGACTCATTTACAAGGTCAAACGAGCAACAAAATAGGTAAAACCCCCATTTAAATAATTTTCGTGTGTTATAGTCCACCATCGTTTTTGGTGATTTTTTGAAATTTTAGATCATTTTTGCCAAAAATTTACATGATGTCCGTTATGAGCTATCTATGGAGCCGGTTCGTCACCATGTCTAAAACGTCCATTTTTAAGGTCAAAAAAAGCCCACAGCAAATAAACCCTCTATTTTGTCGATTTTCATGTGTTATAGTCCAACCATCTTTTTGGTGATCTTGATTCCAAGATCATTTTTGCCAAAAATTTACACGCACGTCATTTATCACCTTATCTTGGAGTTGGTTGGTCACTATGGCCAAAACGAGCCATAGAGCATGTTCACCCCCCATTTTGTCGATTTTCATGTGTTGTAGTCCACCATCTTATTTATGTGATCCCGAATTCCAAAATTATTTTTGAGAAAAATTTACATGGATTTCATTAATACCTTATCTATGGAGACGATTGGTAACCACACAACTACAACGGTCCATTTGCAAATGTAAAACGAGCCCAGATCAGGTAAACCCCCCTATTTTGCAGATTTTTGAGTGCTAGTCCACCATGTTTTTTGGTAACTGGAGTTCTTAGATCATTTTTACAAAAAAATTACCGGATGTATGTAAAGACATTATCAATAAGGTCAAACGAGCTTAGTAAAAAGGTAAAACCCTATTTTGTCAATTTTCGTATTATATTGTCCACCATCTTTTTAGATGATTCGGAATTCCAAGATAATTTTTGCCAAAAATTTTAGAGACGTCCGTTAAGACCTTATCTATGGATCTGGAAGTTCACTGCTGCCAAAATGGCACATTTTCATGGTCAAACGAGCCCAGAGCAGGTAACCCCCTATTTTACCATTTTTCATGTGATATAGTCCACCATCTTTATTAGTAATCCGGAATTTCGAGATCATTTTTTCCAAAAAATTACATGGATGTCCGCTAAAGCCTTATTTATGGATCTGGTTAGTCACCACGACCAAAACGACTCATTTTCAAGGTTGAACGAGCCCACAGTAGGGAAACCCCTCGTTTTGCCGATTTTTGTGTGCTATAGTCCACCATATTTTTTGGTCATCAAAATTCTATGTTGTTTTGCCAAAAAATTAACGAATATCTGGTAATACCTTATCTATGGTTCCAATTGGTCACGAAGGCCAAAACCATATTTTCAAGGTCAAACGAGCCCAGAGCATGTAAACCCCATACTTTGTCAATTTCTGTGTGTTAGTCCACCATTTTTTATGATCCGAAATTTCTGAGTTCATTTTGAAAAAATTGACACGGACATCCTTTTTTACCTTATTTATGGAGGCGGTTAGTCACCACAACCAAAACAACCTATTTTAAAGGTCAAACAAGCCCAGAGCAGGTTAACCCCCATTTTGCTGATTTTCTGTTCTATAGTTAACCATCTTTTTTGGTGATCCAGAATTTTGAGATTATTTTTGGCTAAGAACATTCGTTAAGACCTTATCGATGGTGTCGATTGGTGACCACAACAACAAAAAATGACCCATTTTAAGGTCAAATAAGATCCTAAGCAGGTAACCCTCAATTTTGCCGATTTTCGTGTGATTACCACACCATTTTTTTGGTGATTCAGAATTCTCACATCATTTTTGCATAAAATTTACTCGGACGTCAATTAATACCTTATCAATGGATTCGGTTGATCACCATGACCAAAATGACCCATTTTCAAGGTCAAACGAGCCAGAGTAGATAAATTCCCCATTTATCGATTTTCGTGTGCTATAGTGCACTATTTTTTTTGGTGATCCCGAATTCTGATATCATTTTTGTCAAAAGTTTACATGTACGTCTGTTAAGACCTTATCTATGGATTTGATTAGTCACCACAGCCAAAACTTTCCATTTTCAAGGACAAACGAGCACCTTAGTAGGTAAAGCCCCCATTTTGCCGATTTTTATGTGCTATAATAATCATCCATCTGTTTTGGTGTTCCAGAATTTTGAGATTATTCATTTCAAATATTTAACTCGGGCGTCTCTTGAAACTTTATCTATTGATCCATTTGATCACCATAACCAAAATGGTCCATTTTCAAGGTCAACCGAGCCTTAGAGCAGGTAAACCCTCTATTTTGTCGGTTTATAAGTGTTATAGTCCACCAACTTTTTGCTGATCTCAAATTTCGAGACCAAATATTTACAACGATGTTCGCTATGACCGTATTTATGGATCCGGTTGATCACCACAACCAAAATGACATATTTTCAAGGTCAAATTAGCCATATAAAGTAAGCCCCCCATTTCTCCAATTTTTAGGTTCTATATTCCAAAATCTTTTTTGATGATATGATATTCCGAGATCATTATTTCTAATAATTTACATGAATGGCCTTTAAGACCTTATCTATGGAGTCGGTTGGTCACCACGACCATAACGACCCATTTTCAAGGTAAAACAAGCCCAAAAGCATGTAAAAGCCCCATTTTTCTTATTTTTGTGTGTTAAATAGTAAAAAATCTTTTAAATGATCTGGGATTCCATGAAAATTTTTTGCCAAAAATCTACACAAACATCTGTTCAGACTTTATCTATTGAGCCAGTTGGTTACCATGGCCAAAACAACCTTTTTTTCTAGGTCAAACAACGAGTCAGAGCATGTAAACCCCCTATTTGTCCAATTTTTGTGTGCTATAGTCCACTAAGTTTTTTGGTGATCAAGAATTCTGAGATAATTTATTGATAACATTTTACACGGACTTTCGTTCAGATCTTTTCTATGGACCCGGTTGGTCATCACGGCCAAAAAGACCATTTTTCAATGTCAAACAAGCCCCCAAGCAAGGTAAACCCCAATTTGTGGATTTTCGTGTGCTATAGTCCATCATTTTTTGTGATTTGGAATTCTTATACCATTTTTGTAAAACAATTAAACAGATATCCATTAAAACCTTATATATGGAGCCAATTGGTCTCCACGGCCCAAACAACCTATTTTTAAGGTGAAATGAGCCAGAGCTGGTACACCCCCTATTTTTGCCGAGTTTCGTGCTATAGTCCACCATCTTTTTTGGTGATAAATTTTGAGATCTTTTTTGCCAAAAATTTACACTGACATCCTGTTAAGACTTATTTATGTAGATGGTTGTTCACCACGGCTAACACGACCCATTTAAAGGTAAAATGAGCCCTAAACAAGTAAATCCCTTATTTTGCCAAATTGTTTTTGCTATAGATCATTATCTTTTTTGGTGATTTAGAATTTCGAGATCAATTTTGCTAAAAATTTGCACGAACATCCGTTAAAACCTTATCTATCAGCCGGCTAGTCACCACGACTAGTACGACCATTTTTAAGGTCAAACAAGCCTTAGAGAAGATAAACCCCCAAATTTGCCGATTTTCTTGTGCTATAATCCACCATTTTTTTGGTGATCTAGAATTCAGAGATCATTTTTGCCAAAAATTTACACGGACATACGTTAAGACCTTATCTATGGATTCGGTTGGTCAACACGGCCAAAATTGCCTATTTTCAGGGTCAAACGAGCCCCAAAACAGGTAAACCCCCAATTTTGTTGATTTTCGTGTGCTAGTCTACTATCATTTTTTGTTATACAAAATTTCGCAACCATTTTTGCCAAAAATTTACATGGACGTCATTTAAGACCTTATCAATTAACCCGGTTGGTTATAAATGCCAAAACGACCCATTTTGAAGGTCAAACGAGCCCCATAGAAGGTAAACCTCTAATTTTGCCAATTTTCCTATGTCATAATCCACCATCTTTTTTCGTGATCTGGAAATCTGTGATCATTTTTGCTAAAAAATTACACGAATGTCTGTTAAGACCTTATCTATGGAATCGGTTGGCCACCACAGCCAAAACAAATATTTTTCAAGGTCAAACGACCCTATTGTTGGTAAACCCTCTATTTTTCCAATTTTTGTGTTCTTTAGTCCACCATATCTTTTGACGAACCGGAATTTCGATATTATTTTTGCCAAACTTTTTATGAACGTCCGTCAAGACCTTATCTATGAAGCAGGTTGGTAACCATGGATAAAACAACCCATTTTCAAAGTCAAATGATCCTTGAGCAGGTAAACACCCTATTTTTGCTGATTTTCGTATGCTATAGTCCACCATCTTTTTTGGTGATTCGGATTCCGAGATCATTTTTGCCAAAAGTTTACACGGACATTCGTTAACACCTTATATATAGAGCCAATTGTTCACCTAGGCCAAAATGACCTATTTTCAACAGCAAACGAGCCCCAAAGAAGGTAAACTCCACATTTTGGTGATTTTTGTGTGCTATAGTCCACCATCTTTTCTGGTCATGGAGCATTCAGAGACAATTTTAGCCAAAAATTTACAGGGACGCCTGTTAAGACAATATCTATGGATCAGTTACATGGAAAAAATGGTCCATTTTCAAGGTCAAACAAGCCCTAGAGCAGGTAAACCCCTTGTTTTGCCGATTTTCACGTGTTGTAGTCCACAGTCTTTTTTGGTGATCCGGAATTCTAAAAGATCATTATTAACAAAAATTTACCAAAACGTCCGTTAAGACTGTATCTATGGAGTTGGTCAGTCACCCTTCCAAAATGACCTATTTTAAAGGTCAAATTAGCCCCAGTGCAGGTAAACCCCTAATTTTTTAAATTTCCGTATGCTATAGTCCACCATCTTTTTTGGTGAACAGAAATATCGAGATCATTAGTACCAAAATTTTGCACGTATGTCCATTAAGACCTTATATATGGAGATGGCTGGTCACCACGGCCAAAATGACTCATTTTCAAGGTCAAACGAGCCATAGAGCAGGTAAACACCCTATTTTGTCAATTTTTGTGTGCTGTATTCCACTATCCTTTTTGGTGATCCAAAATTCTAAGATTATTTTTTCCAAAAATTTAAGTGAACGTTTGTTAAGATCTTATTTATGGAGCCGTTTTGTCACCATGGACAAAATGACTCATTTACAAGGTCAAACAAGCAATAGAACAGGTAAACCCCCCATTAAAATAATTTTCGTGTGTTATAGTGTACTATCTTTTTTGGTGATTTGGAATTTTGAGATCATTTTTTCCAAAAATTTACACAAACATCCGTTAAGACCTTATCTATGGAGCCGGTTGTTCACCATAGATAAAACGTCAATTTTTAAGGTCAAAAAAGCTCAGAGCAAATAAACCCTCTATTTTGTCGATTTTCATGTGTTATAGTCCAACCATTTTTTTTGGTGATCTGGATTTCGAAATCAATTTTGCAAAACAATTATTCGCACTTTGTTTATCACCTTATCTATGGAGTCGGTTGGTCACTACTGCCGAAACGACTCATTTCATGGTCAAACAAGCCACAAAGCGTGTTAACCCCCCATTTTGTCGATTTTAATGTTGATGTAGTCCACCATCTTTTTTAAGTGATCCAGAATTCCAAAATTATTTTTGAGAAAAATGTACATGGACGTCCGTTCATACCTTATCTATGGAGACGGTTGGTAACCACGGCCAAAACTGTCCATTTGCATGGTTAAACGAGCCCAGAGAAGGTAAACATCCTATTTTACCGATTTTCGCGTGTTAGTCCACTATCTTTTTTGGTGATCCGGAGTTCCTAGATCATTTTTGCCAAAATTTACAAAACTTATGTCAAGACATTATAAATAGATCTTATTAGTCAACACGGCCCATTTACAAGGCCAAACGAGCTTAGTAAAAAGGTAAAACCCTATTTTGTCGATTTTCGTGTGCTATTGTCCACCATCTTTTTAGATGATCCAGAATTCCAAGATAATTTTTGCCAAAAAATTCAGAGACGTCCGTTAAGACCTTATCTATGGAGCTAGAATTTCACCACTGCCAAAACGGCACATTTTCAAAGTCAAACGAGCCCAGAGAAGGTAAACCCCCTATTTTGCCGATTTTCGTGTGATATAATCTACCATCTTTATTAGTAATCCAGAATTCCGAGATCATTTTTGCCAAACATACACGGACGTCGCTCTAAGACCTTATATATGGATACAGTTAGTCACCACAACTAACGCGGCTCATTTCCAAGGTTGAACGAGCCGAGAGCAGGGAAACCCCTCATTTTGTCGATTTTTATGTGCTATATTCCACCATCTTTTTTGGTAACCCGAAATTCCGAGATCATTTTGAAAAAAAATTATACGGACGTCCTTTATGACCTTATTTGTGGAGGCGGTTAGTCACCATGACCAAAACAACTTATTTTTAAGGTCAAACGAGCCCAGAGCAGGTAAACCCCCATTTTTCCAATTTTCTATTTTAAAGTTAACCATTTTTTGGTGATCCAGAATTTAGAGAATATTTTTCTCAAAAATTTATGCGAATATTTGTTAAGACCTTATCAATGGAGCCGGTTGGTCACCACGACCAAAAACGACCCATTTTAAGGTCAAATGAGCTCCTAAGAATGTAAACCCCCAATTTTGCCAATGTGTTGTGATATACAACCATTTTTTTGGTGATTCAAATTCAGAGATAATATTTGCCAAAAATTTTGCACGGATATTTGTAAATACCTTATTTATGGAGCTGATTGGTCAACATTGCCAAAACAGCTTATTTTCAAGGACAAATTAGCCTAACAGAAGGTAAACCCCTCATGGTCTATGTCAGTTAAGCTAACCCCCACAAAAGTAATGAAAGTACTAAGTCTTCTAAAAGAGTGTACTACTTAGGGTAGGTTGTGGAATGGATGCCATCTATTCGTGGAACTAGGTAGGCATTACGAAAGGGGAGTCTTGGTGAGTCTTTATATGAATAGAACGAGCTAAGTCTTATAAAAAGTGTACTACCTAGGGTAGGTGGTGGAATGGGACGTCATCTACTCGTTGCACTAAGTAGGCATTCCGAAAGGGAAGTATTGGTGTGTCTTTTGTGAAGTGGTTGAGTGTTCTTTTAGTGTCTTGTCATTGAGTGGGGACTTGTTCTCCCGAGCGAGTAAGCCTAGAAGGGGTGGTCTTGGGGATCACCTAGGTGTCTATTGAAGGAGGTGTATGGGTGTTCCTTTATGTCTTACCTTGGTGAGTCTTAGGATAACCTTAGCTAGGGAAACTCCTACGGAAATGAGTACGCTTCCTCTTGGCTTGACTTTGGGAGTTCATTGTTTTGGGAACAGAGGGATCCATTGTAACGTTGAAAGGGTTCACTGTAACTTTTAGGAACTTCACTGTAAAAGGGTTCTTTTTGCTAAAATTATGGAAATCCTTCTCTAAGTGTTAAATGATGATTCTTATGTTCTTTTACTTCTATATTCATGGATGTTTTATTTAATTGGCATGAAAATGTATTTATACTAAAATGTCCTTTTTTCATGTTTTTGCATATGTCATACTTAGTACATTATTTGTACTAACTCATACTTTTCTATACTTTATAAGTATAGATTGGAGGCTTTTGAAGACTAGAAGGCAAAGCTTTGGAATATACTCTCTTTTAAGAGTAAGTATGACCTCATATATTCGAGGCATAGTCATATTTCTTAGTTTCTTATATAAAAAATTATTATGTATTTTTATTCAATGTAAAGGGCCGTGTACCTAATATATTATGTCGTGTGTTTAAGTTTGGTTTATGACGATGATATTTTATTAGTATTCATGAAAGAATTCCTTTTTATATCATATATCGTGAAAAATTTTAAATTCCGCACTACTTTTCATGTCTTATGTAATGAATGATATTTAAAGGGCTTTTACAAGATCCCAAAGGGTAAAGTACGCCTTGTGACGATCCAAGGGTTCTCCCTAACTTCTAGGGGGTACTTGTTGGTCGTTACAGCCCCCCCCCCCCATTTTGCCAATTTTCGTGTGCTATAGTCCACCATCTATTTTGGTGATCAGAATTTCGACATCAATTTTGCCAAAAATTTGCACGTTCGTTCGTTAAGACCTTATATATGGAGACAATTGATCAACATGGCAAAAAATGCACATTTTCAATGTCAAACAAGCCATAGAGTAGGTACAGCCCCTATTTTGTCAAGTTTCATGTGCTATAGTCCACCATCTTTTATGGTGATCCGAAATTTTGAGATCATTTTTTGCAAAAAATATACAATCAAGTCCATTAAGACCTTATCTATCGATTTTCTTGGTCATCATGACCAAAACGGCGCATTTTCAAGGTCAAAGGAGTCATAGAGCAGGCAAACCACCCATTTCGCCGATTTTCTTGTGCTATAGTCACCATTTTTTTGGTGATCCAGAATTTTGAGATCATTTTATCCAAAAATTTACATAAAATGTATTTTAAGACCTTATCTATGGTGTCGGTTGGTCAGTACGTCCAAAACGGCCCAGTTCCAAGGTAAAACAAACCTCAGAGCAGGTAGTAAACCTCCCATTTTGTCAATTTTCGTGTGTAGTCCACCATTTTTGGGGTGATCTGAAATTCCAAGATCATTTTTGCCAAAAATTTACATGAACGTGCGTTAAGACCTTATATATGGAGAAGGTTGGTCACCACGACCACAAAACAACCTATTTTCTAGGTCAAACGATCCCCATAGAAGGTAAACCTCTCATTTTGTCAATTTTCTTGTGCTATAGTCCACTACTTTTTTGGTGATCCAAAATTAAGAGATCATTTTTGCCAAAAATTTACAAGTACGTCTGTTAAGACATTCTGTATGGATCTGGTTGATCACCACGGCCAAAATGGTCCATTTTCATGGTCAAACGAGCGCAGAACAGGTAAACCCCCATTTTGCCGATTTTCGTGTGCTATATAGTCCATCATTTTTTTAATGATAAAAAATTCCGAGATCATTTTTGCCAAAAACCTACAAAGACGCCCGTTAAGACCTTATATATGGAGCCGGTTCGACACCACGTTCAAAACGACCCATTTTCAAGGTCAAACGAGCCCTAGAGCAGGTAAACCCCCTATTTTGTCAATTTTCAGTCCACCATCTTTTTTGGTGATCCTGAATTTTGAGTTTATATTTTCCAATAATTTATATGGACGTCCGTTAAGACCTTATCTATGGAGTCGGTTGGTCACCACAATAAAAACGAGCCATTTTCAAGGTCAAACGTTCCCCATAGTAGGTAAATCCCTCATTTTACCGATTTTCATGTGCTATAATCAACCATCTTTTTTGGTGATCCAGAAATCTGAGATCATTTTTGGGAAAAATTTACACAGACGTCCGTTAAGACCATTGGTGAGACCTCCTCGTCATTTGGGGACTCCATGAATTTAGAATTCTAAACTTCTGTTATGTTATCTTTGATTTTGAGATAGTTGTGGGTCTTGTCGTGACATACTTATATTTTCATTCTAAGTGGTAGAGACTTTATTCAAACATTAGTAATATAGTCTCTTGATCTATTGACTTGCACTATTCAATTTTATATCAAGAATATGTTTAAGCTTCCGCCTTCGTTTTATATGTTATATCTGATTTGATAAGTCAAGAATTAGTCTAGAACCCCTCATGGTTGTAGGTGTTATATCTCAATCGAAGTGTAGACTCAGATCGTGACAGATGTATGCATTATTGTATTGATATTCTACTAAAGTCTCAATGAAATATTATTGTTGTTAATATTTATATTTTATGAAATTGATATGATAAATTACTAGTTTTGTAGTATAAGGAAGGGAGTATGTCACTACTAAAAATTCTGGATTTAGCAACCAAAAATTTTTGTTGCTAAACAACAAATTTCGTTGCTAAATCCACTTAGCGACTAATTTTTGTTAGGAACGAGCAAAATAGTAACAGACTAGCAATGATGTTCGTCTCTAAATGCAGTTATTTTAGTAGTGTGTAGCATAATATTATTATCTAAACCGGCATAATTCCTATTAGAGGCTTGTCATATTATGATATGTATGATGAATATTAGTATAGAACAAATTTGTTTTATGCGTAATTAATGAATGTATCATTAAATATTGGGAAAATGATGCAATTAAGCAAACAAATAATAGTTAATAATCTTACATATCTATAGGTTGAAGAAATTACTTTTCGCCACTAATGTATAACCATATTCACGCGGGCCTCGTCTAAATTTTAAATAATTCGACTCCTAATTGTATAAATTCAGAATTTGTATAATTTGGTTCATAAATGCACAAATCCAAAATTTGTATACGCTTACTTAGCTTGTTTATAATTATCATGTTGATATAATTGATTTGTATATGTTTTGAAAAATTTCCTGAAGGTATAAATACACAATTTATATATACTTAATTGACAAGCGAATTATACTAACCGACTTGCTTATTTGTATATTGACAAACAAATTATACGAACACAAATGCCCATATAAAATGAAACTATAGCTATGGATCAAAATTAGGTAAAGTATAGCTAATGGGCTTTATTAATTTTAATCTCTTTCTCATTTATAAAGTTTCCTCTTAAATATTAACATTATATGGTTATTGGGCCAAGTGGGAGAATGTGTCCATTATTTTATGTGTGGCCCAATTAATGTAAAGTACATCATTAAAATTTGATGAAGAGTTACTTGATGGACGTACTAGATTAAGTTTAAACCTCTATAAATTTATCTTTTTCACCAATTAGGGTTTGCACATTTCCATTACTGCCGTTGGTGGAAACATTAGGCTAGAGAAAAGAGGTAGAAATATTTTTTGGATCAACGCTTTTGCTTTGTGATAATGTCTTCAGGTATATTCTCTTAATTACTATCTTTCTTTAAGATCTTGGAATGTAAAAACTCAAGTTTACAATAGATTTCAAATATTTTTTAGATTTATTTATATTTACAAAGTTGAATTTGAAGATGAACTCTCCTCGATTATATTTTTTTTGCAAAGGAGAGAAGATGACACATTTCATTTATGAAAATGTAGTTTACAAACACATTAAGAACACTTCTTTTTCCAATTTTGAGATTCAATTTCAAATTGAATTTTGATGTTTTACAACCAAACACTTGACAAAAATATATACTATTATCCCTTAAGGTTAATCGTTGTTTTTAGTTGATGTGCCCCATTTAAGAACACACTCAAAATTCATTGTTTATGTAGTACCCGTGATGGAGGGTCCTTTCCACTCAACTTAACATCGTTGGTGTCAATACTAATTATAGCCCCATTTGGCTATATTTTCTAAAGCTGAGATATGAGAAAATTAAAAATTTTATCTAGTGATTTTCTGATTTTGAAATTGTACTTGAACATGTCTTTATTTGAAAAAAAATTAAAGTATGACCAGAAGTTCCTAATAATATTTAAATGCATATCAAATTTCTTGGTCAAACAAATATTTAAAGATAAATTGTCAAAATATACTTTTAGAATCTTTGACTAAACGCTAGCTTAATTAATTATAATTTAGAATTTAGTTGATCATTTGTGTTATATTAAGTTAGAATTTAGTTTAAATACAGTAGATATCTATTGTTGTAGCCTTTTAGGACATATCAATCTTACAATGTCATTAAATGGGAGGATATAAAGGGCTAAAAAAAAAAATTACAACATTAAACGATTATAAAATAAAGACGCACTAGGTATATAAAATACATCAACGAGTATATGTTCATGCGTGTAAGTATACATATATGTTTGATTTATCCAATTAATTAACATTAAATTCTAAAATTTTTTTCCTTCTAAAACTTTCTTGTAGATACTGATAATGTGATCAGGAAGAACCATCCCAATGAAGTTCTGAAAAGTGCAATTTCTAGTGGAGCAACAACAAAAATTGTGACGATCTTCGATGAAACAATGGAGATTTTTAATGTCTAAAGTGATAAGGTTAATTTCTATTTATCAAATGTCATTAATCATTAAACCTTTTCCTTTCACTATTGAATTGATTACATGTAATTGTGATTTTTGAATATGTTGTATATCTAGGCAAGAGAAATTATTGAGTTTGCACATAACTCAAAAGTTGTGAATGTCGTTTCATCAAAAAAGCCGTTGCTTGTGGAAACACAAAGTCGAGGTAATTAAACATTTTTCTTTACGTTCTCTTTTGAGAATTTGACGCTTGCTTCTGGCGAAGCTTCTAGCTCTAAATAATAGGAATTCAGGTTTGAGTGTTTCAATAATCTTGATTTTCATCTTCAAACTATTTATTAAAAGTGGAAGAATAATATGTTGGTTTGTTCAATTTAGATATCTCCGTGGCGAGAAGAAACTCTTTACTTAGATTCTTGGAGAAGCGAAAAGAGAGGTTGGTATTCTTTTTCAAAGTAAATGCATATGAATAGTAAAAGGGTGCTTCCAAATAAAGGATTAAATATTTTGAAAATTAAATTATTTATTTTTTAAATATAAAATGTGATCTTTATCAAAAAGAATTAAACGAAGTTGAATTGTTCTTTAATGAGAGACTTATTAGATGACATTTATGATTAGGAATTAACTTAGCAATTAACTGTCATATTAAACCTAGGAATCAAATTTCTGCACAGCCAAGTTTGCCGAAAAAAATTCCCTCCCGAAAAAATATATTATGCGTAAAATTAAAGATTTATCACTAAAAATATATATAAATTAAAAAAAAAATATAAAGGTATTGCGATTTTCTTGAGCAAATTTATTATCTGTAGTGACTCGATTAGTATTTAAACAATGAAAAAAAAATATTGATTGTTTTATGTGTTGATTTTATTAATTAGGCTTTGTGGAGGCTTGTAATTGACATGAAGATTGTGCTTTTGAATATTGGGTGCAATGGAAGGGCTCTAAACTTCAATGTGTCCAACGGCAAGGTTTTTATTAATCAAATGTCATTTTCTTTCACTTTTTAATTGGTTTCATATAATTGTATTTCTAAATTATTCGTTGTGTATGTAGGCGAACGATATTCTAAAGTTTGCCAAAAGTTTAAAACATAAGAATATCCTACCGTCAAAAAAAGAATTATATGTGAAAACATCAAGTGGAGGTTAAACATTTTTCTTTTTCTTCTCCTACACAAATTATTTGTATAATGTTTTGTTCATTTTCAAATTATTTCAGTAATGTGTTGATTTTTGTTGCATGTAGATCTACCATTGGCGAGGAGTAACTCATTGCTTAGATTCTCGGAGAATAAAAAACTGAGGTGATTCTTTCCTTCACGCAATTTTTTCAAATTAATTAAATGCATATCCAAACACAATTTTATACTCCTAATTCCCTTCTAACTTTTATTTTGTCAAATATCACTTTTTTTACTGTCTGAACTTCTTCAACACGAATATGTAAATATTCAATTATAACATGATAAATAGCGTAACTATTATAATACCTTAATAAATTTTGTTTTAATTTCCACATGGCAACATTCCCAAGTGTCTCACATGTTTTTATAGGTGATGTATAGTATACATTTTCTTTTATAGTTTTTTTCAAAATAGCTCTCTTACAATTTAAATAGAAAAATTATTGTTTTCTCAAATCTATAATGAAGATCTCTCGTAAAAAGAATATAGTATTTTAAAAAGTAAAATATTAAGCAAATGCAACACCTATATTGACTTGGTTAATGCTTTAGATAGTGAATTCATCAATTATATAATCTTTTTGTTGATTGTAATAATCAGGCTTGACTGTTGCTCGGAAAGACGACAAGTTCAATGTCTCTATGGATAAGGTTTGTATTAATCAAATTTTAGTTATTCCTAATTAAATTGATTAAACATATTTTGAATTATAAATTATTTATCATTATGTAGGCAGCAAATATTCTAGCATTTGCAGAAAGGTCAAAATTTAATGATACATATCCATCCGGTGAAAAAGTCTACGTGGAAACATTAACTGGAGGTCAAACAATTTTCTTTTCCTTCTCATTTGCAAAATTAAATTTGATTAATATTTTGCTCATCTTGAAATTATTTTGATAATGTGTTGATTTTTGTTACATATAGATCAACAATTGGCTAGGAGAAACTGTTGGGTTTTAGCAAGTGTGAATGGGAAAAGAAAAGAGAGAATATGAAAAGTGAGGGAACTACTTTGGACGGAAAATGAAAAGTCATTTTCAAAGTGCAAATGAAAAGTCATTTCTCCCATATCGACAAAAGAAAGGGAAATTGTTGTCCTTATAGAAGGAACCACTTTCATTACTTCTTAAAGAGCTAAGAAGAAGATGCCCCCTCGCGCCGTCGTCATCGTCGCTCGCTCGACTCGGCTTTGGCTTTGGATTATTCAATCAGTTTTTGTTAAATTAAATTAATCCTGTTAATATTATCTCTTATAAATTTGCGGGTAACGGTAACATTCTGAAAAGTCGTTACTTTTCCAAAAATTTGTTACTTTCCAAAAAGTAGTTATTTTCCTAACAGGCACATTTTTTTGAAAAGTTGTTATTTTTTTCCAAAAGACACAACTTTCTGGAATAAACGGGTCTGAACAGATGTCTCTGAACAGACAAGTTTCTTGCTGAAAATGGCTATAAAAGGAAGTCAATTTTGATTTTTCAAACACTGAAAAATTTTTCTTTCACTACATATATTTTTCCCTCAAATAAAATCAAAGTGTCGATCAACTGAGTCTGTGTGACTTGTTGCTGTTCTAAAGTTCGTTGAAGTTAAAGAAGTTTGAGGTACCGCTATTTCTTTAACAAGTTTAATCCGTTTTATCTTGGGAGAAATTAATCCATAACCTTGGGTACAGTGAGGGGATTAAATTTCTTAAGGACAAACAGTAGTTTCTTTGGACTCTGAGTAGTTCTTGTATTTTATATTTTTTCTGCTTCATCTTATTTCTGTTTCTGTTTATTAACCTTATAAATACAGGTTATTGTAAGAATAACAATCTTAAGAAATTTATCATTTCTGTATTTGATTTGGGTTTCTGGAGATTAAAACCTTTATGGTTTTCTACTCTGCTTGAATTTTTAAAATTTATTCTATTAACGATTGAAAGAACATAAAAACTTTATCGTTAAATCAGAAACAGTGTGTGTAAATATTTGTTCTTTACTGTTAGTATTTTAAATACTTATTTTATTTGCCATTTGTGACAGAAAAAAATGACTAATTCAAGTCAAACAAATGTGGAACAGTAAGTGCTGCAACAACAACGGTTGCACATAATCGTTCAAATGCTGCCTTAGCACCGGCTGAGAACTGCCTGCAAAGTTTTCTGGAGTCGACTTTAAGAGATGGCAGCAAATGATGTTCTTCATCTCACCATGTTGAGTCTGCAGAAGTTCATCAATGAGAATGTCATGTTATGTCAGATGAAACTCCGGCTGATGAACGATAATTGGTAACAGAAGCATGGACACACTCAGATTTTTTGTGTAAAAATTATATTTTGAGTAGTCTGCGAGATGATCTGTACAATGTGTACAGCAATGCCAAAACCTCAAAAGAACTCTGGGATGCTTTAGAAAAGAAGTACAAAATAGAAGATGTCGGAATGAAGAAATTCATTGTGGCAAAATTTCTGGACTTTAAGATGATAGACAGTAAGACTGTCGTCACCCAAGTTCAAGAATTGCAGGTCATAATCCATGATCTCCTTGCTGAAGGTATAGATTTATTTAATGCCTATGTTAGAAATATTAAGTTTTCCCTTAATACTCACATAACCTTAATGTAGGATTGATTGTGAATGATGCTTTTCAAGTGGCTGCAATTATTGAAAAGTTACCTCCATTGTGGAAGGACTTTAAAAACTACTTGATACACAAACGCAAGGAGATGACTGTTGAAGATCTCATAGTAAGGTTGAGAATCGAAGAGGATAATAAGGCTGCAGAAAAGAGGTCACTGGTAATTCAGCAATATCTGGAGTAAATTTTGTTGAAGAAGATTCCACAAAATTAAAGAAAAGAAAGAAAGCATCTGGTCCAAAAAGCAATCCTCCTAAGAAGAAATTCAATGGAAACTGCTTTAATTGTGGTAAACATGGTCATAGGGCTAATGAATGTCGGGGTCTTAAGAAGGACAAGAAAAAGAAGGATCAAGACAACTTGGCTGAATCCAAAGGAGAAATGGACGATCTCTGTGCAATGCTTTCAGAATGTAACTTGGTTGGAAATCCAAGAGAATGGTGGATAGATTCTGGTGCCTCATGTCATGTTTGTGCCAACAAAGAATTATTTTCATCATATACTCCAGCACTTACAGATGAAATTTTTTTTATGGAAAACTCCGTTGTTGCAAAGGTGGAAGGAACTAGCAAAGTCCTATTAAAGATGACATCAGGCAAGGTGGTTACTTTGAATAGGGTCTCATATGTTCCATAATTGAGAAAGAATTTAGTTTCAATTCCAGTTCTGACCAAGAATGGATTTAAATGTGTATTTGTTTATGATAAAGTAGTAGTAAGCAAAAATGATATGTATGTAGGAAAAGGCTACCTTAGTGATGGCATTTTCAAACTCAATGTAATTGCAGTTGATATGAATAAAGATTTTGCTTCTTCTTACTTTGTTGAGTCTAAATGTTTATGGCATGAACGTTTCGTACACGTTAATATCAAAACCTTGCGAAAACTGATTAACTTAAATATTTTGCTAAAATTTGAGTGCAATAAATCAAAATGTCAAATTTGTGTTGAATCTAAGTATGCTAAGCATTCTTATAAATCTCTTGAAAGGAATTCAAATCCGTTAGAGTTGATTCACACTGATATTTGTGACATGAAGTCAACACCATCACGTGGTGGGAAAAAGTATTTCATAATTTTTATTGACGATTGCACTAGATATTGTTATGTCTATTTGCTAAATAGTAAGAATGAAGCAATAGATGCATTTAGGCAATATAAAACTGAAGTTGAAAATCAGTTAGATAAAAAGATCAAGATGATCAGAAGTGATAGAGGTGGAGAATATGAATCTCCATTTGCAGAAATATGTTTAGAAAATGGAATAATCCATCAAACTACTGCTCCCTACACTCCTCAGTCTAATGGAATTGCAGAAAGGAAAAACCGAACTTTAAAAGAAATGATGAATGCATTACTTATAATCAGATTTACCACAGAACTTATGGGGGGGAAGCTATCCTTACAGCAAATCAGATACTTAACAGAGTGCCTCACTCAAAGACAAATGTAATTCCATATGAGAAATGGAAAGGTAGAAAACCCAATTTGAAATATTTCAAAGTGTGGGGGTGTCTAGCCAAAGTCCAAGTTCCTATACCTAAGAGGGTAAAAATAAGACCTAAAACTGTGGATTGTGTATTCATTGGACATGCCTCAAACAGTAAGGCATGTCGATTTTCGGTTCATAAGTCCGAACATCCGGATATTCATGATAATACGGTAATGGAATCAGATAGTGCTGAATTTTTTGAACATATCTATCCGTACAAAATTAGACTTAAGTCATTAAGTGGGGGATCTAAACAACCCAGAGAAGAACCAAAAGAGAATGAACAAAATGAAGAAAGTCCAAGACGCAGTAAAGGTCAAAAGACATCTACTTCATTTGGATCAGATTTTGTAACGTTTCTTCTTGAAAGTGAGCCTCAAACATTCAAGGAAGCAATGTTTTCTAGCGACTCAACCTCTTGGAATTGGGAGTTGGTTGATCTTCCTCCAGGGAACAAACCCTTGGGTTCAAAATGGATCTTTAAAAGGAAGATGAAAGACGATGAAACTATTGACAAATATAAAGCAAGACTTGTTGTCAAAGGTTTTAGACAAAAAGAAGGTCTTGATTATTTTGACACATACTCGCCAGTGACTAGGATTACATCAATTCGGATGTTAATTGCACTAGATGTAGTATATGGTCTTGAAATTCATTAAATGGATGTGAAAACAGTCTTCTTAAATGGAGAGCTTGAAGAGGAAATTTACATAGAACAACCTGAGGGTTTTGTAGTTCCTGGTAAAGAAAAGAAAGTGTGCAAACTTATTAAGTCACTTTATGGGCTAAAACAAGCACCAAAACAATGGCATGCAAAGTTTGATCAAACCATGTTGTCAAATGGATTTAAGATCAATGAATGTGATAAATGTGTTTACATTAAAGATACTCCAAATCAGGAAGTTATTTTATCCCTATATGTAGATGATATGCTTATAATGAGCAAAAACATTGCTAATATAAAAGCTACAAAGCGTATGCTTGCTAGTAAGTTTGATATGAAAGATTTAGGAGTTGCTGATGTGATATTAGGAATTAAAATTCTTAAAATTCCTAACGGTCTAGCATTGTCTCAAACTCATTATATTCAAAAGATACTTGAAAAATTCAAATTTTTGAATTTTAAAAGGGCAAAGACTCTAATTGATGTAAATCTTCATCTTGCAAAGAATAAAGGCGAAAGTCAGTCTCAATTGGACTATGCTAGCGTATGGAAAGCTTCATGTATGTCATGAATTGTAAACGACCAGACATAGCTTGCGCTATAAGTAAACTGAGTCGATACACAAGTAATCCTAATCATAATCATTGGTTAGCAATGAATAGAGTTTTGGGATACTTAGATGACACTCAAAACTATGTTTTACATTACAACAGTTATCCAGCCGTTCTTGAAGGATATAGTGATGCAAATTGGATTACTGGGTCAACTGAAACAAAATCCACAAGTGGATACGTTTTTACTATTGGTGGAGGAGTAATATCTTGGAAATCATCCAAACAAACATGTATAGCTCGCTCTACAATGGAGTCTGAATTCATTGCTTTATACAAGGCAGGTGAAGAAGCTGAATGGCTCCGAAATTCTTAGAAGATATTCATTTTGGCCCAAACCAATGGCCCCTATATGCATACATTGTGATAGTCAAGCTTGCAATAGGAAGGGCTGTAAGCATTATGTATAACGGCAAGTCTCATCACATAAGACGAAGACATAACTCTGTGAGACAACTACTCTCTAGTGGAATTATCACAATTGACTATGTGAAGTCAAAACATAATGTGTCGGATCCACTTACAAAAGGCTTAAATAGAGAGGGAGTTGAGAAATCATCGACGGGAATGGGACTATGGCCGAGAATAAGTCATCGTGGTGGTAACTCTACCTAGAAGACTGGAGATCACAAGATCTAGGTTCAAAGAGATAAAACAAAGTCATTGATGACGGTTCAACATTGTCAAAGGAAAAAAAATTATTATTATTATTTTATGGTCCATTCTCATGATGAGACAATGTTATGTAACCAGGATAAAGACATAAGGACTTTTTAATGGTTTCTAAGTTTGATACAGGGAATATCAAATGGTGTATCTATGGGATAACACATTTAGAAATCACCTATGTAAGTGTGAAGTGTAAGCCTCTTCAAGGAGAATCCGGTAAGGCCAGTTCTTTAAGCACTTACTATCCAAGATGTGTTCATGGCTGAAACGAACAAAACAATGAGAACTAAGAACAGTTCAAGGGTTGATTGTGTGACATATGTTGTCTAGGTATACACCAAAGCTCGACGGTCCAAAGATATCAAATCTACCGATTGACCGAGTATATTTTATATATGTTCACTACGGAAAGTTTAAAGGGAACCTACTAATCCAGATGCGATTAACCTTTACCTACAAGACACACAAGTTTTTTCATGCATATGTTTTAACAATAGCCTTCCCCATTCATGTGGGGAATTGTTGGGTTTTAGCAAGTGTGAATGGGAAAGGAAAAGAGAGAATATGAAAAGTGAGGGAACTACTTTGGAGGGAAAAGGAAAAGTCATTTGCAAGTGCAAATGAAAAGTCATTTCTCCCATATCGGCAAAAGAAAGGGAAATTGTTGTCCTTATAGAAGGAAACACTTCCATTACTTCTTAAAGAGCTAAGAAGAAGATGCCCCCTCGCGTCGTCGTCGTTGTCGCTCGCTCGACTCGGCTTTGGATTTGGATTTGGATTTGGATTTGGCAAATGATGTGATTGATTGATAAATTTTTTGGACAAAATTTATTTAATCAGTTTTTGTTAAATCAAATAAATCCGGTTAATATTATCTAACGGTAACATTCTGAAAAGTCGTTACTTTTCTGAAAAGTCGTTACTTTTCCGAAAAGTCGTTACTTTCCAAAAAGTCGTTATTTTCCTAACAGACACATTTTTTCGAAAAGTTGTTATTTTTTACAAAAGACACAACTTTCTGGAATAAACCGGTCTGAACAGATTTCTCTGAACAGACACGTTTCTTGCTGAAAATGGCGATAAAAGGAAGTCAATTTTCGATTTTTCATACACTGAAAAAAAATTTCTTTCACTGCATATATTTTTCTCTCAAATAAAATCAAAGTGTCGATCGACTGAGTCTGTGTGACTTGTTGCTGTTCTAAAGTTTGTTGAAGTTAAAGAAGTTTGAGGTACCGCTATTTCTTTAACAGGTTTAATCCGTTTTATCTTGGGAGAAATTAATCAATAACTTTGGGTACAGTGAAGGGATTAAATTTCTTAAGGACACACGTAGTTTCTGTGGACTCGGATTAGTTCTTGATTTTATATTTTCTGCTTCATCTTATTTCTGTTTCTGTTATTAACTTATAATACAGGTTATTGTAAGAATAACAGAAACTCTATGTTTGGAGTCTCGGAGAAGCAAAAAGAGAGGTGAACTTTTTTGCACTATCAAAATTTCTATGTTTTCAAGTTATTTAAATACATATTCAAATACACTTTTTCTAACATTTTTTGTCCAATATTACATTTTTTTGTATGTTAAAAAGCCTACTTAACTTCTAAATCTAGTTTATCATAAAATTAAAAAAATTCTCCAAAATTGATCTAACTTCAATAAATGGTAGTTTGAAAAGATGAAAGAGTTTTTTTTTTTGTATGAAAATATAACAGGCAATCTTAAACAAAAGAAATTAAGAGAAATTGGGTTGTTCCATAAAGAGAGTACTTAATTAAATTATATGTCTCCAAAGCCACGAAGACAAGTAAAAGAATTTAATATGATTTGTGTATTTATGTGTTTTTAGGGTCTAAAACGTTGGTTAGGTTTCCTCTCCTTTTAGGTGAGATACTTCATTTCAAACATTTTCCTATAGAACTTTGATAAAATGTAATCTTTTTGCCCTTGTATAAAAAAATTGACGAATAGTTCTCTTATTATTTAAAAGAATATATATTCTTTTAGATTCTTATGTGAAAAAAATGAAAATATCTCGTATGTTAAAAATGAAGTTTCTAAATAATAAGAACATCGAAATTTAAAATGTATCATAAAAAACTTGACAAACATATATAACGTCTATATTAATTCGATCATTGCTTTAGATAATTAAAATATCTATCATTGATTTTGTTTTGTTGATTTTATTGATTAGGCTTTGTGGTGGCTCTGAAAATGGCTTGAGAATTGCACCTTTAACTATTTGTTACAATGGATCGATTGCAAAATTCAATGTCTCCAATGATGAGGTTTTTATTAATAAAATGTATCGGATCTATTTTACCTCGTTATTATTTGGCTTCTTGTTATTATAATTTTTGAATATTTATTGTGAATGTAGGCAAATTAAATTCTAAAGTTTGCAAAAATGTCAATAACTAATGATGTATCTTTGTCAAGCAGTGGTGGTTAACCATTTTCCTTTTTCTTTTCCTTCTT
The DNA here is from genome assembly GCA_027705065.1 of Solanum peruvianum. Classification (NCBI taxonomy): domain Eukaryota; kingdom Viridiplantae; phylum Streptophyta; class Magnoliopsida; order Solanales; family Solanaceae; genus Solanum; species Solanum peruvianum. Next base: position 4,171,183 of record JAKWJD010001755.1, read on the forward strand.
CTATGAAAATTAAATTTGTATAATATTTTGTTCATTTTCAAATTATTTCAATATGTTGGTTTTTGTTCCATGTAGATCTACCATTGCCGAAGATAAACTCCTCGCTTAGGTAAAAATGTTCCACTCTCATTTTTCTATTTTTTTTTCAAATTGATTAAATGCATATCTAAATACATTTTTGTACTTTCTAATACCCCTTATAAGTTTTGTTTTGTCAAATATTACTCTTATTTTTTAGTGTGGGCACACCTAGTAAACCTTTCAATTCATTTTATCATAAGCTTCACTTTTAAAAAATTAAAAAGATACTAATTATTTTTCTCCAAATTAATCCTAACTTTAATAGATGATCAATTAGTTTAAAGAGAAGATATGGATGATAACTTAAGAGATTTAAAAATAATTTTTATAACAAACAAAATTCCTTTTTAGTTAAAGTAGAGAATATTAATTTTTATTAAAACTATGTATACAGTTACATTATTCTTAAAGTGCCTATGCACTTTTAGTTGTAGCCTCCATTGTACAAACATTTTCAAAGCTAAAAGGGATATATAAATATCAATTACAACATGATAAATCGATAATTATCATAATACTTCAATGGAATTTGTTTCAATTTCAAAATGAACAAGGTTCTGATAAATAGGATAATTATCATAATAATGTATTTTTTTAGTACTCTCCCTAGATATATGAGAAAAAGTAATTTCTTGCCTTCTTATAATTTTATTTTTCTGGTGAAGTTCTTTTATTATTTGAATAGAAGAATTTTTTATTCCAGATATATTATGTGTAAGAAAATTGAATATCTCTTATTTGTTAAAAAATATAAATGAAAATTTTTCATAAAAATATAACAATAATTTTTAATATTTGTGTTGATCAGGATTGACCATGAGTCGAAAAATGGCATTAAAGTTGCACCCTTGAGCATTTTCTATGATGGAAAGATTGTGGTTTATGATGTACCCATTGAGAAGGTTTTGATTAATCAAATGGCATTTTGATTAGTTTTGTTTCACTATCGAATTAATCACACATAATTGTGATTTTTAAATTATTTATTGTAAATGTAGGCAGCAAATATTCTGAAGTTTGTAGAAAGGGATGCATGTTCATCTAAAAAAAAAAATCGTGGGACCATTAAGTGGAGGTTATACAATTTCCTTCTCATTTGTAAATTAAATTTGATTAATATTTTGCTCATTTTCAAATGATTTTAACAATGTGACTTTTGTTGCATACAAATCTAGATTTGGCAAGAAAAAACTTTATGCTTGGAATTATGGTGAGTCGAAAAGAGAGGTGAATTTTTTTCCACTCCCAAAATTTCTTTGTTTTAAAGTTATTTAAAAGATATTCGATTCAATTACTATTTCCTAATACCCGTTTCTAACATTTTCTTTGTCTAACATCACATTTTTAATGTCAAAATGGCTCTTAACCTCTCAAATATAGTTTACCATAACTTTCAATTTTTTCTCCAAAATTTATCCCAACTCCAATAAATGAATAAATAGTTTGAAAAGACATTGAGTAATTTGTATGAAATATAAAGGGTAGAAACTTATTCAATGGTCATCGCTAATCGCTTTTGGTTCCAAATCTTTACCAAAAAAGAATTAAGAGAAATATTGTTCCTTCTCCCTCTAGAAGAATAAATAAAGGAAAGAAAGAAGTAATTTGTCTTGATCAGTGTTTTAGTATTTTTTTTTACAAGTTCTCCCGATAAAAATTTGAGAAAATAAGATCTCTTGCTCTTTTATAAAGAAAATAATTAAAATAGCACCAACTGTCATAAAATTTATATGAAAAACAGATTTTCTTAGATTTCTTATGTTTTGAAAAATGAAGACCTCTTATGTGTTACATATGAGGATCTCTCATAAAAAGAACATCAAAAAATTTAAATATACAAGAAAGTTGGCAAACACATATAACGTTTGCATTAACTCGGTTAATGCTTTCGATAATGAAAATACCCATCGATTGATCTTTGTGTTGATTTTATTAATTAGGGTTTGCCCTTCGAGATATGGCGCCATAAAAATTGCGCCTCTGTGTATTTTCTACAATGAAAAAGTTACAGTTTTCGATGTCCAGAGTGATAAGGTTTTTACCATTGATTTATTTTCCTTACTTTTTAATTGGTTATATATGATTGCGATTTCTAAACTAAATTTTGTATACATAGGTTGATGGTATTCTAAAGTTTGTTGAATCATCAAAATAACAATTGGTTGTGAAAACCTTAAGCGAAGGATAAACATTTCTTTCCCTTCTCCTTTGAAATTAAAAATTTGATTAATGTTTTCTTCATCTTTAAATTATTTTACTATGTTGGTTTTTGTTACATTTATAGATGTACAATTGGCAACGAGCTCAATTAGACTATTGGGAAAAGGACAAGAGAGGTTGGTGTTCATTTCTTCTTTTATTTTTATAAAAAAAAATAAATGCATATGTAAAGGTAATCTCATGATAAATTCAAATATTCCTGTTGATTTTTTATTTATTTTTTCAAATATCAATTTTGTTTTATGTATGTACGCCTGTCACAATCCAAACCGAGCCGCGACTGCACCCACACTTACCCTCCTATGTGAGCGAACCAACCATCTAAACCCTAAACCATTTCAATATAATACCAACAGAAAGTAATGCGGAAGACTTAAACTCGTTTAATAAAAGCCAATTCAATAACTTCTAAAATTCAACATCTATTATTCCCCAAAATCTGGAAGTCATCACCACAAGAACATCTATGATCAAATTACTAAACTAAGTGTATTCTAAGAAGCTAAAACAAGTATAAGCTAGTCCATGCCAGAACTTCAAGGCATCAAGACATGAGGAAGAAACTCCAGTCCAAGCTAGAAGCATTAGCTCACCCTGAAGATCCGGTGTGACGAAGACTGGCTAGAATTGCGGTTGAGTTGAAGACGACGGCACGTTTGGCTTCACTCCACATATAACAAAGAAGAAAACATAAAAGTAGGGGGTTAGTACAAACACAAGTACTGAGTAGGTATCATCGGCCAACTCAAAATAGAAACAAATATATATCAAGTAATATCATAATCAACTACAATACTCAACATGTAGCAACAACAAGTACTATAATCATTAATAAGTACGCCAAGTTCACACATGAGGACTCAAGCCTCAATACCATACTCATTTGGGAATTAGGTTCATTAGATTGAGGTATATTAACATCTTTCAAGATTCATTATCTTTATTCCTCTTGTGTCGGTACGTGACACTACGCTCCCCTACTACTATGTGTCGGAACGTGACACTCCGATCCCCTAATACTATGTGTCGGAACGTGACACTCCGATCCCCTAATTCTACGTGTCGGTTCGTGACACTTGATCCCCTAAATCTACGTATCGGTTCGTGACACCCGATCCCCTAATTCTACGTGTCGGTCTGTGACACCCGCTCCACTAATCTCATTCTATCAATTCATCAAGCCTTCTCTCTTACCAAGGCATCATCATTAACAAAGAGATTAGGTTTTTATCAAGATTTGGGATTCAATAGCTTCATCATGCTTATTTTATCACAATCATATAATCACATTCATGCAAGCATACAATTAAGCATATAGCAGGGTTTACAATACTACCAATACATATAATTCGCTATTAAGAGTTTACTACGAATAGCATAAAAACCATAACCTACCTCCACCGAAGATTAGTGATCAAGCAAGCAATTTCCCAAGCTCTATTTCTCTCTTCCTCGTTCGATCCTCTCTCTCTCTTTTTGTTCTTTCTATTTTCTTTATTCAAACCCTCTTTCTTTACCCTAATTAGCATAAATTAAATAAAGATGACAATAATAACCCACTAATTAACTCAAGGTTACCTCTTTTAAACCCCCAAGTAATTAGACTTATTATTATTAACCACTTTCTTTATAATTAAAGCAGGAATAGTCACAAAGTCCGTTAAAACATTTAAAGAAATCCGACCCAACCTGGGATTACGCAGTCTGTAACGGTCCGTCGTGCCTGCAACGGTCCGTCCTGCTGCTTCCGTCGCAGAGTTCAGAGACTCAATTTCCTTGAAGAGTCTGTGACGGTCCGTCGTGCCCACGACGGTCCGTCCTGCCATTTTGTTACGAAGTTCAGAGAGTCGATTTTAGTACCCAAATTTCAGAATTTCTAAGTGTTTTAAAACGAGACCCCCTCGACGGTCCGTCGTGCCCATGACGGTCCATCGTGGGGTCCGTCGTCTGTCTCAGTTTTCTAGAAATAAATCTGCTGCTCAAAACGACTAAATAGGTCGTTACAATATATACCAATTACCCATCGTTCGTCCTCGAACAATCACAAGAAGAAAAACAAGGGCGAAAAGGAGTACCTGAATCTCTAAACAGGTGTGGGTATCTTTCTTTGCATATCACAGCCTCTTTCTCCCAGTGGCTTCTTCACAACTGGTCGATTCTTCCATTGAACTTTGATGGATGCAATCTCTCTCGACCTCAACTTGCGGTTCTCTATCTAAGATAGCAATAGTTCCTCCTCATAAGACAAATTCTCATCAAGCGGAACTGAATCCCAACGAATGATGTAGTTTCCATCCCCATGGTATCTTTTCAACATAGACACATGAAATACCGGATGCACTCCGGACAGCCGGGAAGCAAGGTTAATTCGTAAGCCACCTCCCCTACTCGCTTAAGTACTTCAAAGGGACCAATATACCTTGGGCTAGCTTTACCTCGCTTACCAAACCGCATCACCCCTTTCATGGGCGAAACCTTCAACAAGACTTGTTCACCTCATGAACTCTAAGTCTCTAACCTTTCGATCTGCATATTCTTTTTGCCTACTTTGCGCGCTAAAGCTTTTCTTGAATAAGATTTCACTTTCTCTAATGAATCCCTCAAAAGGTCAGTACCCCAAGGTCTAACCTCAAATGCATCAAACCAACCAATGGGAGACCTACATCTCCTACCATACAATGCTTCAAATGGGGCCATATCAATACTGGAGTGATAGCTATTATTGTATGAAAACTCCGCTAAGGGTAAGAAGTTATCCCAATGACCAGCAAATTCTATCGCACATGCACGAAGCATATCCTCCAACACTTGAATCGTTCTCTCAGACTGACCATCGGTCTGAGGATGGAACGCAGTACTAAGGTCCAACCTAGTACCCAACTCCGCATGCAATGTTTTCCAAAACTTAGAAGTAAACTGCGTACCTCTATCTGATATGATGGAGAGTGGAACTCCATGCAATCGAACAATCTCTGAGATGTAAACTTTGGCTAACTTTCGCATTGTAAGTCACCTTGACCGGAATGAAGGAGCAGACTTAGTTAACCTATCAACAATCACCCAATAGAGTCATACTTACCATTGTCTTTGGAAGACCAACCACGAAATCCATTGCAATTCTCTCCCACTTCCATTCAGGAATGGGCAATTCTCTGAAGGTTCCTCCGGGCCTCTGGTGTTCATACTTACTTGTGACAATTTGGACATTGCACACAAAAATCAACAAGTCGCGCTTCTTCTACTCCACCAAAAGTGTGTGCTTTAGGTCACGGTACATCTTGGTTGCAGCCGGATGTATAGAATCCCTTGAACTATGAGCCTCTGTCAGAATAGTTTGATAAAATCATCAACGCGGGGTACACATACCCTTCCCTTAATCCTCAAAAACACCTTCCTCATCGATTGTTGCTTCTTTAGCCTCTCCTTGCAACACTTTATCTCGGATCCGGATCAAGTTCATCCTTAAAACTGCTTCCCTTAATCTTGTCAAGGAAGGAAGATCTTGCCTCCACAAAGCCAAAATCCTCCTTCTCATTTACTTCTAACCTCATAAGGTCATTAGCCAGAATCTGAACTTCTCTAGCCAATGGGCGTCTAGAAACTTGCAAGTGAGTAGACTTCCCATGCTCCTGCCTTTCTACTTAAAGCATCTGCCACAACATTAGCCTTTCCCGGATGATACAAGATTGTGATATCGTAGTCCTTCAGTAGTTCCATCCATCTCCTCTGTCTCAAGTTCAAATCCTTTTGCGTAAAAAACATACTGTAGGCTACGATAATCCGTATAGACTCACACTTAACCCCATATAAATAGTGCCTCCATTGCTTTAATGCAAACACTACCGCGGCAAATTCCAAATCATGAGTTGGATAGTACGTTCATGCACTTTTAATTGTCTGAAGCATAAGCAATCACAGTCTTCTCTGCATTAGCACTGCACCCAAAAAGAATAGGATGCATCACAATAAACAATGAAGTTCTTACCTCCTACTGGCGAGGTAAGGATAGGTGCGGTAGTCAATAGGTCTTGAGCTTCTGAAAGCTTTCTTCACACTCGTCCGACCATACAAATGGAACATTCTGCTTAGTCAAGTTCGTCAATTGGGAAGCAATGGAAGAGAATCCCTTGATAAATCGACGATAATAGCTAGCTAAACCAACAAAACTCCTTATTTCCGACACATTAGTGGGTCTTACCCAATTCTTCACTGTCTCAATCTTAGAAGGATCCACCATCACTCCATCCTTAGAAACCACGTGCCCCAAGAAGGACACTGAATCTAACCAAAACTCACACTTGGAGAATTTGGCATAAAGCTTTTTCTCCCTCAACATTTCCAATACAATCCTCAAATGCTCCTCATGTTCCTTCTTACTCTTTTAGAGTATATCAGTATATCATCAATAAATACGATCACAAAGAGATCCAGATATGGCTTAAAAATCCCGTTCATCAAGCTCATCAAAGCAGTAGGGGTATTCGTAAGACCAAAAGACATCACTACAAATTCGTAATACCCATACCTGGTTCGAAAAGCAGTCTTTGGCACATCCGTTGCCCGTATTTTCAATTGATGATAACCGGATCTCAAGTCAATCTTAGAGAAGACACAAGCACCTTGTAACTGATCGAACAAGTCATCAATGCGAGGAAGAGGGTACTTGTTCTTAACTGTTACCTTATTCAGTTGTCTGTAGTCTATGCACATCCGGAAACTCCCATCCTTCTTATTTACAAACAAAACAGGAGCACCCCAAGGAGATGCACTTGGTCTAATGAAGCCTTTGCTCAACAACTCTTGAAGTTGGGCCTTTAACTCTCTTAACTCCGCGGGAGCATTCTATAAGGGGGGTATAGAAATGGGGCAAGTTCCCGGTTCAAGATCAATGCAGAAGTCAATATCCCTATCCGGTGGCATACCAGGAAGATCTGCAGGGAACACATCCAAAAACTCACGGACTACCGAAACCTACTCAATCGAAGGTACTTGGGTAGTGTCATCCCTGAGATGTGCCAAGAAAGCTAAACAACCCTTACTAACCATCTTCTTAGCACGAAGAAAGGACACGATACGAACCGGATTGGAAGTGTAGTCGCCCTCCCACACTAACGGATCTGTCCAGTCTTGGCTAACGTCACAGTTTTATCATTACAATCCAAGATCACAAAATTCGGAGAAAGCCAAGTCATACCCAGAATTACATCAAAGTCAACCATTTTCTAAGATAACCAAATCTACTATGTTGTGTTGCTCCCCACAAAATTCACCAAACAAGACCTATATACTTTTTCAACTATCACAACTCACCCACCGGAGTAGAAACACGAATAGGCATGTCAAGTAATTCACAAGGTAAATTTAGACCATTAGCAAATGAAGAAGATACAAAGAAAATGTGGATCCAGGATCAAACAATACAGAGCCATGCAATCACAAACCGAAAGATTACCTGTGATGACAGCATCAGATGTCTCCGCCTCAGATCTCCCAGGGAACGTGACAATGGGCCCCATTACTTGTCTGTCCGTTGCCCCTACCATGTTGTGTTGTAGTGGCTCCAGTTTGCCCATCACCCCGGCCGTTTTGGTGACCACCATTACCTCGACCACCACGTCCTCCAGAATAACGGCCTCTACCATGACCACCTCTACCTCTAGCTATTGGGGGTCTATAACTCTGTTTTGGACAATTCCTCCTAATAGTGTCCAGTCCCCCACATCCATAACACTCTCTAGAGTCAAGCATAGGTCTCTCAGAGAAGTGTTGGCCGGTCTGAGGTGGACCCCAGCTACAGTTTGTAGTGAAGACTGAATTGGTCGGACTGAGTAACCTCCGGACTCTGTCCTCTAGAGTAAGAACCATTAAACTCACCTCCCTTTCGAAACCTTTTTGATGTCGATGCCATGGTGAAGTCATCCGGCTTCACTCCTTCCACCTCTATCACGAAGTCTACCACTTCTTGGAAGGATTTTGCCGTAGTCGCTACCTGTAAGGCTGAAATCCGCAATTCTGCCCTCAACCCCTTCACAAAACGGCGAATCCACTCTTGTGGACTGAAACAAAGTTGGGTGGCATACCTAGATAATGCACGAAACTTTGCCTCATATGAAGTAACCGACATCCTACCTTGCTCTAGGCTCAAGAACTCATCTCTTTTCCTATCCCTCAAGGTACGGGGGGAATACTTCTCCATAAACAAGCTAGAGAATGAGGCCCAAGTCAAGTAGGGGGTGGTGCCTCTGTTGGTTGACACTCAACATGTGCCGCCACCACATTTTGGCGTTCCCTTGAAACTGATAAGTCACAAACTCAACACCAAACCGTTCTACTATACCATCTTGTGTAGTAGCTCATGACAGTCAACCAGAAAATCGTAGGCATCCTCCGATTCAGCACCCTTGAAGACTGGAGGTTTCAATTTCAAGAACTTACTGAAAAGTTCATGCTGATCATTTGTCATTATAGGCCCTGCAGTCAGACGTGGAAACGTGCCTATTTCCAATGAGGCATCTATGCGGGGAGCCCCAGCAGCGGCACGTCGTACCTCTGGAACCGGAGGTGTTGGTGCAGAAAACACTGGAGGTGCCTGACCCTGATCAGATAACCCGCTAAGATAAGCAAGAACCTGATTGATCATCTCTGGGGTAGGTTGGGGTGGCAATTCCTCATTTTGCACTTGTTCATTCTCCCCTTCCTCACACTCTCTTACTACTTCCTCAGTCGTTGGAGGAGTCACGCCCTAGTACCAGATGGGCTAGGTGCTGTCCTCTTCATCTAGAGGACGTCCTCCCATGACCTCTTCCACGGCTCTCCCACTACTCGTCTTCGAGCTACAGCCCCAGTGGCTGGCTCAGACGTTTCTTGTCTTGTCGGTGTTGGTGTTGGTGCATCGTTTCTCTAGTTCTAACCATCTGCGAAATAGAGTGAAGATGGTCAGATACCAATTTGTATCACCTAGATACCAATTGGATCCAAGTAATACACGAAAGAAAGAAAGAAAGAATGGAATTTTCCTAAAGTCTTATAGCCTCTCAAAGAAAAGTAAAGGCGTCCCCCTAACCGTTCCTTAAGACTCTACTAGACTCGTTCTTGTTGTGATGAGACCAACGAACCTAATGGTCTGATACCAAGTTTGTCCAACCCAAAACCGAGCCGCGACTAGCACCCACACTTACCCTCCTATGTGAGCGAACCAACCCATCTAAACCCTAACATTTCAATATAATATCAACAGAAAGTAATGCGGAAGACTTAAACTCGTTTAATAAAAGCCAATTCTATAACTTCTTAAATTCAACATCTATTATTCCCCAAAATCTGGAAGTCATCACCACAAGAACATCTATGATCAAATTACTAAACTAAGAGTATTCTAAGAAGCTAAAACAAGTATAAGCTAGTCCATGCCGGAACTTCAAGGCATCAAGACATGAGGAAGAAAGTCCAGTCCAAGCTAGAAGCATTAGCTCACCCTGAAGATCCGGTGTGACGAAGACTGGCTAGAATTGCGGTTGAGTTGAAGACGACGGCACGTTTGCTGCACTTCACATATAACAAAGAAGAAAACATAAAAGTAGGGGGTCAGTACAAACACAAGTACTGAGTAGGTATCATCGGCCAACTCAAAATAGAAAACAATATATATCAAGTAATATCATAAATCAACTACAATACTCGACATGTAGCAACAACAAGTACTATAATCATTAATAAGTACCGCCAAGTTCACACATGAGGACTCAAGCCTCAATACCATACTCATTTGGGAATTAGGTTCATTAGATTGAGTATATTAACATCTTTCAAGATTCATTATCTTTATTCCTCTTGTGTCGGTACGTGACACTCCGCTCCCCTACTACTATGTGTCGAAACGTGACACTCCGATCCCATACTACTATGTGTCGGAACGTGACACTCCGATCCCCTAATTCTACGTGTCGGTTCGTGACACCCGATCCCCTAAATCTACGTGTCGGTTCGTGACACCCGATCCCCTAATTCTACGTGTTGGTTCGTGACACCCGCTCCACGAATCTCATTCTATCAATTCATCAAGCCTTCTCTCTTACCCAAGGCATCATCATTAACAAAGAGATTAGGTTTTTATCAAGATTTGAGATTCAATAGCTTCATCATGCTTATTTTTATCACAATCATAGAATCACATTCATGCAAGCATACAATTAAGCATATAGCAGGGTTTACAATCCACCATACATATCATATCATTCGCTATTAAGAGTTTACTACGAATAGCATAAAAACAATAACCTACCTCCACCGAAGATTAGTGATCAAGCAAGCAGTTTCCCAAGCTCTGTTTCTCTCTTCCTCGTTCGATCCTCTCTCTCTCTTTTTGTTCTTTCTATTTTCTTTATTCAAACCCTCATTCTTTTACCCTAATTAGCATATAATTAAGTATAAAAGATGATAATAATAACCCACTAATTAACTCAAGGTTACCTCTTTTAACCCCCAAGTAATTAGACTTATTATTATTAACCTACTTTCTTTATAATTAAAGCAGGAATAGTCCAAAACGTCCCTTAAAACATTTAAAGAAATCCGACCCAGCCTGGAATTACGCAGTCTGTGACGGCCCGTCGTGCCTGCGACGGTCCGTCCTGCTGCTTCCGTCGCAGAGTTCAGAGACTCAATTTCCTTGAAGAGTCTGTGACGGTCCGTCGTGCCCACTACGTCCGTCCTGCCATTCCGTTACGAAGTTCAGAGAGTCGATTTCAGTACCCCCAATTTTCTGAATTTCTAAGTGTTTTAAAAACGAGACCCCTCGACGGTCCGTCGTGCCCATGACGCTCCGTCGTGGGGTCCGTCGTCTGTCTCAGTTTTCCAGAAATAAAATCTGCTGCTCAAAACGACTAAAAAGGTCGTTACAACGCCTAATTAAGCTTTTAAGAAGTTATAAACTTCAGTTTAGAAAATCAAGAAGGTGAATTATTAGCTTTTGTTCTCAAAAATCATTAAGTTCAACATATGAATTGCAAGAAGTTATGTAGTTCTTTGAAGAGAGTCTTTATTAAATTATATTCCTAATTATGAACCAAATTAGTAATTGAATTGTCATATTAAACCTAAAAGTCATATATCTTTACCATCAAGTTTGTAGTAATAATGTGTTTTTTGTAGTCTCTCTAGAAGTAGTGAGAAAATGAAATATCTTGTCCTTTTATAGTTTTTTTTTTGCAATATTTTTTTAATAATTTCATTAATAGAAAATTATTTGTCCTCTTCAGTTTCCTTTTATATAAAAAAATAATGAAAATGTTATCTTTGGTATAAAAATAAAGATTTCTCGTAAAAAGAATAAAAAATTTATAAATAAATTTGCAAAGAACTTTTTTGAAAGAGCTAGAAAATGATTCCTTTCCTCTAGTCTATTATAACGGTCTTTTTAATAATTAGCTTTTAAACTCTGAGTGTTTTCTCTAATATATGTCAATTTGAAAAATCCATAGACCACTAATTATTATTCTTAAATCCTTTCACTATAACTTTCCAAGGTATAGTAATAATATATTATAATTCTTCTTTTCGTACGTATTTGTATTATCCTTTTACCTTGTTGAACATTTCAGGATTGATTGTTAATTCTCAAATAACCCTTATCAATTAGGTGAAAAATAAAAATAAGCAACCAATTAAACTATTGAGAATCCTCAAATTGTTATTTATTATATTGCTACTATATACTTACTTATATATTCCATTTTTTCACATTACGAAGGTCGATGAGTACCAATATAATTAATATCTACATTACTAATTCTGCGTAACTTGTTTCTAAACTGAAAAATTATTAATGTTTTGCAGGATGACGATGGTGTCACCTTATGGTTTTCCCCATGCTGCCCCTGAAAACAAGAAATAGAAGAAGATGTGAGTGGTATACATATATCATATATGGATGTTAATGGAAAATATCTATTTGGAGGATTCGGTTGTTATTTTACTAGACTTTATTATGTTTCTAAGATGTTAATTTTACCAGTCAAAACTAGAATATAAAACTTGCATTTTCTATTATTTTGTGTGAAAGATATGTTTGGTCTTGTATGTTGGTTTTAAAATAATGTGTGGGTTTTTAGTCTCAAAAGTGGTTTTGTATGTTGGTTTTAAAATAACTTGTGGATTTTACAATACTAGTGTTTATGCTGAAAGCTTTAATTACGAATGCTTACATTAGGGCAAACTGTTCACATTACATTTTTTGAGGCGTGACCCTTCTTGAACTTTGCTAGTGCCAGATGCTTCTATTTTTCCATTTTCCTTGTTTTAGACATAATCTCTCTTAGTAATGCTTGAATTAGGGTGAATGTCCAAATTACATCTTTTGGGGTGTGGTCCTTTCTCATGCAGGATGCTTTGGTTAATAATGCTTGTATTAGGGTAGACTATCTAGAGTATGTCCTTTGAGGTGCAACTCTTTTCCAAACTTTGCTAACGCGGAATGCTTTGAGCAACAAGCTACTTATTATCGTTTGCATTTATAAGCTTCATTATGATTCTAATCCATTAATCACATCCCTTATTGATGCCTATTTTATTTGTGGGGTTTGCTAATGTTAGTGCTAGGATTTCATTGTACGTCTTGATGCTATTAGTATTTCTAGTGTGTTGCAAGCATGTAAATCCTCAATGTCCATGTCAATTGGTTGTTCCTCCTTTATAAATTTGATTACAAAAATAGTGTTATTTCTTGTTTATCACGCAACAACACAAGTATTTAGAAACTTTGTCAAATAATGGTTATGTAGATTGGAAGACATAACAACGTTTTTGTCCCAATTTTCAAAATTGGATAAAAGGACAAATATATCTTCAAACTTTCAAAAATGATTTGTCAATGTCCTCTGTCATACTTTTCGTCCATCAGAGCTCTTGCCTTCCAATAAACAGTGCACTTTTTTCCCTTCCACTAACCAAATACTCATTATGTACACGTAGCGGAATCCTACACCACAATCCGAGTTGACAAATTTTTTAACCCAAATTTCAAAACCTACACATAACCCATTTAACCTACCTGATTTATCCATAAATAAACTCTCTAAAATCCTAAAGAAAAGGCCCCCATACTCGTTACTTTCGTTCATCTCACAAACAAAAATCCTAGTTCATCAGACGTAAACTACTCGGTCGTCTCCGTTATTCTTGGTGGATTAACTCAGATCCGGCCATAGGTTCTCACACTTTTACTATATTCATCTACGAGATCTTATTATGTGTTCCATTTTTGCTTATATTTTCATTCTTAGCTAGTAAGAAAGATGTTATTGAGTTTTGATTTTCACTTGTATCTTTAATTTTTTTGTCTAGAATCTGCTTTTTATAGTGATTTGTAGGAAATTGTTCACGTTTATCTTTAAAACTGAACTTTGGTTGTTCTTTCTTTTTCTAATATGAGTACTTACCTTATTTGTTTGGCTGACACTTTTAATTGTTTCTTCTTTATTCCTAATTTGACTATTAATTAGTGTAATGTGACTTATACTAACTAATGTGAGCACTTACTACTTATTACTAATGTAACATTTTTATTTTTTCTCTCCTTTATCCCCAATGTGATTACTAACTAATGTTAAATTCTTTTAAGTCTGATTTATGTGACTTAATGACTAACTAATGTAACTTACTTATATGCCTTACTAACTATGTGACTGACTTATACTTAGGGGTGTATAAGTCAAACTAAATCGACAAATCAAATCAAGTAAAAAAAAAACCGATATGTAGTTTGGTTTGGTTGATTTGGTTGTTGAAAAAAAAAATCAATTCTTGGTTTGATTTGGTATTAGAAGAAAAAAAGTCAAACCGACTATTCATATATATATATATATATATATATATATATATATATATATATTATATATATATATTATATATATATATATATATATATATATATATATATATGAATATTAAATTATTTTATTTATAGATAAAAAAATTCTTTTCGTATAATCTAATTTGTTGATATATTTTTAGTTAATATATAGTTTCCAACTTTATAGAATTTATTTCAAATTTTAGCTTGTCAAATTTTGAAATATTTTATTTTGTATTAAAATTCGAAGTTACAATTGTATTGTGATAGCTTTTCAAAATCGAAGTTAATAATTTTACTTTGTAAATATTTTCTTTATTCAGTTTGCCTCTAGCCTTTAATCTTATTAATTTAGCATAATGAAAGTTGATATTTCAAAAAAAAAAATTACTCATGTGAATTTTACAGTCTTTTTGAAAATTGATATTCACTTAATAGTTTTTGAATTTAGTTTATCACACAAGTAAGTGCAAAATATTTGATCGCATTTTCAAATACCGTAGTTGTAGAAACCGAAATAACCGAAAAAATGACTTTATATGGTTTGATTTAATATTTAGATTTAATAAATCGATATAATTGATTTAGATTTTTTTAAATGAAAAATCAAATTGAAACAACCTATGTACACCCACTTATGCTTACTATTATGTCTATTATGCCGTAATTTTACAAATCTTTTAGAAAAATCACTTTATGAAATATTCCAAGTATAAAATATTTGAAAATACTTAGAAAAGAGTCGTCACTTAATTTTTTCTTAAAGAAATTAAGAAAACTTAATTTAAAAAGATTTTAACAGATTAAATCTTTATAAATTTAGAGAAAATGGGTAGAGGTTCTTATTTATGCTTCAAGAAGATTTTTAAGGCATATGAAGCATTCGCTAACATATGTTTATCCTATAACCTAGATTAAATATTTTTGACTATTTTTAGGAGAATAATTTGATATAAACATAATATTATTAATTTAAAATATTTGATTAACTTGAGAAAATATTTAAAAGAACAAATTTTTAATTTTTAAGAAAATTGGTACTTAGTTAAAAAAACATTTGAGTTGAAATGCAGGTGACTAGAATTATAACAAAACTAAAATTTATTTACAATTTACTTGACTCATTTGTAAAATAATAATTTAAACTAAATTGGTTAATTTGAGCATGAAAATCATTTTAAATTAATTGAAAAATAAATAAAAAGTTTTGGTTAAATATATTGAATAAAAATGTAAGAGTTGATAAAAGTGAATTATATTAAAATAAACTAACATAAAGAAAATAGTTCTATCTTTTGAGGATTTTAATTAAGTTATTCAATCAAATAAAGGTTAGAGTTACAATAAACAAAAAATAAATACAATCAAATAATAATAGAGAGAAAAGCTGCTAATTTTTTTGCTTTGGCCCAATTCTTATTGTTTGTATACAGACTGTATATCGTCCATATATCAGCATATATAACTCACTTTTTATCTCCCGAGCACTGTAATTATGCTCTCTTTGTTGTAATCCTGGATTTCAAGCTACAACACGTATACCAAATGTATACAGGCTGTATATTGTCCTGTATATCAGTGTATACTGCTGTATACAATCTATTTTTGGCTCTAAAGATCCACATTTTCCGTTTTCCAGCACCGTGCTTCTGTTTATGTGCCCGGCTGACTCGAGAATAAATAAAGAAAAAAAAATAATTTGTCGTGATCAGTGTATTAGTGTTTTTTTAAAGTTCTTCCAATAAAAGTTTGAGGAAATAAGATCTCTTGCTCTTTCATAAAGAAAATAAAAAATTACCACTAGCTGTCTTATAATTATGTGAAAACATAGTTTCTTAGATTTCTTATGTTTGAAAAATGAAGACCTCTTATGTGTTATATATGAGGATCTCTCATAAAAAGAACATCAAAAAATTTAAAATATACAAGAAAGTTGGTAAACACATAACGTTTGCATTAATTCAGTTAATGCTTTCGATATTGAAAATACTCATCGATTGATCTTTGTGTTGATTTTATTAATTAGGGTTTGTCTTTCGAGATATGACGCCATAAAAATTGCGTCTTTGTGTATTTTCTACGATGAATAAGTTACAGTTTGCGATATCCGAAGTAACAAGATTTTTATCATTGATCTATTTTCCTTACTTTTGAATTGATTATATATAATTGCGATTTCTAAACTAAATATTGTATACGTAGGTGGATGGTATTCCAAAATTTGTTGAATCGTCAAAACAACAATTGGTTGTGAAAACCATAAGCGAAGGTTAAACATTCTCTTTCCCTTCTCCATTAGAATTAAAAATTTGATTAATGTTTTCTTCATCTTTAAATTATTTTAATATGTTGGTTTTTGTTACATGTATAGATGTACAATTGGCAACGAGCTCAGTTAAATTCTTGAAAAAATGACAAGAGAGGTTGGTGTTCATCTATTCTTTTACTTTTAATAAAATTAAATGCATATCTAAAGGTAATCTCTTAATACATTCAAATATTTCAATTGATTTTTTATTTATTTTTTCAAATATAAATTTTGTTTTATGTATGTACACCTAATTAAGTTTTTAAGTTATAAACTTCATTTTAGAAAATCAAGAAGGTGAATTATTAGCTTTTGTTCTCAATTAATCTTTAAGTTCAACAAATGAATTACAAGAAGTTATGTTGTTCTTTGATGAGAGTCTTTATTAAATTACATTCCTAATTATGAACCAAATTAGTAATTGACATTGTCATATTAAACCTAGTCTATTATGACGGTCTTTTTATTAATTAGCTTTTAAACTTTGAGTGATCTTTCATATATATCAATTTGAAAAATCCATACAATATTAATTATTACTTCTTCCTTCTCATTTTATGTGGCATTATTTTCTTTTTGGTCAGTCCCAAAAAGAATGTTAAATTTTCTTTTATGATAACTATTTAAAGGTACAACTCATCTTTTACCCTTGTTGGTCCCACTAATTTTTAAAATAGTACTCTAATATATTTATGAGGAGAAAGAAAAGTGAGTCTACTTTTAAATGACAATTTGGTAAACATTTCAAGGTCTTCATTTATTTCTTAAACTTCGTGTCTGATCAAATATTGTCACATAAAATGATACAAAGGGAACATTATATTTAAATCCTTTCTCTACAACTTTCTAAGATATAGTAATATACTTTAATTCTTCTTTTCATACATATTTGTATTATCCTTTTACGTTGTTGAACATTTCAGGATTGATTGTTAATTCTCGAAAACCCTTATCAACCAGGTGAAAAATAAAAATAACCAATTAATCAAACTACTGAGAATTCTCAAATTGTTAATTCATATATTGCTACTATATACATATATATATTCCATTTCTTCACATTACGAAAGAGTATCAATATAATTAATATCTACATTACTTATTCTGCGTAACTTGTTTCTTAACTGAAAAGTTATTTATGTTTTGCAGGATGATTATTGTGTCACCTGGATCCGGATCCTCTCCATTTCTCTACTCTCCATTTTCCCCAAGTTCCTATTTGGATTAATGACACATGTCATAGGTTAAAATAAATGGTTAAAATTTAATTTTTCAAAGTAAACTTCTAACCATGTTTTAGTTAATAAATATATTATATATCAGGCTTTCCACAAATTGAGATTTGGCCGTAGAAGGATCGAATTGTATCCGAAGAACATTATTAAAATTATTATAATCTCACAATATTAGCAACATATTATTTTGTCCATAAATATAGGTAAAAAAAGTTTTCTTCCTATTATTTCTTTTTACGTAGGATCTCTTTATATATATATATATATATATATATATATATATAATATTTTTTTATCTAATTAGAAGAATAATTAACTGAATAGAAGTATGGAAACTATAATTAACCTACCGTATGTACTGGTATCATCGTTTTCTTAATCTTATTATGAAATTAAAATTAGTTTGTCAAAATAGTTTGATTATCTCTAGGTAATTTATTAATCACGGACCAATATGCCTTTAACAAAAGATTACAATAAAAATATTATACAAAAGAAAAAATAAAAAAAAAGACCCTACGTAAAAAGAAATAATAGGAAGAGAACATTTTTACCTACATTTATGGACAAAATAATATGTTGCTAAGACTGTGAGATTATAATAATTTTAATACTTGATATATAATATATTTATTAACTTAATCATGATTATAGGTTTACTTTGAAGAATTAAATCTTAACTGTTTATTTTAACCTATGACATGTGTCGTTAATGGTATACATATATTATATATTGCATGATATATATGGATCTTAATGGAAAATATTCATTTTGATGATTTGGTAGTTATTTTACTAGACTTTTTATTTTACTAGACTTGCATTTTTCTATTATTTTGTGTGAGATTTGTTTGGTTTCGTATTTAAATTAAACAATGTGTGGGTTTGTTATCTCAAAAGGGGTGGTGGCGCAGTTGGCTAGCGCGTAGGTCTCATAGCTTCTGAGTAATCCTGAGGTCGAGAGTTCGAGCCTCTCTCACCCCATATTGTTTTTTCATTTTCCGCATTCCCTTTCTCGGGCTCTACTAATATTGAATGCTTTGGTTACTAATGTTTGTATTAGGGTAGACTGTTTACATTTCACTTTTCGAGTGATCCTTATTCGAACTCAACCCATTCTACTTTTTCCATTTGCCTTGTTTTAGGTATACTAAACTAGGGTAGATTGTTCACATTACACTCTTTGACGGTGTATCCTTTGTTCGGAGTCTGCTAATGCGGGATGCTTTGGTTACTAATGCTTTCTTTAGGGTAGAGTAGACTGTCCACACTATACCTTTCAGGGTGTAGCGCTTCTCCGAACTATGCTAATGTGGAAGAATGCTTCTATTTTTCTCCCTCCATAATGCTTATTATTAAGGTAGATTGTCCAAATTACACTCTTTTCGATGTGGCCGCTTCTTCGGATTAATGAGGTATGCTTTGGTTACTAATGCTTGCTTGTATTATGGTAGACTATCTACATAATGCCCTTTGGGATATGCGACTCTTTTTTAAACTCTCGTGAGATGTTTTGTGCGCTAGAGTACCTATTATCATTTGCATTTATAAGCTTGATCGTGATTCTAATCCATAAATTACATCCCTTACTGATGCCTATTTTATTTGTGGGGATGCTAATGTTAGTGCTAGGATTTCATTGCATGTCTTGATGCCAAACCTGTGTTTTAATGTTAGTGTTTTACAAAAATAGTGTCCCAGAGTAAGGTTAGGCACATTTCAGTTATTCTTGACTTTTTTCAAAGTTACAATTATTTAAATCATCTATTTTTAATAAAGATATAAGTATAGTAATCCGAAGAAATAAGTATCACTAGGAAAACTGTGAATTACATGGAGATTCTCCTAGGAATTAGTATGAAAATCCGCAGGAAACTTATTTTCCTGCAAATTTTCATACTAATCCGCAGAATATCCCCATGTAATTTACCATTTTCTTGTAGTGTATAGTATCTATTTTTAACAGAGATATCAAGTATAGTAATCTGAGGAAACAAGTATAGTTAAAAGAGAAAATTGTATATAATGGCAAACTAATAAATCAAATTAAATACTATAACCACACTTTGATTTAATTGTGCCCCATAACAAACTGTTTGTCAGTCACCTCTCTCCCTCAAACTCTCGCTCCCCACTTTTCTCTCTCACTCCATCTCTCGCTCACTTCATCTCACTTTTATACAAACACAAGTGTATAAAATGTGTTTCTGTTTGTATAAAGCAAAAAAATTGTATATATACATATATTTTCGTTCCCCTCTCCCAGATCTCGCTAGCCACTCTCCCAGATTTCGCTCGCCACCCTCACCTATATCTCTTATACATATAGAAATGAATTGTATAAATTGTGTTTCTGTTTGTATAAAACAAGAGAAAATTGTGTATACACTTGCAAATACATATATCTTCGTCCTATACACTTATAATTATACAATAAAAATACTCTCATGCCCAGTTTCTTTTTCCTTTCTCTCTTTCTCATTTTATACAAATTCAAATTGTATATAATTTCTCTCTTTCTCGTTTTATACAATTCGATTCAATTGTATATTCCCTGCCCAAACCTCTTTTGCCTTTCTGTCTTTTTCATTTTATACAAATTCAAATTGTATATAATCGTCCTATACACTTATAATTATACAATACAATATTTCCCTACCCAAGTCTCTTTTGTCTTTCTCTCTTTCTCGTTTTATACAAATTCAATTGTATATAATTTCTCTCTTTCTCGTTTTATACAATTCGTTTTACACAATTCGCTTCAATTGTATATGTATAGCTAATTACACACACACACACACACACACACATATTTGCAATAGAGTGCAATTATGCAAATTTTGCTATAGCATACAAATATAAATTTTGTGTTTGTTATATGCGAAAGTTGCCCTATTTAAAATCATCAAAATAGGCTTGAGAGATCAACCCAAACCAACTCAGTATATTACAGTAAAATTGAGTTTAAAATTTTTAAGTCCATTTAAAATTGAGGCTTATAAGCCCAACTCAAGTTAACCCATTGGCATTTGAGGTGGTTTGACAGAGGCTGGGCTAGACGATTTAATTTGAATTAAAATTTTGAAAAAAGGAAGTAAAACTGCAAAAATTGACTATTGAATAAGTATTATGAAAAAATTATGTAATTAAGCAAACTTTACTATTTGATTACTCATCATATTTATAGTTTGTTATAATTATCACTAGCAATTAACATTAATCATTAATTATGTAGATTGACTTTGAGTTTGTATAATTAACTAGGTTTGTATAATTTGTAAATAACAATTCTTAGTTTGATTTAATGGTTTATATATGCATATGACGATGACTTTCTTTGGGTCTTTAGTTTTATCACCATATATATTCAATTTTTTTGTATATAACTTTTTAAAGTTTGTATACATGTGTAGTTTTCGAATTTGTATCATATAATTTATATAATGAATATATCTTGTATAACTGTTTAAAGTTCAAATATTTGTGTGATTAATTTGCTATTTCGAGTTTTATCATATTTAGGTAATTTCAGACTTTATATTACTCAATTATACAAAAACACGCGAATTATACAAACGAGATGTGAATTAAACAAATTATTGCCCTCTCTCACTCGCCTCTCTCCTCTCTGTCTCCCAATATTGCTCCTCTTTCTCCTTTCTCTCCCAATCTCGCTCGACTCTCTCTTCCCTCTCTCAATCTCGCTTGTCATGTATATACAAATACATACGTATAACATATAATTATCTAACCGATATACATATATAATCCACCCCCCTCCCACTCTCTGCCCTTTCTCGCTCACTTCTCTCCTCCCTCACCTGATCACGTTCGCCACTCTCCTCCACATAGCATGTAGTTACAAATTATAATTAGCAAACTATAACTATAGATCGTAATTAAGCTATTTTCGAGGTGACCATGACCCTTTAAAACGAAGGATCGATTCTGTTCTAACCCATTAAATTCTTAGTTCACGAGTCTTTAATTGGACCGATCCATTTCGATAACTCTATAGTTTATACATAAAAATAAAAATATTTCTCCTTTGCCAATAAAAAGAACACGTCATCATACGGTGTAGCTGCACTTTTTTTTTTTTTTTTTTAATAAAAATAAAATACTAATGACTTGAAAGTCTGCTAGTGCTAAGTTGGACCTTTTGAATAGAGATAATCGTATTATTAATTGATAGGCACTATAAAGGGCTATGATTAAAGTATTGATCCTCACGATTACTGGTAAAAGAAAACAATTATGACAGATTGACAATAATAAAAGCACAACTATGATAAATTAAAATAATTTGATATTCTTGTATTCATATCACTGTTTATACAAATTTATAACTATTAAATTTAGATATACAAACTTTCACATATTATTTTAGTTCTGCATTTTTTAAATTTCGAAAGTTAATTAAATATTTTTATGCAATTTTTCATGTCGTTTAAATATTTTCATTATTATAATTATTACTGTAATTTATTATACTATTTACAGTAATTTCTACATATGCAAATTTTATTGAATGTACTCTTTTGAAATTTAAAAGTTTTACTCTCATATATAAATAATACCCACATAATTTTTGACGGTTTCATAATGCTTCAGAGTATGACTATTTAGTAATTTTCGTTCTGTTTCGTTTTACTTTGACATTTTTCTTTTAAAAAATAGAGATTTATTTTATTGAACTACTCTTATTAATTATTATGCTTTAAAAAGCTAAATTTAACTACTAATAAATTATATAGCCATTTAATATAGGGGCCGTTTGAAAGAAAATGATAGACTTCTCTTAATTTTTTAAATTGAACAAATAAAATAAAATAATTATTTTAATATAACCTTATAATTTTAATCAAAAAAATTCAAAAATTCAAAATTTTGAACTACTTAAACAATTCCCCCAACCTCTATTCTCGTGTTCACAAAAATCTTAATATGTATACTTAAAAAAAAAACTTATATATATAGTATATTTTTTTTAATTGAGGGGATTAGATAAACACCTTTGCCTCCTCCTAATTAAGTTTTGAGCGTAACTCACACCCCAAGAGCTAGCTCAAAGAGAGGATAATTGTCAAGACTTATAATCAGCGCATTCATCTCATTAATCATCAAAATATGACTATTTACTTTAACACCCACTACACTCCCAATGCTTAATATATGTACATGAACAATTTTTTTATTTCTTTTTAAATCCCAATATTAAAATTGAGATGCGTTCACTCTGATATCGTATGAGATTAAACTTTCGATCTAACTCACGTTAAAAATTTATCTTTTAAAGCGTGAATTAAGTCTAAGACGTAATATAAAAAAATATAATGGCCAAATAATATTAAATGAAGTATTTTTTATAGTTAAAAATCCTGCTATGAATATAATAGAAACATAATATATATTTTTAAGATTAAAGAAAGTTGTTAATTAAGGGTTTAGTGGGCCCACAAGGTTAGCACGCTTAAGTCAGTAAAAAGTGGGACCCACAGAAAGAAGGGCAAAAAGGGGAAGGCCACGCACGTCAATGCAAAAAAATAGTTATAGCAACAAAGCGTGGAATTTCATGGACTGCGTTGTCGGGAATCTCGTTTATGTACGACGACCTTCATCTTCCCCATGCATTAATGCCCACGCCGTTATTATACTCGTTTCCGTTTTATTTTAACGGTCGTTTTTCAAAAAATATTCAACCCTTGATACGAATAAATTTTTATAAGATCATTTAAAGACTATACACCTAAGTAATATGAACAATATGATCAAATGTGTACTACTTTGTTTTTATATATATCGTCTCGATTGATTAAAAATGATATAGTTTGATATGATACGGAGGTTAAAAAATAAAAATGATAATTTTTAATTTTGTGATTCGAAATTGAAATTGTCAAATGTGTTCGAAAAAATTTAATTACGTGATTTTGAACATGTCATGTGAAAAACTTAAATTAAAGTCAAACAGATAATAACGTGTAAAGATTATTACTCCCATGTTTCTAATTACTCGTTAGTTGTCCCTAATTACTTGTTAATTTGAAAAATTAATAAAGAATAATTTCTTTTAATGTATTATATTCTCAATTAATTACTTTGAATAAGGTAGAACTTCTTAAAAAAATCAAGTATTTAAGGGTGAAATGGTAAATTCACTATGTTTATTGTTATTTTATTAAGGAAATATGCACAAGTATCCTCTTAACCTATGCACGAAATTTGAGAGACACACTTATAATATACTAAGGTTCTATTACCCCCTGAACTTATTTTATAAGTAATTTTCTACCCTTTTTCAGCTTACGTGACATTAGCTTGAAAAAAAAAAGTCAACCAGCTTTGGACCCACAAGATAATGCTACGTAGACCGAAAAGGAGTACAAATTTATTAATAAAATAAGTTCAAGGGGTAATAAACCTTAGTATAGTATACGTGTGTCTCTGAAATTTCAGACATATGTTGAAGGAGTACTTATGCATTATCTCTTTTATTAATAAATGTGTCAATTTAAAATTGAACAAGTAATTAGAGACAGAGAGTATAAACAAGTGAAAGGAGAATAGAGTTGATGTGATTAATTTACTAATAAAGGTAGATTATATTTATTTTCGTTGTAAATATTGTGCATAGTTTTTAGTGTTTAGAAATAAAGGTAGAATATAATTTACTTAATTTTTAATTTTAAATGTGATAAACATTTTTGAGATAAAATATATAAGCTAATATTATACACGGATTTTCAGTTGAAATTTATGAATATCACCAAGAATCTTAATAAATTAATCTATACATATATAATAACAATTAAATTTATAATTAAATATTTATAAATATCTAATTTTGTTCAATCTTCAATTCTTTGATGTCGTGCCCGCATGGCTTAGGTTTGGCTACTTTGGATACTTCTCTTTTATTTGACAAAAAGTTGGAATGCATTATGAGATATAAAATCCCTTTGTTTTTTCCAATTGTTCTTTTCACAAATATTTATTAATTATGTATACATATCTTAGCAAATTAAGAGAATCCACACTCCATGTGTTTTATTTTTATAGCGATTATACAATTGTATTTCATAAAATATACGTGTTTAGTGACGAAGTCAGAATTATCAATAAAAAGATTTAAAATTTAAAAAATAAACACATGAAGTATCCAAAGAATATTCGACATCCATTTTATATATCTAAAAATATATTTTAATAATATGTAAATAATATAATTTTTCGCTAAAAAGGATTCGGATGAACCTCTCGTCAGGTGTCATAGGAATATATGTTGTATATTTGTATGTTGAGTGCATGTAAGTTATAGGATGCGAATACAATATATTCTATACATTTTGAAACTAAAATCTCGTTCTGTTTCATAATTAATCAAACTATAATTATTTTTTTGTTACATCTAAACGTAAATCATAATATACAAAAATTTCCTATAATTAAACAAGGAAATAATTGAAGACTAAAGACTTCGATTCGTTTGGTACGTGAGGAAAAGATAATAATTTTAAAATAAAATTCGATATTAACTTTGTTCCATGTTTTCTTTCAGGAACTAGCTATGTCGGAATAATTATAAAAAGTGAAATAACAATCCTCTATAAAAATAAGATATATAGAATAATTTCATGAGATATCTTTATTTATTTTATTTCGTATATCAAATATTTTATTTGACGTGAATATGAAATAATATCATATCCTTGTAACCAAATTACCCCTAAAGTTGAGATAGCAACAGGCTCAACACATGTATATATATGTTTTGTATTTCTAATATGGTCATAAAAAGTACATATTCTTTTCTATTCCTTTTTAGGTAAAATATTTTAAATTTTGTACAAACTTTTTCCCAAAAAGAATTAAGTTCTTCTAGTAAATTGTCAAACGGGCAGCAAAAACTTAAATATTCTATTATTTATCAATAATAATAATAATAATTATAGTAATTAAAAAAAAATAGTTTTCCATATTGACCTCATATATTTCCTTCTTTCAACAAAAAGAAAAAAAGATTGAGAAAAGCATACTAATTTAGTGACGCATAATGAGCTAATTAGTATACTAATTATTGTTTGAAAATTGTTTGCACAAATTTAAAAGAGCAAATAAATAAAGAAAATAAAAAGAAAAAAAAAGGTTTTTTTTTCTAGACACGTGGAAACAAAGACAATAAGACATCATGAGTTTCTTCTGATATTCCTTCAATAATTCATGATTGTAATTGAAAAACATATATTATATTATTTAATTATGTGATATATATATATAAAAAGTATTGTTTATTTTTCCTTTTTGTTAAGATGGAAAGCACGAATTAACTTGATGATTTCAATTATGACAACAAACCAACTAATTAACGTGCGCATATTTAGTTACGTTATTGATTAACCTATGTGGGCTTTCATACAACCACCCAAAACAAATAATTATTATCTTAATGATAATAGTAATAACAACTATTTATTCCTCTTAAATTATTTATTCTATTTTTTTAACGTCTTTAAAAAAAAAAGATATTGATCTTAAAGTAATCCTTCTTCATAGAAATGTTATTGCTTTTGGAAACAATATCTCATTATGTAATATCACTCAAATTATATCGAAAATATAAATTACACTAGACAAACCCAGTTGACGAGCTCATAACTGAATAGCAGACATAGGCCGAATATGATTTCAAGTCTCCTAGATTGGAGACCCACCTTTCAACCGCTCAAACATGCCCTTGTGGGTGACTATTTATATGCATTATATCAAAAATGATTATTAGCCGCAGTAATTAACGATAATAATTTAGTTGTCATTTAATATGTATTTTAGCAATAACTGACATTTTCGTATATGTTTTTAAAATCTTTAGTAACATTAATTTTAATTACATTTAGTATTTTTTATTAATAATTATATTATTGCTATTATTAAAAATTATTATTGTTATAATAATATTATAATCATGTATCAAAAACAATTACTAGATACAAGGATCATGTTTATCTTAAACTTCCAAAATACATATTTTGACTTACCTATTTTCTTTTTCTAAAATTACAAAAGTATTTTAAAACAGAAAATATTGCAATTCTTTGGCTTAACTACTCCCTCTAATTAAATTAAGTGCCACCAGAAAGAAAATTCAGTCTTACGTTTCAATATTTTTTTAAAAAAGGATATGATTATTTCTAAATGAAATTAAAACTTCATGCCGAGCAACTACCAACAAAGAAAGCCTGTGGGCTATGGTAATATTTTTTCTCTCTTTTTCTATATATTTTCAAAAATAATTATCTTCATACATTTAAAAACAATTCCTTTGTATTCATAATAATACAATTCATATTCATACAAATATTTAATATTTATCGAAAATAACAAGTTTAATCGTTATTTTCAAAAACTTGATATCTAATTCAATAGAGCCAAGCAAATATGAAATAAAGTACTCATATATCTCAATTTATATGATACATTTTTTTAGAATCACAGACTTTCAAAAAAAGTAACATATTTTTATATTTAGTAATAATAAAATATTTATTTTTCTTTAACGATATAACTTAGGAAAAATTGTATATAATAGCAAACTAATAACGTAAAATAAATGGAGTAGCTAGGGTTTGATTTAATTGTGCTCCATATCAAACGTTAGCTAAAGTTTGCCAGGCGTCTCTCTCCCAAAAATCTCGCTCGCCACTCTCCATTCTCGCTCGCCTCTCTCGCTTTATACACAGAAGTGTATAAATTCTATTTCTGTTTTGTATAAAGCGAGAGAAAATTGAATATACACATGCAAAAATATATATATCTTCGTGTTATACACTTAATTATACAATTTACAATCATTTTACTTCAAATATTGCAGAGAAAAAGGCCAACGAATTATACAATTGCGAATTATACAATTGTAGTGAAATACAATTTTCTCTAGCTTTATACAACAGAAGTGTATATATTGTGTTTTTGTTTTTGTATAACTATACACTTATAATTATGCAATATACATGCATTTTAATTCGATTCAACTGTATGCAAAGCAAATTTTATAAAAAAAATTGCAGCGAAATAGGCAGGGAATTATACAATTGTGCATTATACTATCGCAGTGAAATAGGATAGCGAATTATACAATTGCAGCGATATAGGCCAGCGAATTATACAATTTAGGCCAGCGAATTATACAATTGTATATGTGTAGCGAATTATACAGTTTTATGTTTGCTATGGAGCACAATTATGGAAACTTTGCTAGCATTCAAATATGAATTTTTTGTTTGCTATATGTGAAAGTTGCCCTATAACTTATATTATACAAATATCGTATAATTCGTTTTAAATTATATTTTTTAAATCTTACATCAAACTAAAAAATGCCACGTAAATTGAGATAAATCGAAAAAAAAAGGTAGAGGAATGTCAAGTCAAACCAAGTAGTAGTAAGACAAATAATGACCACTGGTAAATAAATGTTAATAATGATCATAAGTAAGAAAGTTTGCAGGTAGTCGTGCAAAATAATTTTATAGATATTATAAAGATCCAGCTATTATAAAAGTCATGATCATATTAAAGTTTAAGTAAACCCCCCCTACCCCCACCCCCTCACCCCCACCCCACCATGTCCTAAAAAGTAAAAGGAAATTGGAATGATGAGGTTGAGGTAATGATGGCAAGTGGGGTAACAGATAAAACAAAGAAGAAATAATAAGTAATGTAATACAAGTAGAAAAGAATGGAATATTTAGGGTTTAGTGACATGACATGCAAAGGATGCTTGCCTTATTTTATTGGGAAAGTAATGAAAATATATCCATACTCCAAATAAATTTATCAATTCTATTTTCACTATTTATTTTTATTTGGCTACTGTATTCATAACATAAACATATAATCATATAATATCATCAACAAATCAATAATTTCTCAACAGAAAATCTCAATGACATCAATCCAATATATGATATTAACTTTGTACTAATTAAGTAAAATCGTCAGTCTTAATGAGATCAGTACAATATCTGATACTGATTTAGTATCAGTTGAGTGACATTATCTCCTTAATAATTTCAATACCATGTATGATACTGATTAATATCAGTTAAACAAAAATTATCTGTCTTAATGAATGAGGGGTACGTATTGTAGTTATTTATGAGAGAATGAATATTTCAGGAATTACTTTGAATTTGAGTATGAATTTGTAATTATTTTAAATTTTATGGCTCATTTATGTAGTTTATTCTGAGTTTATATACATCTTTGTTACGTAATTATTTATGCATTCATGTAGATACAAATGACTCTTATTTTTTTTTTTTATCAATTTACAATAAATTTTTATACATACATTTAAGTTCTATATTAAAAGTATTAAGTTCACATAAATTCCATACTAAAATGTTGGATCTGCCCATAGCACTAGCACTTTGTATATATACCCATTGTGTGTATATATATATATATATATTAGAATTGTACTGTCTTCTCATTGTTCGAAATTTTCTTATGCATGTGTGCTTTGAAGAGCTAAAGCGTGCCTGCTAAATTCTGATAAAGAATGGAAAAAATTAAAAAAAAATCTAAGTTGACCAATTTTAGAATAAGCTCAATTAGATTTAACAAAAGTCTTACCATGCCACATAACAAAATAGTGAAATTTCACCCAATAGGATGTGCCTATGTGTCAAAATTTAATTGGAATGTTCAAAATTTATCTAAATATTTGAAATCTAATATAAATTAAAAATACATGTACTATAATAAGAAATGACTTTTAAATCATGTGATTTTAAAAAAATTTATAGTTAAACTATTGAAATATTTCTAATTAAATATAAAAAGTGTAAGAATTCTTTTGAGACAAGAAAAAAAAAGACAAAAAGTCACATCATATTTAAATAGGGGTAGTAGAAAAATTAGGATTTAAATTTCAAATAGAGGATAAAAAATGATAATTATTCTCATTTACTTAAGTTTTGAGTAGATAAAATTTGGGAAAATGCACGAAGTACTACCTCAATCTATGCCCGAAATCTCAGAGACACACTTATGCTATACTAAGGTTCTATTATCCCCTGAACTTATTTTATATGTAATTTTCTACCCTTTTCAGCCTACGTTGTACTAGCTTGAAAAGAAAGTCAACCAACATTGGACCCACAAGATAGTGCCACGTAGGCCAAAAAAGGGTAAAAAAATTAATAATAAAATAAATTCAGGGGGTAATAGGACCTTAGTATAGTATAAGTGTGTCTCTGAGATTTTTGCCATAGGTTGAGGGGGTACTTGCGCATTATCCCATAAAATTACGATGAGAAATAATAAAACTCTCATACTCTATAAAATAATGAAGATGATCTAAATGATTCGAACACTAGAACAAAATAATAATATATTCAATATAATTTTATTAATATTGTCAAAAAATATAAAATGTACAAAATTTGATTTCTCTTTATACAAAAGAAAAAATATGAACGATAGACCTTCGACTCAAAATTAATTCGGATACTATGATAGTGGGAAGATTTCATTTTTTTCTGGACTTACTGTCCCACTGACATGCAAAGGGAACATTTTAATATGATCTAAAAAATGTAAATGGGAGCGTCCACACATTGTTTTATCAGAGAGAAAAAGTATATTCTATTCTATCTTTTTCATGGACGTGAGAATTCAATGCAATGCAATGCAGTGTGTAGACCAAAGTGCAATACAAAAAGTGGAGAGGAAGTTATGGAAAGTTGGTTTCCTTTTTCTTTTAACTTTGGAATGATCAAATCATATTTCATATTCTTATAGTAAGTATTTTATAATATTTATGTAACCCCACTCTTCACTATCCACTATCCATTGTCTACTATGGCCATCACGGCCGCGGATTCAGATAAGGTCAAGAGGTTCATTTGAATTTTTTGACAGAAAAAATTATATTATTTATACAAATTAAATAGAGGATATCGAATCATGTTTGACTTTTCTATTTGGTTTTTTAATGTTTTGACCTCGACCTATTAATAAAATTCTGATTCTGTTATTGCGCGGATACGTGACAAAGATATCCTACAAAAGCTAGTGATAAAGAGCTACACTCCATCTCTTTTAATTTATAGTTCTCTAGGCTCTTTCTTTCCTCAACTTATATATAAGAAAAATTCTTATTTATGTCTAATAACAAAACAAGGTGGACAGAGTTCCTAGCTTTTTACTAAAGAGTAGTCTCTTTCACAAGATCATGAAAAGAAACTACAGCCAAGCATGTCTTGTGTATTCTTTAGTACCCTGCATATATGTGTACTTATGGATATGATATGAGAAGAAGTGAAGAATATTTAAAGGCAAAATAGATGGCCTGATCTTGAAATTGATGATTTTTATTTGGTGTATATTTGAATTTTATATTAGCTTAATTACTTTTTGGACTAGGTAATTTGATAACCTTGAGTTTCAATAATTTATGTTGTTTTACGGTATGATTGTTTTATTTGTTTATACGGCACTTATAAGCGATAATTTTAAAGAGCAAATTAGAGTGATTGATATGTTGAAAATTAAAACGAGAGCAAGTGAGTAGTAGAGAAAAATCTTGTCACGATTCAAATCGACGTAATTGACATCCACATCATCCACTATAACGATCGAATTTCGTCAATATAGAAAAGTCAATGGGGAAAAATTTGAGTCGGAAAACTTTTTCGCATTATTTGGAATTTTTCCCAACTTAGTCCAAATTTGGACGAAATCAAAATCATTAAGGTGCAGGGAAATCTGGTAGCAATCGGGCGATTTAATTATGATTTTGATTACACGAGGGGATATATGACTTGTTAAGGTATCCGTACGGTTACAAAATTGAATTTCGACAAGTAAAAATCCCAGAATCGATCTTAGCGTGAAGGGAATTTTCTGTGTGTCGTTGGTTAGAGGTGTGTTGTGAAATGGGGGTCTTGAAATTTATTTAATAGCTCATTGTTTCGTGCAAGCCGCTCTGCCTCTAGATTAGGTTGCCTTGGGGGGGGGGGCTATAGAAGGGTAAGTGCCGTTGTGGCGGGCTAGACACGACTTAAAGTCATAAATGAACCCCTAAACGACCTTATTCTGCACTTTTTGATTTTTAGAGCTAATGAACTAACTCCATGTGACTCTTAATAGTTTTCCACCATTCTTAAGGCTAAAGGTAATGTTTTTACTCCCAAAATTCACTTTTTAATTCGTAGAACTTATTTTCTTGGGTTATTATCGATTTGTAAAGATTTTGATTTAAGAATTATGGTGGAAACAACCCTAATTTGGATACTTGGGATCATGGGTTTGATCTAGGTTTGTTAGAATTGATGGTAATCCTAGTAATTAGTGACTGTTTATTGATTCCTGTATTATATTGATTGTTTGTAGACCAAGAACAAGTGGAACGAATCAGGAAAGGGAATGATCAAGATTCTTAGGGTTTCAAGTTTGTTTCGAGGTAGGTGATGGTTGTGATTCTATGATTGTGTGATGTATGTTTGTTCTTGCTTCATTGTGATACATGTATGTAGCGAATGTTGCATTACTAATCACCCTTGTTGTAAATGAGATAGACGAATGAATTTATGCCACGAATAACTTCTTGATTGTATGATATGATATTATACTTGTGATTGTGATTGTGATTGTGATGTGTGGATGGGATCGGTTGTCACGTTCCGGCATAACTACCTGGTATCAATTGCCATGTTCTGACATAAATATGCTCTTGGAGACTTTTCTGTGATTTCTTGAAGTGGATGGTGTTCCACGGCAGCTGTTATTAGATTAGATCCTATTGGATATACCATCACCCCTAGGGTCATTCTTTCTAGCTGGTTTTGAAGCGTATAGCTAGCCGGGTTGAATCGATGATTTCGGCAATCGCCTCTGGGCCTCTCTTTTAGTTGAGATGGGTATGTCCTTTCTAGTTAGGATGGGAGCTGACTGTATTGTAAGGCAACTCAAAATATAATCCTCACCCTCGAGTTCCTGTTTCTAGCTGGGAAGGAATGAACTATTTGGTTGGGTGCCCACAGGGGTCACTCATTCTGCTAGACGTGGAGTGCACTGCTAGCTGGGTGAAGTTTGATGAATTATCTTGGTTAGTCTGGGTGGGAGAGTTTTTTTCTTTCTTAGTAAACTTAGCTATTCTGTATACCTGTCGGGCTTAAAGGGGTTCGTTCAAGTTTTATTTAACCTTGTGTTCCAGTGTACCTTCTGGGCTTATGTGGGTCTAGTTAGGTTTAGTTTGTATGTACTTAGTTTATTTCTAGTATGCTCGTGTGCTTTCTTTTCATATCCGTTTTGACCTATATGTATTTAGATTCTATCTATTCATATTATTTTTACTCTTATTGCTCAGTCGGCCTTTGATACCTACTGAGTACCTATTGTTCTGGTACTCATGCTACACTATGCATTTATTTCCTAATGCAAGTCCCAGTACCAATAACCAGGGGCAATTAGGTTCAGCCTTCTTGTTTAGCTATGATTCAGAGGCAAGGGTGATCACTTGGCGTTTTGGGTTGTTTCCGTCTCTTTCTTGAACTTTTGATTGAAAAGGATTGTTCAAGGTTCATAAGCTCCAAAACACTAAAACTCGCATAAAAACCAAACAAACGATCATTTGACATAATTGTCAGCCCCTACAAGTCATAAATAACTTGGGATCACTACAAGAAAGCTTTAAAAGATACTCAGAAGGAAAAACACATAAATGACTATGAGGATCATTACAATATCCACTACTAAAAAGGACTTTGGTTTGTGAAAGTAAGGCTGAAGAATTACCTCAAGGCTCAAAAAAGCAGAAAAACTGCCCTCACACCTCCTGCATGGTCTCCCAGGTATTCTCCTCAACTAAACGATGTCTCCAAGGGACCATTACAATAGAAATGAATCTCGAACTCAATCTCCTCACATCTTTGGCTAGAATGGAAACTGGCTCATCTACAAATGTCGAATAATCATCCAACTCAATCACGACACTGAATGTCACGATCCAGACCGTCATGATTGAAACCCACACTAATTTTTCGGTGGGAGAACAACTACTATAACCTATTCAAGCAACTAAACCAAAGAGTTAGACAGTTAAGTTATAAAAGCAAGTTAAATACAAAGGAAATAAATAGAGTTCCCATAAACTCTAACAAAAGCCTATCAACTAAAACAAATGCGGAAAAATTAACATAGAAACTGAAAGTTAATGTATCGAACCATCTAAGTTAAACAAGTCTAAACAAGAAGAGTCACAACCCCAACTAATGACTAATTAACTAACTAGAAAAGTCCAAGTCCGAAATGTGAACATAGACCCCAAGAGAATTCAAAGCAGTTTGGAAGATGCTAGCTCACCCTTAAATTTGAAATTGACAATCACAGATCTTCTAAGTAAGGTCTGTTAATAGCTTCCGGAAGATGCCTTGTACTCAACAAAAATAAGAGCAAGTAGAAAATCAGTATATAACCACCATGTACTAGTAGGATCACATGACTATCCCACTAAGTGCAACATAGACAAGTTAATTACAACAATATAACCATGCACTATATCGAACTTATACAATATTGAATCACATGCTTCAACAATATACATTTTTACAAGTAGTTCGTCCTCTCACGGAATCCAAACCCAGACTGTTAGTGCACCGGAACGTCGTAGCCGATCCCATAGTTATATCAGAATGTGACAATTCAATCCCATTTTTATGCCAAAACGTGACAACCGATCCTAATTAGTTATGCTGGAACGTGGCATTTCGATCCATAAACATACCACAATCATATTCACAAGTTTATTCTAAATAATTATACTATCAAGAAGTTATTCATGTCATATAATTATTTATCTATCTCACTTACAACAAGTGTGAATCAACAATGCAACATTCACATACCTATATCCATCATTATGAAGCAATAACAAGAATACATCAGACAATCATAGAACCACAACCATCACCTACCTCAAAACAAGCTTCAAACCCTAAGAATCTTGATCCTTCCCTTTCCAGATTAGTTTCGCTTGTTCTTGCTCTACAGACAATCATAATAACACAAACATCAACAAACAATTGCTAATTACCTAAAACTATAACAATTCTATGAATCTTAGATCATACCCATGATCTCAAGTACCCAAGTTAGGGTTGTTTCCACCATAAAATCTATTTCAAATCTTTCCACATCAATACTTACCCATTCTATTACGTTTGACGGATAGAAAAATAAAATCGGGGATTGAAAAACTCACCTTTAGCTTCAAGAATGGTTAAAAACTGTTAGGAGTCGCCTGAGGTTCATTCGTTAGCTCAAAAAATCAAAAAGTGCATAATAAATTCATTTAGGGGTTTATTAATGACCTTAAGTCGAGTCAGCCCACCACAATAGCCCTCATCCCGCTTTAGCAGTTCCGTCCGAGTGGCATAAATCCCCTCAAGGAAGGGTTACGCGAGGCAGTGAGCTATTTTAAAAATCCCAAGACCCCCGTTTCACAACATACCTCTAAATCACGATACTCAGAAAATACCTTTCACGCCAAGATCAATTTCGATTCTACTCGTCTGAATTCAATTCTATGAAGTCGTGTTGATTCTTTAACGAGTTGTCTAACTACTCATTCAATCAAATCATCAATAATTCACCCGATTGATACCATATTTCCCCACACCTAAAAGACTCTAACTTCATCCAAATCTGGACTAGGTTGGGAAATTTCCAATCTACAAAAACAGTTTTTCGACCTAAAATTTTCCCCCATAACTTTTCTATAACGACGAAACCCGATCGTAATACTGAAGCACATGAAACTCATCAAGAACATACCGATGCAACATCAAGACATGGAAAACCAGGTGGACGGCTGAAAATATTGGAGGTAGGGCCAACTAATAAACAACCTCCCCAACTGTACAGAGTATCTCAAAAGGCCCAATATACTTAGGGCTAAGCTTGCCCTGCCTCCCAAACCTCATCTAACCCTTCATGGGCGACACAAGGAGGAATGCGTGATCACCAACAGAGAATCTCAAGGCTCGACGCCTTCGATAGGCATAACTCTGGTGCCTACTTTGATCTATTCTAAGTCTATCCCGAATAACTCTCACCTGGTCCAAAGACTCCTAAATCAAATCTGTACCCCGTGACCTAAGCTCAGTAGACTCAAAACAGTCCACCGGAGAGCGACAACACCTATTATACCAAATTTGATATTTCAAACTCACTGGCGTAGTAGAAATATCCGTACAAGATCATTTCGATAAAAAATGGGTCTCACACCCAACTGCCATTTTAAGTTAAACCACAAAGGGACTCGGAATCCTCGGGACACAAGAAGGGTCAATCTAGACCAAACTTGACATTCTGGAGCTAATTACACCGATAAAATTCTCATCCGAGCGCGTTTACTCTAAATATTGAATAAACTCAAACTTAGGCTTAAACTTAAAGTTAAAATGCCTAATTACACTGAAAAACTCGAGAGTGATGCCGACCATGCTACTAGCCTAGAATGGCCATTCCAAAGCTAACGGAATCTAGTGAAGTCATATGATCTCTTCTTATCCATCCTCATTAATATGCTAACTAGTAAGAGCTGCCTAAATCCACTACAACAGAAACAACTTTTAGCGGCATTAAATATTGGTACTAATAAAGAGTACTAAAGTCTTTACCGACATAAGTTAAGTGTCATTAGAACCAATGTTGCTAAAGGCTTTAGGACATATACAAAGAGTGACAATTGCCGTAAAAATACATATTTAACGACAATTAAGAATTAAATATCGCTAATGGTCATTTTTATTGTAGTTATCCCACACTTTCTCTAATTCGGTGTAACTCAAGTTGAAAAGAAAAGAAAAATTAAACCATAGTGATGCAAAAGTAAAAAAAGTCCAAATCAAATGAAGTGACAAAAGTTAAATGTGGCATCATTTTGAGGTTCCCACACCGATATATGAACTCCTAGTGTTGGTGGATGACAAACATGGAAATGGACTAACTGAAGATTCTCACATACATAAATATAGCAAACACAGTGACTACGTGTAAAAGGCTAAAAGCAATGCAATTTTTCAAAGACAACCTATATATATTCACTTACAATTTGTTTTCACTTTCTTTTGAGTCTTTGAAAAAGCTTTGAAGTAAAATAAAAAGCTATTACAAAGTTTCTTTCTTTAGTTTTATGTAATTTTTTTCTTTAGTCTTGAATATTATTTAACCTTAATTGTTATGTTTTCAACTAATATAATGTGTTGATTAATTCTATCTACTTAATGACACTTTCCCTTTTTCCGAAACTCAAATTATATATAAAAAATTATTATTAGTTCAAGATATTTTTTTCATCATATATAATTTGAAAATTACAAGACATAAAGATTTTAAGATAATTTTTCAATATATAAATTTTAAATTAGCATACAACATGACCTAATTATTTTTATATAATTTTTCTCTTTATAAAGGTCAACGCATATATGTGTGACCTAATAATATTTCTAAAAGGGAGACAAAATTCTATTAAAAATGAGCTGAATTCAGATTAGTTTTAGTAAAACATATGTTAGTTCGAGTAATAAATAAAATAGTTTGACTTATATCTAATAGTTTAGGGTTATTTTAAAAAATCAACAATTAAACGATGAATATATTTTTTCTATTTCTAATAATTCAAAAAAAAATTTAAAAAGAAAATGAAATACATAAATTGAACATTTGAAATTCTTTTGCTTATTTAGCTAGTGGAAAATAATCGTAGTATATGATTAAAAATTCAAAGGTCCACTTGTGTCATTTCGTTTCAATCACATGCATGGACTGACATTGCTACTCATTATATACCACATGCACATGCAAAATCTATGTCCCATGTCTTCACAATCCCCCCCACCCCCACCCCCACACCCCACCTCCATACTGAGTTTGAATATTTTCTTATATCGAATTTATCTGAATTTAATATAGGTAAAAAGAATAATTATATTTTTGAACTATCATGAATAATATGCAGATATCACTCGTTACACTTTTGGAATAATAGTATTCTGCCGTTCAAAAAACTAAAGCATACATGCCCTTCAATTTAACAGAAAACTAAATCACTACAAAAAAATGTGAGTTACATAGAGATTTTCCTAAGAATTAGATAAAAATGATTTGCAGATAACATCCATCATACTTTTGAGACATTAGTGTCGTGTCGTCCAAAAATTAGAGCAAATATGCACTTCACTTTTACAGAAAACTAAATATCTATCAAAATAACTGTGAATTACATGGGGATTCTCCTGAAAATTCGCAGGAAAATTATAATTTTGAAGAAAATCTCCATTTAATTTACAGTTTTGTTATAATAGTGACACGTGCCACAATCTTATATGGCGATTCGGTTTGGTGGATAAAATTATGATACGTATATGTTCATTAGTATAAAAATATATGTGTTCTAGGTTATGGATGACAGTAGCACCAATGTCCTAAAAGTATGACAGAAGGTTTGCATATCATTTACGATAGTTTGAAGACGTATTTATTCCTTTCCCTTTAATATATATATATATATATATAATATATATATATATATATATATATATATATATATATATATATATATATATAAATTTTGCGTGATGTATAGATATACAGTTTGATAAGTAAAATTATAATAATAATAAACATATTATTATTCATAATATACTAAAAATATAGAACTTGTTGAGTTGATATAAATTGAATTCTAAATACTCCTTTGTGCCCACCACAATGAGTGAGGTTGCAAAGAACTATGTCCTTAACGTAAAGAAAGAAGAGAAGAGCATAGTTCTTTGATCATTATATTTTTTTTTTAAATATACTTTTTAAATTAGCAATTATTACAAAATTATTATATTTTATATAATTATTAAAATATATAAATTTTATTTTGAAAAAACTAACATACTAATTCATGATTAAAATTTTAAAAATCAATGGTTTGTCTCAAAATTAGTCGTATTTTAGTAAAAATAATTGTGCCTCGAAGTAAATGCCAGTCTTAAAATTTCAAGATAAAATTAATTTGTTTTTCGAACTATGTCTTATAGTTTATTATCTCTATAGTATTTAATTTTAAAAAAATATTTATTAAACTTTTAATAGATCATTTTAATGTAATAACATATTATTTTATAATAAAACTAAACAATATCACGTAAATTGAAACAGAAAAATTACGAAAAGGAGTTGGATCGCACTTCCAATATTAGAACCAAGAAGTCATGATGATGGTATAATGACGTTATCCTTTAAATTTGATGGAGTGCAACTTTTTGAATGTAATATTTTAAAATGAATTTGCTTTCAAGTCAAGTCACATTTCAACTATCTCAAGCGGGGGACTACAAAATGCTTTTTGCTTTTTGAGATTAAATTTTCTAATTTTGATCATGTGTTTGCATATATAATTTTTGAGTTTTAAAATAAATTTTTATACTTTTTAAAAATGATGTAATAATTAAATTCATATATCTTATATGACATAATAATTAAAATTAAATATTTAAAAAAGGAAGTACATAAAAAAGTTATAGTTAAGAATTAGATTATTTAATTTTCGAAATTCAAATATTGATACATAAATTGACACTAAGTTCCACTACGGAAAGGATTCATAGTTAAATTTTGACATGCTGTAGTTTTTAGTTATTGAAAGAACTCAAATACCTTTTTTTGAATTTCGAAAATAAATCTCAATTAATACTTTGACTTAAAAAGATATAAATTCAAGTGGTACTTTTTTTTTTACTCCAAATTGATAGCTCATTTCAGATAAGCGAGTGAATGGCTTAAAAGCCAGGAAAGACATTCCACTTGCTCTCATGCAAAGTAAAACATAAACGTGGTCCATAATGGGATTTTTTTTTCCATCTTTTATAATAATTCAAAGTTCAAACACACAAGGATCGAAAGGGACAAAGAATCAGAAAAAAAAAAAGCTTACTTGGGAAAACTAATTAAGGGTGAAAGAAAAAAGTTTCGAAGCTAAAAAAAAGTGGTACGAGTCTTAGTTATTGAGTGATTGTAAAAAATTTAAAATTTAGTGTTAATGATATTAATTTAAAACCCTTAAATTTTAGTTTAACACAAGTTTGAATTAGTTAAGAGCTAATGAAGACTTCATATTTTTATTTTTTTCAAATTACATAAATCCCTTATAGTTGAAGGATTTCGAATACCTCTCAAAATGTCTAACATCTTGTTCCAATTTAGAATACATATGTCAACATTTCAATATATCACGTCAGGCTGTAACAACTCATAATCCAAGAACTCATAATACTTATAATGAGTCTTGAAAGCAATCATAAGGATGTCTTCGAGTCTGATCTTTAACTGATGGTACCCTGAACCCAAACTAATATTAGAGAACACTGAAACGTCCAGAACTGACAAAAAAGATCAATTATGAAAGGTAATAGCTAGGTACTTATTTTGAGTAGCGACCTTGTTCAACTGTTGATAGTCTATGCATATCGTTGTACTACCATTCTTTTTCTTTACAAACAACACATCGCACCCCAATGTGATGCACTAGGATGAACAAATCCCTTATGTTAAAGCTCTTGAAGTTGAGCCTTGAGTTCTCTCAAGTCAAGCGGTGCCATACGGTGGGAGGGATAGATTTTGGATGTGGATTTGATTCCAATTCTATGTAGAAATCAATATTTCTATTTAGGGGCATGCCTAGAAAATTTGTAGGACTTCAACAAACTCTAAGACTATGGGAATTGAATTAATAGAAGGGACTCTATGCTAAAATTGCGGAGATGAGCTAAGTAGAATAAACAATTTATTCAGACTAACCTTCTCACATGAATATAGGATATGATCTTTACTGGCTTAGGCTTGTATACTCCTCCCACTCTAGTTTATTTCTCTCTGAAATTTCTAGGGTTGCTATCTTAGAATTACAGTTCTAAGAAACATGATGGAGGACAACCAAGCCATATCCAAGATCACATTAAAATTTATCGTATAAAAAAGGACAAAATCTATCCAAGTCTGCATGCCCATAAAGGAAAA
The DNA here is from genome assembly GCA_027705065.1 of Solanum peruvianum. Classification (NCBI taxonomy): domain Eukaryota; kingdom Viridiplantae; phylum Streptophyta; class Magnoliopsida; order Solanales; family Solanaceae; genus Solanum; species Solanum peruvianum. The sequence goes on from JAKWJD010001755.1 coordinate 4,211,957, forward strand.
ACGATACACATGAGTTATTACTACAGACTGTCTAACCTGGATAGCAACATAAATAGAGGCATCAAACTTATCATATGGCAAGTCCAATATCAAAGTAAATACAACAGATACATATTAATACATGAATTTGGAGCAAACAAAACAGAAGTCATCTGATCACAAATAAGAATAGTACTTGTTATAACGAAATTTGTTGCCTCGACATCTGAACCAACTGAAAAGACATAATACTAAGCATTTCGAGCAACCCCTCTACGCGGTTGTGTTGTCCCCCCCCAATGTTATTATTTCCTCTGCCCTAATCACCTTCTTATTACCTCGCCCACCCTGCGGGTGTCTTTAGTCATTACCAACTCCACCTATTGGAACTACACCTCTAGTCTTAGATTTTACTAGTTTACTTGTCAGAGGATGAGGACATTCTTTCTAACATGACTTACTTTATCACAATTGATTCATGCACAATCAAACGGAGAACGGTTGGCTAATGAATAAGAAGTTCATTGGAACCTTGACCCGACAACCTATGTGTGACCCTCTAATAGCCACCCATAAACCATGCAAAGCTGATTGAATCAGAAGGGCTAATACACATATTGATCGAAATTCATCAAATAGAATCTATTGTAATTGCCCACATCCTCAGGCCTCTTAGTCAATTCTTTGATCTGTCTGACTCCTTCAATTTTCTTAACATAGTCCATTACCTCATTAAATCTCCTCTTTGATTAAGTGATGTGCACCAATAAATTTTACAAATTTGTGTTCAACCCTTTTACATAAAGATGAATCCTCTCTTCATTAGTGCTTAAAAGTTGAATACCATAACGAGACAAACATTGAATTTGGCCTTATAAGTTGAACTTCCATATTACCCTGTTCAACGGTTAGAAATTCATCCTTTTTTCGATTCCTCAGCACAACGAAAATACACTAGGAACAGAACATAAAATTGAGTTAACTTAATGCAGGCAGAATCCTCGACGACACTCCACATAAGACCTTTACCATTACTTAGCCTCACTCTGATACCAAAATAACAAAATTCATAACATTTCTAAGCATCACTTTGACACTGAAACGTAACAAAATTCATCGTATGTTGATACACAATATCCAATTTGTGAAGCGTGTCACAACAGTCTAGAATGAACTCATATGCATCACCTCTCTCAGTATTATAGAACACTAAATTCAGTCAAAAGCTCATGCTAAATGTCAATTTTAACGGACTCCAACTTTAGAAGAAAAGATTCTATGTACATAAAGTTTCATCCATTCTGGGGTAGTAGTAACAACAAGATGAGTATTTGTGACTTAAGTAATTGTTATAATATGAATGACTCTAGTACCTACCAACCCACACAAAAATCCAACGTTTGTTAATTCACTTTACAAGTCAAAGGTAGAGACCTGCACCCTTAATTTGTGCTTCCACTTCCGATTCAACATCCTCAATCTCAATTTTCACCTTTTACTCAACATGATCCTTGAGGCAGGGATGGGTCACCCGCTTCGGCCTAGGCACTATACAATCTCCACCCTTAGAGGGTGTTGCCCTCTCTATGCTCTTGTCCGTACATATTCATTTGACCTCCGATTTCGCCATCAAAATTGGTATTCAGACTTTGTTGTGTCTAGTATAAACTCTGTGAGCACAAAAGATTGAAGAAGGTTAGATACCAATTAGCGCAAAGAAGGAATAAAGAAAATTTTTGTAGTGTCATGTAGCCTATGAACAAAAATATAGACATCTTTGTACTGTTTCGTACAATTTTTCTATTCTTGTTTTGGTATGGCAAGATCAATAAACCTAAGATTCTGATACCAATTGTCATGATTCAGATATGTTGTGGGTGACACCCTCATTGACCTCCCATGGGAGAATCAACTATCTACTTACACCCAATAATTAATTGGCCTCAGCCCAACAATTTAGACGAGCAAATAAATTATTAATGTCTCAAACAAAATTCCATAAATAAACAATTAAGTCATAATACAAATACAAAAATAACAACCCCCCAAACTAAAATAGTAATACCGAAACATTAATTTCTAATTTTAGAGGGGATACAAACCTAAAACCAAATGACTAAAATGAGTCTTAGTCCGTGAAATGGACATAAAAGAGACAAATCCATGATAACCTGAACACGTGTGCTCACCCCTGGTTTAAATAATGCCAGGATCAAAGTTGAGGTTTTGAAGCAGCCACTTGAATATGCCATGTACTTAACAAAGAAAGAACAAGTGCAATTTTTTTTTCACGATCCAATGGTAACCCCGAGAAGTAACAAAACGTGTAACACCCTGAGAGGCCTCATAAATCCACTTCGCATATCATAACATAAGATAATAGAAAAGTGCGGAAATTTTAACATTTTTCCAATATAATAAAATTTTCATAAAACAAAGCGGAAGTCCTTAACATTGTCTCAAACCATCTAATACTTGAATAGTCTTGGGACACAACCCACACAAAATCCTAAACATAAAATAAAGACATAAAAGGAAAGGTGATCAAGTCCTAGATGCTATGAGGACTCTATAAATCTTCACTTGCTTGCTTTTACTAAGATCCTAAACATGAGAATAAAAGTCAATATCGTCGAATGCTACATTTGAAAAGAATGTAGGCAAAAGTATGCGTTAGTACAATAGTGTACAAAATATGATGATTAGAATAAATCATCAACATAAGTATAATATAGGCCTTAGTCAACATAAGACATAGTCTATAAGCATAAGAAAGAATAACATAATTCATAAGCTTATTCAGTGCACATAGGTCATCATCTCATAAGAGGAACACTACTCAAGTAACCCTAACATATTCTTACTCAAGATTTTGGTCATCACCTCTAGCCATACATATCAAGAAAGGCAACTCAAGCAACAATCTAAGCTAATATAAAATCATAAAAGTAAATATCACATCAAAACATACTTACAATACTTCCTTTAAGTAATCTTGTTTCATCATAAACATGTTACTTTGATAAGGGACTTGTCCTTCTTTAGTCATTCTTACTAATCATGAAAGAGTACTTCTTTACTAGTGCATAACACAACATCACTCATGAATGATTACGATTGATCAAGTCAAGGCTATCACCTCATTATGCTAGACCAAGATATCATGGAAAACATACTGTCATGCAAGTGCAAGCTACTCAAAAAAAGATACTATTGCTCAGTCCAAGCTATCATGAAATGGTGTGGCCTCACCAAGTCAAGTTATCATGCAAGAATCCTCTCATGCTAGTTCAAGCTACATTGGAAGGGTACGATTTATCAATTCAAGTCTATCCATGAGGTCTACTATCTTAAGATACCATGAATGCATGGTATTATATTACCAAGTCAAGCTATTAATGAACGGATATCACATTACCACTTCAAGATAACATAGTTCACACATACATTGATTCATTTTAGGTGAGCAAGCCTTTCAACCTAGAATCATTTATATGAGTAAATCTTTCACATCATGTTCATTATGTGCTCATGAGAATGACTTTTCAAGCAAAACAACATCATTATCATAATCATTGTCACTTTACTCTCAAGTGTTTTTAAAATATTTGCATAGATTGTATAATCCACTATGTTGAATCATAACCCATAACCTTAAAAGAAACCCTCGTCTGACTTGGGAAAATCTTATTCTACATTAGGGAAAACATGGGGGACTCATGGATGAAAGAAATCCATGAATGAAATAACCATCATACCTTGACTACAAAGCCCACGAAGCTAGGAAGAATAGAGACTGGACTTGACCTAGCATGACTCTCGTCCACCTCTTCACTTATTCAAGAGAGAATTAGATTTCTTTTGGGGTCTTGAAATAATGACTTACAACGAATAAATATAGAGGCCTAAAGCACTTGTATAGGTGGTCTAAACTAGGGTAAAATGACACTATTTAATTCTAAAACCCTTATGCCCATGATCTTAACCGCCTTAACTCCCCAAAATGCCTACCCACAAGATCACGTCAACGGACAGTTGATGGACCTACTGTTCGTCCTGGTCATCCGTGGTCTTGACAAAAACTTTGGCGCAAATGACGACCCCTTGACTTACGGTCCGTAGTCCCACCTACGGATGGTAGGTGGCGCCGTGGTGGCACCTGGTACTTGCTGGAATTATGCTTAATCATCCCGTTTTGGATATGGGTTCCACCCTAACCATCTCATTTAGCCCTAATTTAGCCTGCTAAATTTTTAATTGTTACAATTTTAGTACATAATCACAATGTACTGGTAGGATCATTGACTAGTTTCAGTAAATGAGATATGAACATGCAATCACAACTTAGTAATTAGATAATACACAATTATAAACTCAAGCACAATATGACCTGGTACCCGTTTTCATTGTTAGTATACTGATATGGTACCCATTTCAATAATAGTATGCAACGGCGTGATATCTATTCTAATAATTGAATCTAACGACATAATATACGTTCCAATTATTAGTGTACCAACGTTGTATCTAATCCCATCATCAAGTACACAACCACAATGAACATTAATCATACACTCAACTAACACATTCATTTCATGCAATTGACATCGTCTTTTATTTCAATCATTTTTTTTACCTAACCATATATCATGCATGCAATAGTAGTGAAGCAATAGACAAACACATATAACATAAATGAAAAACACAAAGAACTATTACTTGACTCGAATCAAACCTTCGTAGCTCTATTGAATTGGACTCTTCCCCTTTTGTAATGATTTTACTTGATTTTGGTCTAAAGCAGTAATCAAATACAACAATCAATGAAAAATGACCTAATTATATCGAGATTATAATCTAATGTTGAACATTATCCATTCTCATATTCATCCCACCAAATCCAGGGTCCTCCCACCATTACTCCTAAATCAATTTCTCCCATAAGGTCACTCAACAAGGATTCTAAGGTCTAAGAACTACAATACTTGAGTAACAAAGTAATTAATTTACCTTTATCAATGAAGTTGATGAAAATAGGTCAAATTTCACTCTAGGTCTCCCATTTTTCTTCGCAAAACTTAATTGCAGAATTATGAGAGGTTTAGAGAAACTTTCTGTATAAACTCGTGACTAACCCCTTTATAGTTGTCCAATCCGCTATAGCGAGAATCAATCTACCTGGCTATAGCATCATGTCAACCGCTATAACCGATCACACAAACATAGAAACTCAAAACTCTTCCCAAAGCCTCAATTTTACAACACACCTTCGAACCTTGACATTCTAAACCAATCCTTTCACGACAAATTTGATATTGAAAGTTTTACCCATCGAACTCACTTTTGAAAGGCCCTATATATTTTTTAATGTCTTGGCGAATATAAAATATGATACAATCTTAGACATACTACCCAATCCATTTTCAGCATTTCTTGGACAACAACTCATTTAGATGTCATCTAAGACTAGCCTAACTTATGATTTTCAAGTCACTATCGAAAAAATTATGTTGCCTCAATTCTTTCACCGTGATCTTTCCATAACAACCGTAAAAGGATCACTACGATCCCTATCCTAGGTAAAAATCAACCTTTATTTTCAAAAAAAAAAAAAGATTTCTCTCCCGTTTCACATTCTATCTTCTCAATTTCTCTCCCAAATTCATTTGTAATATCACTTTCGACTTAACTTAACTATTAAATTTTTTATTAACCCGTAACCTTATAACAAAATAATAAACACCATAATATGTTAATCTCTTCACATATATACTCATTCTTGACCTTATATTTTCGAGGTCATACAAATTCGTCGACTTTTAATAACAATTAATACTCTTTATAAAGGTTCCTTTTCTTTTCTTTATTTTTGTACTTTGTCAAATACACATACATATAAATACACTATCCATTGAATGAGAAAGACACAACATTTCCTAATTATTTTCTCTCTTTATATATATATATATATATATATATATATATATATATATGATAGAAAGAACAATTAAGAAATAATATATTAGGGAGCTAGCTGGAAAAGAATAAGATTCAGCTTTTCAGCAAGAGAGACAACACAGACCAGCAATAGCTTCCATTTTTGAGATCAGTCATTAAAAAAATTCTCTCAAGTACAAGCATTTGAACTTTTGAAGTACAAGTCTACTACTTGGTTAAATAGAGTTACAATATATTAGTTATGAGAAATTTCACTACATCAAATATGATCTTTAGCGCGTCAAATGGTTAATTCCTGTTAAATACATATTTTTAGCAACAATCGACACTCTTTGTAAATGTTCATAAAGCCTAAAGATTTTATTACTCTTTATTAATGAATATATTTACTGCCGCTAAAATTGATTTTGTTGTGGTGTTTATGTATTATTTTATACAAAGTTTAGTTATTCCCTCTTCGTTCTATCTTGCATAAAATTATACACATACTTCCTCATAAATTATACACATTGTATTAGCTATTCAGGTCTCTAAATAGAAATTAAACACCGTATTAATTTTATATATAAATAATTTACTTTCTAACCAGTTAAGTATCAAACAATGTATCACTTATATAAATTTATATGTACATAAACTCACTTTCAAACCAACCACCAAACGCCCATAAATTATTTAATTAGACAAGTCTTTTGAACTTTTGAAGGATAACTCTACTAGTTGCTTAAATAGAGAAATGATAGTACAACAAAGTTGAAGAAATAATTAGTAAATTAATTAGACAAGTCATTAGAGAAAACAGGACAGTTGGTTTGCAGGGAGGGTGGGAAGCACATGCTCCATGCTTCTGAATAGTAAAAGCATTTGGGAAAGGGAGAACTCTGAGATATCAGAGGAGGAAGGGAATGTTTTCTGTGGTTCTTGGGTTTAGTGCTTATTTTTAAAAGAAAAATAAATGTCATGTATTCCAAAACCCTCCCTTTTATGTCATTCATTTCTTTATAATTGCCTATTAATTAACTATTTTGTTGTGATCGATAGCTGGTTTGAATATGAGTTATGTATGAATTCAATATGTTATGTTTAGTAATTGATTAGCAGATAAATTATTCGTATATAAGATTAATATTGTGTTTAATTTGATATTAATATGTATATAAGTAGCGAAAGAATTTATGAATTATTAGATATAGAATAGAAGATGAAAAAACTGATACTGGTATAAACATAACAAATACATGCATACAATTTATACATAAATCTCATGTAACTACTCTTTATATCACTAATACTTATATAACTCTTATCAACAATGTATATGTTACTAGTTCTTCGATTTTAATTGATTTATCTTACTTTAGTAAGTAGGTTTAAAAAATATATCACTTTCTATATTTAATACCTTTTTATTTCAATTTATATAACATGTTTGTCTTTTCAAAAGTTTTATTATCTTTTTTCTTAAATTTTATGTTAAGACAAATAGTGTCATGTAAATTGAAATGGATAAAATAATTCTTTGGACCAAACATCAAACATGATATATTAAAGACTGATAAATTTAAAGAACATTTTGATATAAAATTTAATAAAAATTATGACAAATAAATTAAAACGAATAGAATACTGCGGAGGCAGTTTATAAGCTAAGGGCATGTGGTAGTATAACTATTCTTTTACAAATCGTACACATATCTCAACATGTATACCATTGTTAATTACTCATTTAAGGTAAACGATATGGGTAATTCAATAAAATAATACTACAAAAATTTAATGATTCATAGATCAATATTCTCAATACTAGTAAATATAATATGAAATTTTTAATGAAAAGAAGTTAATTAGTAAGATAATTAGATTTCTAATCAAACATGAATTGATTGCAAAAAAAAGAATTTACGAATTCCAAGCAAGGATTAGATGCCCAAAAGACATTGAATAAAAGCTAAAAGGGACCTTTATGTGATATCTGGAAAAAGAGATAACTTTTATGATAATTTTGGGGCTGACATTATCCCCCACCCCACCCCACCTCCCACCCCACCCCAACCCCCAACAACCCACCCACCCCCACAAATGCAATTTTTTTTATATAGGTGGAACATGTATTTGTTTTATTAATTAAGTCAAAATATTACTATTGTTAAACAAAGAAGAATATATTCTAAAGTATAAACATTGCTTAATTTTTTGATACAACGAATAGTGTAAAGGATTATTTTTTTTTCATTATCAAGTTACTTCAAATATAATTACAATTAATAACTCATATAATAAGTAAATATAGTTAATTAAGAAGGGGAATCAATCTATTAGTTATGAATTTTTTTTTTTAAAAAAAAAAACTCTCTCCTATCTCAATTTATATCATTTATATATGTATTAATTGTAATTCTCTTTTAATTTTATTTTTAAATGCAATACTTATTGCTTAGAAATAATCTATTTCTCAGTTTACTTTAAAACAATTGACTTTGCAGGTCATTTACCTTTTTTTCTTAGCTACACAAAATAAATTTTCATTTTTATATATAAGAAATCTGAAAAACAAAGTTATTTTCTTCTAGTCATTTTGTTCGTGTCGATGAGATATTAATTATGATAAATAATTTTCACCTTTTCGTCGTAAGAACTCCTATCCATTTTTACTCCCTTAATAACTTAAACTCATAGCCTTCTGATTAGAAGCAGGGACGGACCTATAGTGGATGAATCCACTTCATTGAAAAATAACATCATATATATGTATATTTAATCAGTTTAAAATATATCTTAATTTTTGACCCCATTAACACAAATATGATCCTTGACCGAGTAGTGAAGAGAGTTCAATTTTCATAGTCAACCCGACTTCAAATCCTTGATGAATTCGCCAATGATTAGAAGTGAACAGTGCTTATCATTCGAGCAAATCTCTCCTCAATTATAATATAAATAGGGATATGCAAGAAGAATATAATATAAATAAAATACTATGTCTACAAGTGACTTACCACCATATATTTTACCCCTATGGAAAAAAGAAAAAAAAAACAAATATCATCCCTTACAAGCTTCCAAACAAAGAGAATTAATGGAAAGTGAGATTTTCAGGTAGCTAAGTATTATTCTTCTTCTTGTCCCTTTTTATGATATTTTGTCCATCATAAGAAAAAAAAAAACCATATAGTATATATATATATTATTACAAGAAATTTTTCTTCTGCTAGTCAATGGATATCTCTATCTCCATTATTTCAAGAAAACATGTTTTTTCTTCCCAAAAACATCACTAAAACATATCTCTCTTCTTCTTTCTATGGCTTACATTAAAGAGATCAACGTAATTTTCGACGATATCTCTTATTTCTTCTCAAGGATATCAATATGACTATGATCAATCCTTGTGAAAATATTTCAAGAGAGAATTTAATTCGAAGGAGTACTAGTGTTTATGGTTTTGGTTTAGGTGATTACGATAGTAATTTTAATCTTATGACCCGATTAGATGCTGAAGATGATGATGAATATTATGTTCAACGAGATAATTCATATGTTTTAGGGTCGGATCTAGCAATAATGGCTGAAGATGAGTCAAGAACCGGAAGTATTAATGAAACTGGTTCGAGTTCTAAGGATAACAACAATGATAATACTAACAACAAGAACCACAAAGAGGAGGAAGAGGACGAAGAGGAAAAAGGGTGGCTTCAGTTAAGTATTGGTGGGCGTACCTATACGCCCACCAGTACTAAGCCAGAAGAAAATTCTAGAAGATCAACAGGTGGAAGTGGACTAGTGGAACTTGATCTATTACCAACTGTTAGTTCCCAACAAGGGAAACCAATAAATGAATTTCGAGCACCACCACCACTATCAACACCTCGAAGATATCAACAACAGTTTCTGACTACTACTAGTACTACTACTACTACATCATCGTCTTTGTTTTTACAACAATATCAAGGGATGGGTGTAGGAAGTAGTTCTACGAATATGTTTCCACAACAACAAGAGATTATTAATTGGGGTTTTAGACCTATGACCGCGCCAATCCAACAGAATATGAATCTGTCTCTAGTGTCATCAGGTTCACATTTTGGTCCTGGACCATTCCCAGTACTGGGAGGGGTTCCAGGACCAAGTTCTATAGATTTTCGGGTTGTTCATCCACCTCGAAGACCACATTCTGGGTTATGGTTTTCGTTACAATCATCTTTAAATCAGTAAGTAAATACAAAATCAAAATTTGTTGTTAAATTGCTTCATTTTGATAATTTATCTATAATTTATCTCTAATTCATAATATTAGTAACGAATTTACTTTTTAGCTACATAATTATTTTTTTTAATTTTCCTATAGCTTGTTTAATCTCTTCCAAATTATCTTCAAAATATGAATGGCTAAATTTGTGTACTTTTGCTTTATGATGCAGAACAAAAGAACCCTTTTTGCCACAAATATCCAAGAGCTACCTTAGGATCAAGTAAGTGAAATTTCATTATTATAGAAACTTTATATTTCTTTTAATTTTGGTTTAGCATTTTAACTTATTTCATTTTTTTTGTGTGTGGTTATTTTCATAATTGTTAAAGAGATGGGAGGATGACAATACGACTAGTCTTGAAGTATTTGGTCAATAAGCTACAATTGGAAAATGAATCAGAGGTATGTAACCCACCATTGCATTTCTATTCTCTTTGTTTGAAACCTTCCTCGTTGATTTCTCAGATAGTCACTCGTTATTACTTTAGAAAGTCATTCTTTTTATTATTCTACTTATTTTTTGCAATGAAGAGAGCGATTCTAAGATAATAACGATTAGTTGAATAACCATCTGATCGAGTGGCTTTAATTTAGAATAAATGTTCCATAATTGATAAACCGTTAACTATAGGACTCTTAAGAAGAACTAATAACACCAATATAATGTTTAAACCATTAAATCCATAACATGTTAATTACAATGGTTGGTGTGGGAAAAAAAACATGAAAGAAACAGCAGAACTAATTAATTATTAATGGTTTTATTTGGGGTAATTTTAATTATGGATTGAGGGAACTTCATAATTAGGTGGGAGGTACATTTTCTAGGTAGCTATCCATCTTCATTCATTCTTTCTCTTTTTGTATTATTAGCTTAAGATCTTTGTTTAAACTACTTATAATTAGGGAAGTGCAAGAGTAGAAAAAAATATATGTAGGGATTATTAATTAGAACATTGTTATTATTCTATTATTTAATGATTTTAGAGTATGAACAAAGTAAGAAACACAAGAAAAAGAAAACTACATGCTACCTTATTAGCCCCAAAATCACTCAAATATTCTTTTGTTAATAGAAATAAATCTTTGCACTTTTGATGACTTTCACGGTTCGTTTCATTTCATTTACTTTCAAGAAAGTAACATTTCCAATCTTTGTGGAATGATTCATATATATATATATAGGTGGATTTAGAGCGAGTGTTGTAGGGTCAGACCTGAACGTTATTTAATTAAGTAATAAAAGTGGTTTTCTTTATAAAAGTTTAAACTTTTGAATGAAATGATCGCATACTTCAAAATGATATTCAAGTAAGTAAAAGGTTTCGAATCTGAAAAACATATATATGCAATATGGTTGGTTCATGAATAAAGGAAAATCAGACCCACACATGAGACATTGTGTTAACATATAATATATTGTAGTTAAATAACTAATGAGATGATTACATACTTCAGTTCAAAACTGAACCTATTGCTTTGTATTCAAATTTGTGTGTATAGATGTAAAACATTTAAAAAATATACCTATAATAAGATCATACTTACTGAACCTAAAAGCATGGTTGCTTCCTTTCTTGTGTAGATTTTGAATGATTAAGTATAGAGAAAAGTCACTTTCTAAATTAGATAATTTTATTAATTCAATATCCTATCGTAGCATATTTAAGACAATCATACATATCTTAATTTAAGATTATAATGTTAATAAGAATTACTTTATTAAACTTCGTATTCAGTTAAACGAAAACATATTTTGGAATATAAATGCTTAGCACTTCTATTTTGATGAAACCTTTTTCCCCTCATTATACCAAACATATCCATCGCGTAAAGCTTCCAAAAGTCTCCAAAACCCATATAGATATTAGAAATCTCTTCCTTTTCATCCCCCTTTATTAGTGAAAAACATAATAAAGTTCTTTTTTTTCTTTTAAAAAAATATTTTTAATGAGTAATTTATTTTTTTGGTTCAAAGTATTATATTATATAAATGGATTTCTTGAGCGGAAAAGCTATACAAAACAATTTCCTTATCTTATATATAGGGGTTAGGTCTACTTATACTTTATTCTTTCGGTATCCACTTTATGAGACTATACTGAATATGTTATTGTTATCGTCATCGTATTGCTCATATTCACTCTTCCTTCTTACATTTTTTCTTCTATCATTTCCCTGATAATAATCAGAAATGGTTTTAAAATAAATTTTTAAAATTAAGAAACTTAAATAAGGTTTCCAAATTATAACATCCATCACTTTAATTCCATCTTTTTTCTATTGCATTCATCTTGCATTTAATATCTATGTGCACGAAAGAATAGAATGGAAAATGGATTATTTATATTTTTAGTATACTAATATGAATTAATTATTTCTAATTTTGTTACATATGGTGTTGTAGAATATGCATATGAATTTATCAATTAGTTAGCCAATTGGGCAATTAAAAGGAGAAGTTATTTAACTTCTTATTATCTCAAAATCCCAACAACTTCTCCACATTAACCCTTAATTAAACTCAACCACAAAAGATTAATTAATTAATTAATAATCTAAATTGGAAATCAATAAATAACTACATAAAAGAATGTCAAGTGATTTGCATGCATGTATAGACAAAAGAAACAGTCAATCATATAGTTGTTTCATCTTAAACCTTTTTTTATTTTATTTTGATGTTAGGATCCTTTAAGATTCATTCCATATTAATGATTGTTAATAATATCTGTTAAGAACCAGCTATATATTTACATCAAATGTTATTAAATAATTAGCTAAAGAAAATTCTCTTTTCGAAGTTGCTTCTATAGAATAAAATAATTTTTCTTTACCTACCTAAAATAATATAACTTGTATTAGGGTTTTTATCATAAACACATACTAAAAGATACGACTTTGAATAGATTAATGTTTTAAGTTGTTAGGATGTATGACATATAACATTAGTATATTTCATAAACATTCCATACATACTATTTATTAGGACTCATTATAATGTATTTATGATAGGTCAACCCTTGTACCCCGACTAATTCGATGCCACATGGTTTTTATTATTCTTTCTTTATTTCGTACGATATTCATGTTAGAGTCGAATTAATCCAGATTCACTCTTCGTAGGATCCATTTGGAGGAAAACACTCCTTACCAATATTTTTTTTCATATTCAGAGATCAAAACCTAAACCTCTGGTTAAGAAAGAAGCAATCTAATCTGTTGCACCACATTCTTTGATGGTGCGGTACATAATAACATATCCTTTAAAGAAGTACTAATATAAATACAGCTTAAGTTATATACACTGCCAGATAGTATAATCTTGAAAATACGACAAGTTCTACCGGCTAAAAAAAACTAAAAGTGGCTTGATGGTGTAAAATTTAGTATATAACTTAAAAGTCTTAAACTCAAATTAAATATACATTTCTTTAGCGCAAAAAATGCACCTTACATGTACCAACAATCTTTATCTAAAACGATAAACTCAACGAAAATAATTATTTAATCAAATTAATATATTGACCTAACATTATTCAATTAATTAATAAGAATGAAGCTATTTCTAATTCTACGTGTTACTTGTTGCATATATATATTTTTATTTTGTAAGCATTGAAATTATGTAATTGTGGCATGCTTTCGTAGAATGTATAGGTTGTACTTGTTTAATAATTTTGCTTCTTAATATTCACGAATGGGTACATTATGTATCATTGCCGTCTTAATGTTATTATTATTTGGCCTTTATTTGTATGTCCTACCCAAGTTGACTTGAGTTTTTGGTTATCATGTCTTGTGTTTACTCAAACTTCACAAAAAAAAAAAAAAACAATTCTCTAACACGTCATGGCAACTAAGTGACAAATGATTAAAGTTGTAATGGTAGGGAATATGATATCAATGATAGTTCATACCATAATTGTATATATATTTTCTTTCATATAGGTATTGCTTACATCTAAGTTTCTAGGAGGTTTAAGGGGTTGTTTGGTACTAAAACTTAACACTATTATTATTCTTATACGCCCTACTAAATTATGCTTAAGTATGAGATCATCGTAATTTAAAAGTTTAATTAGATTTAGAGAGTATATTGTTATTCACTTAAATATAGCGTATCTCATATGCTAACTTTGAGTCTTTGATTCCTTTTTTATGATCTAAACTAGTAGAAATTCTTTTAAATTAAGGGTGATAGTGTGACTCGAACCCAATGATATTTGTCTGCTCTGATTTCATATGATAATGTGTGATCTATATGAAAGGAAGAATCGTAGGATTTTAGATTTTCCAAATAGAAAGATAGATTTTCAAAAAGCTTACTATCTTAACTTTTTTTTACGGTCTAATTTTGCACTTAATAATGATATTATATTTGTTGAGGCAAATGTGGAATAGTGCATTGACTTTTAACTAGGGAAAAAACAGAAGAAAGTGAACATGTTCAACTAATTGTATGTATTTAACTAGTTTGGGCGGTCCTGGATGTTGAGTTATAATTAGATAAATAAAAGTATTATAATAATTTAAACTTCTAAATATGATAGAACTTTGAGAAATATAAAGGGCTAAGAGTCAAATTAAATATCAAGAACATTTATTATCCTAACTTGTCTGTGATTAACTCATGAAAAAAGTTAAATCAAACATATCATGTTGATGAGGCATTAAATAATTAATTAAGGAATTGTTTAAACATTTGATTATTAGTTAGAATTAGACATATATTAATAATCGAGAATTAGTTAGGACTTAGGTAGGATTTAGCTATTCGTATAGTAATAATTAAGTTATGTCATTTTTTAATCCAACATAAAATGATATATAAATTACCTCATAATTTATACATATAGCTAACCAAGTTTCATATTTGGTGGGTATAAAGAATTTCATGTGTAGTAAAAAAAAGCTACTAGACATGATACAAGTTGATGGAAATTTAATAAATAAATAAATTAGTAAATTTTAATTAGCTATTGAACGATCTTATATTCAGTTTAGAAAATCAAATTTATCAATATAATATCATATTACATAGAAATTTTGGGTTTAAATCTTAACGCCATCTAAAAAAACAAAATATACCTTCATATATCTACTTCATAAAAAAAATCAGATCCGCACATAAAAAACGCTTCATGTTGAGCCCTAACACTAAATCTTTGCATGGCCTTAATTTGCCCTTATCAATTATCATCATGACTCTATACATGACAATGAGTTTCGTCATGCTTTCGTTCATTTCAACTCAACTATACCATGGAGAATTGTAGGACCCAACACCCTCTTATTTTCTCATAGATAATTAATAATATTTAAAGTTTAAACCCTTTATTTTCTTCCCCTCTTTTTCCTCTAAGTGGTGCACTTTGATAGAATCAAAAAGAAACTTTTTGTCCATTTAAAAAGTAACCCTAAAGAAAATAAAAAAATTAATTTAAAATTTAAAATTTATATATTAATTTTAGATAATAATAATTAATTTATAATTAAGTATTTATAAAAAAATTTAATATACTTATAAATATAACTAAAAGTTATTATATTATTAATAATTTATATCTGAAGAGCTAGTTCCGTCTCGAAAAATAGTAATAAAATAAAAGAAAGAACACGTCGGAGGAAAGCAATGCATGAGCTATTAGTCTATTGCAAAATCATTACGAATGGTTCAAAAGAGACAAAATTAGAGTAGAATAGTTAAATATTTATTAGTAATAATAAATAATTATATTAATAGCCGACAAATTAAGAAAAAGTAATAAGAGTATAATTTAATAATTATTTAATTCCGCTAAATTAGGATGGATAAAATTATCTTTAAAATAATGAAGCTAAAGTCTCATAATTATTCATGAAGGAATATTGACCTTCATTTCACATTTTTTTGTTCTTTTTCCTTTTTTTTTTTTTTTTAAAATCTAAGTTTATTCTCTTTTGAAGAATTGATAGAGAAAAAGCAACGTGAATGAGACGTGCATGAATATGAAAATAGACTCATGTAGAGTTTATTTTGTTTGTTTTTCCCTTTTGTAGATAGAAATTAGGTACTCCACCTTCCAATTTTTGTGGTGGGATTTGATTGATTGTAAAGTTTAAAAAAAAAAAGAAGAAAAAAGATGTTTATTGGTGATTAAAAGTACTTTATATATGTGATTTTAAATTATTTTATTAAGGAAAAATATATTTTAAAATTAAATTGTTATTTCCTTCTCTTTTATTAATAGTCCATCCAAAAAAAGAACATTCTCTTATTTTAGTTTAGTACTAATTATTTATTTTTTAATATACAAATTATTTTTAATCACATAATAACACCTACTAGTTGCATCTTACTACATATCACAAATTTCAAAAATTAAATAAATTATTTTATAAATTTTATATCCAATCAAACTCATTCACATAAATTAGGACAAAGAAGATATAAAATACGAAAGGATATCCGTTTTTCTTTGTTGGATAAACTACAAATAGAAGTATGGTAACATAAATTTGAACGGAGGGGGATATTTAAGGAATAGTCATCAATATATACCGTTCAACCATCTAATTTATCAAATATGAACGAAGTATACATTACCTATTCACTTGATTGTATGGTATGTATATGTATGCATATTAAGTATATTTTATATGTGTATGTAGGTATAGTATATGTATATTAGTATAAAGTATACACTATTTATACTCCATATACATATTTTCTTTTTGTTTTTTTTTTCTCCCTCAAATATTTATCTGTCAATTCTAAGGATAAAAAAAATATTTTTTTCTATCAATTACTAAGATATGGTAAATCTTTACATCATAATCAGGGAGTACATATATTTATTTTATTTGAAGAATTCTAGGGTATAATCATTCTAGATTAGAAGCAAAGTCTAAGTGGACCTCTAATATGATTAAAGTTTGTAGTAATTTTCAACCATGGGATAGGTGGGTTGCCCGACCCATTTTGTCTGTTCTCACTTACTTCTTGTTTTTTGCATGTTGATTTCACACGTGTATACAATAATAATATACAAAATAATAATTATTAGTGTATTTTAATGTATTATAACATGTTAATTATCTTATTTAGTGATTAAAATATCAATTAATTCCATTAATAATGAGTTGTTAAAGTGGATTCAAAATGTTTGCAGAACTCTTATATTTACCTTTTTTAGCCAAGCATTTAGCAAGTTGCTTTCATAAGTTATGCTCATCATGTCAAGTGGATTGTCATGTTATTCATGATTCAAATAAGCATCCATACTATGTGACATTGAAATTACGCTTAAATTAGGTATTAGGTCTGACTCACACCCTAAAAGCTTGTTATAAGGGAGGAGGATTACCCAAACATTATAAGGAATCCATCTTTTTGTTATTCTTTTATACCCCATCTCACGCTTAGTGTTTCGCATCTGGTGCATGGACAATTTTGATTTTGAAGGCCCCAACATCTGTGTGAGCACGAGCAAAACTAAGATATATATATATATATATATATATATATATATATGTGTGTGTGTGTGGTGTGTGTGTGTGTTGTGTGTGTGTGTGTGTGTGTGTGTGTGGCTTCTTATGTGTTTGCATCTTTATATTTTGCATTCTCTTAGTAAAAATATATGTACGAGCATGAGTGGAACTAAGGAATCAAAGGAGGTTAAGGGTGGAACTAATATATATATATATAATATATATATATATATATATATATATATATATATATATATATATATTATATATGTTATAGTCTCTATATCGTATCATATGTGAACTTACTTGGATTCTTATATGTTTCTTTATATTTTGAGTTCTCTTATAGAAAATATCAGTACAAGCATGAGTGGAACTATGGTATCAAAAGGGGGTTAAGGATGGAACTAAGATATGCATATATATCATAGAGTCACTATATCATATCATATGTGAACTTTCTTGTCTTCTTGTGTGTTTACATCTTTTTATTTTAAATTCTCTTAATGAAAAATCTGGCTCCACAATGATTCGTAATTTGTTTTCACTAATATAATGGTAATGTTTGGTGCATGTAATGAACAATTTGATTCTTTGCAACTCCAGATAGAGATAACATGTAGAGGCCAACAACTCCAACCATTCTTGACATTGCAACATGTTAGAGATCATATATGGAGTAGTACTACTAATGCTGCTGACAATATCCTCACTTTGCTTCCTTCAGACACTTCTAATCATGTCATGGTTCTACATTATGCTAGAACAAGTGCACCTCAAACTTAACAAGCCACAAATACTTCGACTTTTTTATAACAGGTCCGAGTCAGAGTCAGAGTCAAATAGTAATGACTCAAAACATTTCATCTTACACTATTTTCGGAAATCCAAGAATTTTATCTATGGATATGTAAATTACATGATTTTCAATCCTAGCAAAAAAGGGAGGGAAACATATTGAAAGTCAAACAGGGCTTCTATTACAAAACGAACTTGAGAAAGCTGATGGCGAGAATTTCTAATCGTCAAAAAAAAAGAGTACTTAATTATTTCATTTTTTTTTATCATGGTATTATTGTTAAACTATTGTTACTCAATCCACTTCTTTTATCAGTAGTTTTTCTTTCTTTCTTTTGGAGTTGTATTTTAATTTTATCAACATTAAAATAGTTTTAATATGTTGTTACCCCAAAACTATGTGCATTATAAAGTTTTGGCTGATGGATTAATCACCAGATTGTATTACTTACCTAAAACATAAGGGTGTGGAGTCAACCCCCACCCCACCCCCCACACCAATCAATAGCAAAATATATGAAACCTATGATGATAATTTGCTTGTCAAAATATCAACTAATTGTATTAGTTTAACTAAATAAGGTTCATATATCATCCCATAAAGTTTGAATTTGACGATTCTCTGATTTCGATATATATTCATTAACTCTACATACTTCACCATCTTTTATTTCATGTAAATATTGCTTTAAATAAAAGGGGGAAATTATGAAAAAGAAATCGAACATTGACATTAGGATTAACGGTAAACATGTTCTTGAATTGTAGAAGAGCAAGAGCTTGATCTTCGGGGCACAAATGAGGTAAGGATGACGAGGAAACAAGTTGAAGAGAAAGACATATAGCTTGAAAAATACAAGTTTTACACAACCCATTTCTGCACTAAAAATGATCTAAACTAATTAAGAGATGTTTGCTTTGTGTGTCTTCAATAATTTAGATGAGGTATATATAGCACAAATAAAAATTTAGTACTAGTTACCTAGTCATTTTCCTAATGCATTCAGTTTAGACTGGAAATCTACTCCGAATACAGCGCGTTACGTAGTACCCCACCTCGAGCTTATTTTCCACGAGAATTGACCTGCTGATGGAAGACGGTGCAGGAGTCGAGTTTGGTCTAACAATGTCCGTGTTATCAACAGTTTGGTCCAATAATGTAACCATCCAAATAGGTCACCATTCAAAGACTATATAATTTAAATTTTTCTTAGTTTCTGTATAGAACAGGGCAAAACCTTTAGGGGGTGTTTGGTAGGATGTATTAAAAAAAATAATCCATGTATTAGATGTGGTATAATTTAATACTTTGTTTGGTAGGAAAGTGAGCCTATGTATAACTAATCCATGGATTAGTTAATACATCCCACATGGTATTATGTGGTGTATTGCTAATACCTTCCATTTGGAGGTATTAGCTCTAATACCATGGACTATTCTAGGTAAAGACAAAATACCCCTCAAATCCTTTTAATATTTATTTATTTTTTGATTTTATATTTTATATTTTATATTTTATATTTTATATTTTATATTTATACTAATAAAGTTATTTAAATAAATTAGCTTACAACTTTTATTATTTAGATATAATTTTTTGTTCTAAAATATGAATTACGTAATCTATTTATTATTAATATAAAATATTATAATCCGACTAATATGTTAATGTTGATGTATGAATTTAAGAACAATTCATAAGTAAAATATTGTCTCTTAATGAAAGTTCATTAAACATTACACAAGTAGTCTAAAACAAGAGTGTGTATACATATATATATATATACACACACATCTCGAGTATAAAAATAGTTTAATTTATTTTTCTATATTTATTTTATATTTTTATTTTATTTTATGATAAAGAGTTTTTTAAAATTCATTGATACAAAACAAAGTTCAATAAATTTTCTCTATAATCATTATAGTTGTGTGACCTTTTGAGTTATTAACTCTAATTTATTAAGATGACAATTATTTACTCTCAAATAATTTAGTGAGAAAATAGTGAACATGACAATAAAAATTTTATTCTCTTATTTACTCTCAAATAATTTAAGTGAGAAAATAGTGAACATGACAATAAAAATTTTATCTTTATTTACTCTCAAATAATTTAAGTGAGAAAATAGTGAACATGACAATAAATATTTATTCTCTTATTTACTCTCAAAATTTAAGTGAGAAAATAGTGAACATGACAATAAAAATTTTATTCTCCTAACTAGTTAAAAATGTTATAAAAAAAATAATATTCTCCGCTAATTATCTACTTTGACTCAATACACGAAATATCTCATAAAACTCTAGGGTATAATTGGAAAGTTTTTTTAAAAAGAACATTTAAACCACACACAAAAAAAATGAACCAAACACTTGATAAAAATAATCCCTGCATTACTAATCCCTGCATTGCTAATCCCTGCATTGTTAATCCCTGCATTGCTAATCCTGCATTATTCATTTTTGTACCAAACGACCCCTTAAAGTTGAAAATTCAATAAGTTTGTACGAAGCATCCTGTATTAATTCTCAATTCAAATGAAAGCAACAACACAAAGTTCCACTACTTGTACATAACACATGCATCACACAAAAATATCGTTGTTTTACTCTCTTAACAACCCTCCCTCCACACGACTTTCCCTTTTCTAATATTATCATGTATTATTATAAGTGGGAAGAACTCAAGTCAAAGTTAAATTACAGTTTACCCTCCTGTAAATTAAAAAGTTATAATAGTTTAATTAAACAATAATGACTTTTGAATTTTTTTAGATTAATTCCTATTATTATTATTATTTATGATTTTACCCTCCTATAAATTAAGAAGTTATAATTAGTTTAATTAAATAGTAATGACTTTTGAATTTTTTAAGATTAATTTCTATTATTATTATATCTTATTTTATTATTATTATTATTATTAATAATAATAATAATAATAATAATAATAATAAAAGTGAAAAGCTTTTTATTTCAAAATCGGATTACCATTTTACCCCTACTATAAGTTAAAATGTTATAAAATATTTAATTAGTCAAATATTATAATTCTCAATAAGTTTTCTCTAATATATATTAGTATTCATAACCGAATTTTTATGCAACCTATAATTACAATATTTAACATGTATTAACCTCTCACAATTGAATTATTATTATTATTATTATTGTTATTATTATTATTATTATTATTATTATTATTATTAAAATATTATTTTGCACACCTTAGGTATAAGTTAAATAAAATTCAAATAATTAGTTTTTCAATTACATAAATTGAACGGGATTTGGAAGTGGAAAAGTGGTTCTTTAATGCCACAGTCATACATGATTAATTGCTTTAATTAACACACATGTATTACTTTACTAAACTCTTACAATTCCTATAATTTGTCTTCTCATTTTCTTAACTTGACTTATCAAATTCTAACACTTTTAAATTAGTAATCAATCTTTGTTAATATAACATCAGTAGAATTTGAATAGTTCATTAAGTATTTAAGTGTAGGTTAATTAGTATTATGTCAAAAGGAATTTCAAAGAACATAAAAAGCACTATATAAAGGTAACAAATGATTTCCATTTCCTTCAAGTTTTGTTTCTTTAGTTGAGCATCTGACCTTCCTTCTAAGTTTCGTTCTTTTCCCTTAAATTTTTCCTATTGCATGAACTAAAGAAAATGGGAAATGGAAAAACATGTATAGTTGATACATGTTGGAATTGAATAATTGTCATATCGATTTACATGCAACATTCAACATTCAATGAATGATATATGAAGATTCCTATCTCCGTAAGGAGTGCTAGCAGAAATTAATGAGCTATGAAAATGAAGAAGTTGATTTCTTTGAAATACTGATTTTAGAATTTTCATTAATTGGTTTATTCTTATAATGTACTGTAATTAAAATTGCTTGCGACTATAGATAAATGCGATGCTATTTGTATATTTGGAGGGGTTATAAAATTATCTTGTAGTATGCCTTCATGCATCATGTGATTGGTATTGAAAAAAATTATTTTATAATTTTTTATATTTTTGTAATGTTTCTTTATAAGTATCTTCATATTTGAACTTACTAATTTATTTTATAGAAATAATTAGAGTATATGCATCATATATAAATATAGTATCAATATTTAAAACAATTTTTTTCTTTCATTTTGATATGATATTATTGAATAAAAACTATTTTAGCTACCACAAAATATAGGAATCTTCATTTGAATAGTCGGATAGATTTACTATTACTTTTTATATCCGATATGTATGTATGTATGTATATATATATATATCTTTTTTTTTATAGTTTAATCAATTGATGAACAACTATTTATTTTAATTCTTCAAAAATAATCTTAGTTGCTTTTTTTTGCTACTTTTATTTTGAAAACTAAATATATATGTAATTTTTAAAATATTATTAATGAAAACACGCGCCAAGGCGCGTGCACAGAAACTATTTATACTAAAAGTAGGAAGCTCCATAGTTGAAAGTTGAATTACAAAAATATCCCTAATCATATTTAAAATAACCACTTTGTCCTGATCATTTAATTAATGTATCAAACTTTTCCTATTACAACATTTATATCTTTTGTCTTTTAAACTTCAATCAGTTATATAATCTTATACTCTCTCTCATATTCTTTGCACTTTATGAAGTTACCACCCTTTCAATTTATTTATCATTTTATTCTTACTCTCTATTCTGTTAGACTACACAAAAAGCTATTATTATTGTCCTCTTATTTGTTTAGTTTACCCTAGTATAAGGTAATACTATTTTTTGTTTCCTTTGAACAAGTTCAATTTCTGTTTACTGTTTAAATTTGGTTTGTGTTTCTGAAATAATGTGTATAGATAATATTTTTTATTTTTTTATTTCACACACTTTGTATTTTTAGTTTGCTCCAACCGTGGGAGTAGTTGTTGAACCAAATTTGTTAGTATGGAGTACATATTTCATGAGTCTGATTGTAAATTCAACCTTATTGGTTTCATTTAGTGTCATTTTTGTATGCTTTGTGGCCTCTCAATTCTTATTTAGCATGTTTATTTATTTTTAAAACATTAATAGTACCATACCTTAAGTTGCTATCTTCGTGAAAAAATAGAATAACTCCCAAACATGTATTTCATTTTGTTACATGACAGATGAAAAATATTACATTACAAATATATGTTGCATTTGAATCTACTTTTTTCAACTAATGACTGTTCAATTGCTAAATTAGAGTATTATATACTTCATTTTAGGAAGTCAATATTAATATATTAGGATGAGACACGTGTCCAGAAATTAATTATATTAAAATTGAGAAGAATCTAAGTCAAAAGTTAAATTACAAAATTATCTCTTGAGTATTATTTATTATCTTGAAATTATTTAAAATAATTTTATTAATATTTATTTTGGGATTCAGGATTTTGACTCTTCGTATTATGATAATAATACTCCTATGTCTAACTAGACTTACAATCCAATACTCATTATTAAATTGTAAGTTATTATTAAGAGAAAACAAAAAAACATTCACAATCTTTACAACTGTCACGTACTAATAGTGATGATTTTTCATATTGACAGTTGCTACAAATTTCTTAATAATTAGTCATAATGATTTTTCATTATACATTTAATATATACATTTTTTTTTACATATTTTATCTTTAGATTTTACTCACACATTACATTAAATGTATAAATTATTTAATTAATTAAATATTAAATAGTAAATAACAAATCATCATATAGATACACATAAATTTTATTATCACTAATCTTCATTGTAAATATATGACTCCCTGATTATATTTGTTATGATTTGTACTCCTATCTCTCACCATAATCTCAAATGGATTAATTTCATATTCATGACAACTGTTTGTGTTCTTCAATACTATCATATCAATAGTGACATTTGACACAATAATTTACACACTTCAACCAATTACAAAAAATAAAACAAATCTATACTCTCTTCTCTCGTCTCTATTTATTTGTTTAGTCTAATATTTTGTTTCTTGTTTGTTGTTATTGTAAAAATTTTATAATGTTGTGTTGTTATTATTATTATTATTGAAATTTACCATGGGTTGTTTCTTTGTATACATTAGCCTAGCATGTGGTATTTTAGTATCCTCATTTGAATATTGAATTTGCGCAATAGTTAGTTATTTTTACTTTGTACACTTTAATCAATTTAGTAATCAAATATATTCTTTTCTTAGAAAGCTATATATAGTTCCTATCTAAAAAGGATGATTTTTTTTAGTAAATTACATAGATTTAAAATATGTAATTTGCAATACAAAATTTATATGAATTATTTTGAAATAAATGCACGTTTCCAAATCTAGTATATGTTGGGATTTAGCAAGTGTGAATGGGAAAAGAAAAGAGAGAATATGAAAAGTGAGGGAACTACTTTGGAGGAAAAATGAAAAGTCATTTGCAAAAGTGCAAATGAAAAGTCATTTCTCCCATATCGGTAAAAGAAAAGGAAATTGTTGTCCTTATAGAAGGAAACACTTCCATTACTTCTTAAAGAGCTAAGAAGAAGATGTCCCCTCGCGCCGTCGTCCCTCGCTCGGCTTTGGATTTGGATGATAAACTTTTTGGACAAAATTTATTTAATCAGTTTTTGTTAAATCAATATAAATCCTGTTAAAATTATCTCTTATAAATTTGCAGGTAACGTAACATTCCGAAAAGCTGTTACTCTTTCCGAAAAGTCGTTACTTTTCGAAAAGTCGTTACTTTACAAAAAGTCGTTATTTTTTCCTAAGAGACACAATTTTTCGAAAAGTTGTTATTTTTTCCAAAAGACACAACTTTCTGGATAAAATGGGTCTGAACAGATTTCACTGAACAGACATGTTCCTAGCTGAAAATGACTATAAAATGAAGTCAATTTTTGATTTTTTTAAACCAGTGAAAATTTTTCTTTCTCTGCATTTATTTTTCTCTCAAATAAAATCAAAGTGTCGATCGACTGAGTCTGTGTGACTTGTTGTTGTTCTTAAGTTCGTTGAAGTTAAATAAGTTTGAGGTACTGCTATTTCTTTAACAGGTTTAATCCGTTTTATCGTGGGAGAAATTAATCTATAACCTTGGGTACAATGAGGGGATTAACTTTCTTAAGGACACACAGTAGTTTCTGTGGACTCGGATTAATTCTTGTATTTTATATTTTTCTGCTTCATCTTATTTCTGTTTCTGTTTATTAACCTTATAAATACAGGTTATTGTAAGAATAACAATCTTAAGAAATTTTAACAGTTTATGTATTTGAGGTTTCTGGAGATTAAAACCTTTATGGTTTTCTACTCTGTTTGAATTTTTAAAATTCATTCGATTAACGATTAAAAGAACATACAAACTTTATCGTTAAATCAGAAACAGTTTGTGTAAAGATTTGTTCTTTACTGTTAGTATTTCAAATACTTAACTTATCTGCCATTTGTGACAGAAAAAAATGACTAATTCAAGTCAAATAATGCAATGCTGGAACAGTAAGTGCTGCAACAACATCGGTTGCACATAAGCGTTCAAATGCTGCCTTAGCGCCGGCTGAGAAACCGCAAAGTTTTCTGGAGTCAACTTAAGAGATGACAGCAAAAGATGTTCTCTATCTCCCACATTGAGTCTGCAGAAGTTCATTAATGAGAATGTTCCTGTTATGTCAGATGAAACTCCGGCTGATGAAAGATTCTTGGTAACAAAAGCATGGACACACTCAGATTTTGTGTGTAAAAATTATATTTTGAGTAATCTGCAAGATGATTTGTACAATGTGTACAACAATACCAAAACCTCAAAAGAACTCTGGGATGCTTTAGAAAAGAAGTACAAAACAGAAGATGTCGGAATGAAGAAATTAATTGTGGCAAAATTTCTGGACTATTAGATGATAGACAGTAAGACTGTCGTCACCCAAGTTCAAGAATTGTAGGTCATAATCCATGATCTCCTTACTGAAGGTATAAGTTTATTTAATACCTATGTTAGAAATATTAAGTTTTCCCTTAATACTCACATAACCTTTAATGTAGGATTGATTGTGAATGATGCTTTTCAAGTGGCTGCAATTATTGAGAAGTTACCTCCATTGTGGAAGGACTTTAAAGACTACTTGAAACACAAACGCAAGGAGATGACTGTTGAAGATCTCATAGTAAGGTTGAGAATCGAAGAGGATAATAAGGCGGCAGAAAAGAGGTCACGTGGTAATTCAGTTATATCTGGAGTAAATTTTGTTGAAGAAGATCCCACAAAATTAAAGAAAAGAAAGAAATCATCTGGTCCAAAAAGCAATACTCCTAAGAAGAAATTCAATGGAAACTGCTTTAATTGTGGTAAACATGGTCATGGGGCTAATGAATGTCGGGGTCCTAAGAAAGACAAGAAAAATATGGATCAAGCAAACTTGGCTGAATCCAAAGGAGAAATGGACGATCTCTGTGCAATGCTTTCAGAATGTAACTTGGTTCGAAATCCAAGAGAATGGTGGATAGATTCTGGTGCCTCATGCCATATTTGTGCCAACAAAGAATTATTTCATCATATACTCCAGCACTTACAGATGAAAATGTTTATGGCAAACTCCGCTGTTGCAAAGGTGAAAGCAAACTGCAAAGTCCTATTAAAGATGACATCATGCAAGGTGGTGACTTTGAATAGGGTCTCATATGTTCCAGAATTGAGAAAGAATTTAGTTTCAATTTCAGTTTTGACCAAGAATGGATTTAAATGTGTATTTGTTTCTGATAAAGTAGTAGTAAGCAAAAATGATATGTATGTAGGAAAAGGCTACCTTAGTGATGGCCTTTTTAAACTCAATGTAATTGTAGTTAATATGAATAAAGATTTCTGCTTGAGTCTAAATGTTTATGGCATGAAAGTTTCGGACACGTTAATAACAAAACCTTGCGAAAACTGATTAACTTAAATATTTTGCCAAAATTTGAGTGCAATAAATCAAAATATCAAATTTGTGTTGAATCTAAGTATGCTAAGAATTCTTATAAATATGTGTTGAAAGGAATTCAAATCCTTAGAATTGATTCACACTGATATTTGTGACATGAAGTCAACACCATCACGTGGTGGGAAAAAGTATTTCAACTTTTATTGACGATTGCACTAGATATTGTTATGTCTATTCGCTAAATAGTAAGGATGAAGCAATAGATACATTAGGCAATATAAAACTGAAGTTGAAAATCAATTAGATAAAAAGATCAAAATGATTAGAAGTGATAGAGGTGGAGAATATGAATCTCCATTTGCAGAAATATGTTTAGAAAATGGAATAATCCATCAAACTACTGCTCTCCCTACACTCCTCAGTCTAATGGAATTGCATAAAGAAAACCGAACTTTAAAAGAAATGATGAATGCATTACTTATAAGTTCAGGTTTACCACAGAACTTGTGGGGGGAAACTATCCTTACAGCAAATTAGATACTTAACCGAGTGCCTCACTCAAAGACAAATGTAATTCCATATGAGAAATGGAAAGGTAGAAAACCCAATTTAAAATATTTCAAAGTGTGGGGGTGTCTAGCCAAAGTCCAAGTTCCTATACCTAAGAGGGTAAAAATAGGACCTAAGACTGTGGATTGTGTATTCATTGGATATGCAACAAACAGTAAGGCATGTCGATTTTTGGTTCATAAGTCCGAACATCCGGATATTCATGATAATACGGTAATGGAATCATATAGTGCTAAATTTTTTGAACATATCTATCCGTATAAACTAGACTTGAGTCATCTAGTGGGGGTTCTAAACAACCCAGAGAAGAACCAAATGAGAATGAACAAAATGAAGAAAGTCCAAGACGCAGTAAATGTGAAAAGACATCTACTTCATTTGGATCAGATTTTGTAACATTTATTCTTGAAAGTGAGCCTCAAACATTCAAGGAAGCAATGTTGTCTAGCGACTCAACCTCTTGGAAGGAGGCTGTTAATAGTGAAATTGAATCAATCTTAAGCAATCATACTTTGGAGTTGGTTGATCTTCCTCCAGGGAACAAACCCTTGGGTTCAAAATCGATCTTTAAAAGGAAGATGAAAGACGATGGAACTATTGACAAATATAAAGCAAGACTTGTTGTCAAAGGTTTTACACAAAAAGAAGGTCTTGATTATTTTGACACATACTCGCCAGTGAATAGGATTACATCAATTCGGATGTTAATTGCACTAGCTGCAGTATACGGTCTTGATTTTCATCAAATGGATGTGGAAACAGCCTTCTTAAATGGAGAGCTTGAAGAGGAAATTCACATAGAACAGCCTGAGGGTTTTGTAGTTCCTGGTAAGAAAAAAAGTGTGCAAACTTATTAAGTCACTTTATGGGCTAAAACAAGCACCAAAACAATGTATGCAAAGTTTGATCAAACCATGTTGTCAAATGGATTTAAGATCAATGAATGTGATAATGTGTTTACATTAAAGATACTCCAAATCAGGAAGTTATTTTATGCCTATATGTAGATGACATGCTTATAATGAGCAAAGACATTGCTAATATAAAAGCTACAAAGCGTATGCTTGCTAGTAAGTTTGATATGAAAGATTTAGGAGTTGCTGATGTGATATTAGGAATTAAAATTCTTAAAACTCTTAACGGTCTAGAATTGTCTCAAACTCATTATATTCAAAAGATACTTGAAAAATTCAAATTTTTGAATTTTAAAAAGGGAAAAAACTCCAATTGATGTAAATCTTCATCTTGTAAAGAATAATGGTAACAGTCAGTCTCAATTGAACTATGCTAGCGTATTGGGAAACTTAATGTATGTCATGATTTGTATACGACCAGACATAGCTTGCGCTATCAGTAAACTGAGTCAATACACAAGTAATCCTAATCATAATCATTGGTTGGCAATGAAGAGAGTTTTGGAATAGTTAGATGACACTCAAAACTATGCTTTACATTACAACAAATATCCAGCTGTTCTTGAAGGATTAGTGATGCAAATTGAATACTGGGTACTGAACAACAATCCACAAGTGGATACATTTTTACTATTGGTGGGAGCAATATCTTGGAAATCATCCAAACAAACATGTATAGCTCGCTCTACAATGGAGTCTGAATTCCCTGCTTTAAACAAGGCAGGTGAAGAAGCTGAATGGCTCCGGAATTTCTTAGAAGATATTCCATTTTGACCCAAACCAATGGCCCCTATATGTATACATTATGATAGTCAAGCTACAATAGGAAGGGCTGGAAGCATTATGTATAACGACAAGTCTCGTCACATAAGACGAAGACATAACTCTGTGATACAACTACTCTCTAGTGGAATTATCACAATTGACTATGTGAAGTCAAACGATAATGTGTCGAATTCACTTACAAAAGGCCTAAATAGAGAGGGAGTTGATAAATCATCGACGGGAATGGGACTATGGCCGAAAACAAGTCATCGTGGCGGTAACTCTACCTAGAAGATTGGAGATCCCAAGATCTAGGTTCAAGGAGATAAAACAAAGTCATTGATGACGGTTCAACATTGTTAAAGGAAAAGAAAAAATTATTATATGGTCCATTCTCATGATGAGACAATGTTTAGTAACCAGGATAAAGACATAAGGACTTTTTAATGGTTTCTAAGTTTGATACAGGGAATATCAAATGGTGTATCTATGGGATAACACATTTAGAAATCACCTATGTAAGTGTGAAGTGTAAGCCGCTTAAAGGAGAATCCGGTAATGCCAGTTCTTTAAGCACTTACTATCCAAGATGTGTTCATGGCTGAAACGAACAAAACAATGAGAACTAAGAACAGTTCAAGGGTTGATTGTGTGACATATGTTGTCTAGGTATACACCAAAGCTCGACGGTTCAAAGATATCAAATCTACCGATTGACCGAGTATATCCGATATATGTTCACTATGGAAAGTTTAAAGGGTAACCTACTTATCTAGATACGATTAACCTTTACCTACAAGACACACAAGTTTTTTTTCATGCATATGTTTTAACAATAGCCTTCCCTATTCATGTGGGGGATTGTTGGGATTTAGCAAGTGTGAATGGGAAAAGAAAAGAGAAAATATGAAAAGTGAGGGAACTACTTTGGAGGGAAAATGAAAAGTCATTTGCAAAAGTGCAAATGAAAAGTCATTTCACCTATATCAACAAAAAAAAAAGGAAATTGTTGTCCTTATAGAAGGAAACACTTCCATTACTTCTTAAAGATCTAAGAAGAAGATGCCCCCTCGCGCCGTCGTCATTGTCGCTCGCTCGACCTCGACTTCGGCTTCGGCTTCGGCTTTGGCTTTGGATTTGGCTTTGGATTTGGCAAATGATGTGATTGATTGATAATTTTTTTTGACAAAATTTATTTAATCAGTTTTTGTTAAATCAATATAAATCCTGTTAAAATTATCTCTTATAAATTTGCAGGTAACGGTAACATTCCGAAAAATTGTTACTCTTTCCAAAAAGTCGTTACTTTCTAGAAAGTTGTTATTTTTCTAACAGACACAATTTTCCGAAAAGTTGTTATTTTTTCCAAAAGACACAACTTTCTGGATAAAATGGGTCTGAACAGATTTAACTGAACAGACATGTTCCTTGCTGAAAATGGTTATAAAAGGAAGTCAATTTTTGATTTTTTAAACTAGTGAAAATTTTTCTTTCTCTGCATTTATTTTTCTGTCAAATAAAATCAAAGTGTCAATCGAGTGAGTCTTTGTGACTTGTTGTTGTTCTTAAGTTCGTTGAAGTTAAAGAAGTTTGAGGTACCGCTATTTCTTTAACATGTTTAATCTGTTTTATCTTGGGAGAAATTAATCCATAACCTTGGGTACAGTGAGGGGATTAAATTTCTTAAGGACACACAGTAATTTCTGTGGACTTGGATTAATTCTTGTATTTTATTATTTTTCTGCTTCATCTTATTTCTGTTTCTTTTATTAACCTTATAAATACGGTTATTGTAAGAATAACAGTTTGTTCCTTGATGATATCCATCTTGAAGGACCAATTCCCCAGCTCCCGAGATTTGAAAAGCTCAACGACTTATCACTTGGATATAACAACTTGGATGGATGACTTGAGTTCTTATCCTCTAACAGAAGCACCATCGTTTGTTACTGTTCTTTCACTTCATAATGTTTAGTTTTCCGCCTATAATTTGTTTTCTTTTTCTAAAGAGAATAGTTATGAATTTATTTGACATGTTTAAATTATTTGTTGATTGTTGTAGTCACATTTGAATTTCCTCGACTTTTACCTTGTATAGTCGCTATTGCAGATCCTCTTCTTGCTCTGTTTTCAACACATTTTTCTACAAAAATATCGAAAATGTTGTTGTTGTTGATTCCTGCACATGTAATTTTACAAGCAGCAGTTGCTTAATGGAGGAACCATTAGCTAACTTAACTTTTTACACTGCTGCACAATGATTTTTTCTCTATATTCACATTTCTCTGCATAACTGCCAGGCATATTATTGTTGTTGTTTTTTGCACTTGCAATATTAAAAAACATCATATGCTTAACAGAAAATTCATAAGTTTTCTAGGATTCTTTTTATTATTGTACATCTTCTTATTTCTCGATTTTCACACACTTTTATGCACAATTGTGCGTAACAAGGCTTCCTCTATTTTTGTTTTATTTTATTGTACTAGAATAACTAATAGGTAAATGAATACAAACCCCACTTGATGAGTGCTGGCTAGAATATTTTGTCCTCTACTTTTGGCGTATTTCCGTTGAAATTTGTACGCATCTCAACCTTGTAGGTTCTTATGAGCATACGATACCAATATACTCACGCATCAGGTGTCCTACATTTCTACTCACTTCAATCATTTCTCTCGCTCAATACTCTATATAGGTTGTACAAAATGATCAAGGTGTTTTCTCCAATTATTTGTGATCCCAAAACTGATAAAAACCAATTTTGCCGCCATACCATTTGTATAGCTTTGAACATAGTAAACATGAAACACATGAAGATTATGCATTGAGGCTTTCGTAAGCTTGGGTAAAACTTAAGTAGCAAAGCTTAAAACTACAACCAGAAACATATATCAAGCACTAGTCAGCTTTTTAAAGCATCTAAGACTGTTGTCTTCACAACTCAAGTAGAGTTTTGTGTGATCACAACCCTCCATAAATAATCTGTGTTAAATCTTTATAATTTCTTATTAGTGCGTATTTGAGTTCTCCATTCTTTCAACCCAAGTCCTATGAATATTTTTAAGTCTTTCAACACAGGTCCTTTGGATATTCTAAAGTCTCTGAAATTTTTTGAGTGCCTACCGCCTACATTTATCATTTAAATTCATTTTTAAGTTGAAGTGAACTCCCATTTAATTTTCTCCCAAATGTTATTTAGTTGTTACTCATCATAAAAGATGTTAATTCTTGGTTAATGTACTCAAAGTTATCTAAATTTGAACTCTCAATTTTTATCAACGAAGTAGTTTAGGTAAGGAGACGAGCTCCCGTGAGGCAATATTAGATCTTTTTCACAACTGTTAAATTTTTTTATGGCTCTTTTTTTTCCTGCAAAACTGCATAATGGCTTAAATTTTTATTTTGAAATTCCTCACTGCTGCAACACTACAACCAGGAGTTGCTGTGATTTAGAGTTTGCTTTCAGCTACTCTATATTACTGTTTGTTGCCAGTTGCGTCGTTAATCAAACTTGTCTTTTATGTTAGTCATTCAGTCTATTTAATGTATCTCAAATTTCTCTGATTTTGAACTCTCAATTTGGTGAAACGAAGTAGGTTAGGTGAGTAGACAAGCTGAGGTGAGGCAACCGTCGAAATTTTTCTTAACTGTTTAATTTTTTTATGCTGGCTCTTTTTTCTATTATTTTCTGCAAAGTTGCATAGCATAAATTTTGATTTTAAAAATCCTCATTGCTGCAACCAAATGTTGCTGTGTTTTACAATTTGCTTCTAGATGCTATGTTTTACTGTTTGTTGTCAGCTGCATCGTTAATCCATCTTGTCTCTTATGCTATTCATTCAATCCATTTGTTTTCATTTTCTAACAAATGTTAATAGTTGTGCATTTTCAAAGAAGATGTTAGATTTCTTGTTAATGTATCTTAGTGTCCTCTACTTATTTATGCAGGTTTTGTTGATGGTATGCATATCACTTGACAAAGATTGAAGTTTTTAGTATTCTGCCAGACTTTTGTTCTTTATTTAGTGAAGATACAGGTTTAGAAGAGGCACTAACTCATTATTAGTTTGCTATGAATGTTTTGGAATATTTTGGATGTTATTTATGTTATTTTGTTTAGCAAATATTGAACATCATGTGATGTTTAAACAATTTATTGTGACAATCGTATCTTATCTCTATTCTTGCCCCCTCTCTAATATGATATTTGTCGATAAATTTTGAATCTGTGTTATTAATCGCTCTAGGATCAATGGTGGTCAGTTAGAGATCACAATTATCCATTGTCTCTAATCAATCTAGGAGTAGAATTGTTGCTCGTCTCTAATGTATAAGCTACGACTAAAAATAATGCTGGCTTGTAAAGCTATTTTACAACCAGCTTGTTGTTCTTCTTTAAAACTCCTCTAGGACCAGTTTCTTTATGGTCTCTAAATACCTTACTGTATTCTAGGACCAGCTGGTACACTTGTCTCTATAAATTTGCTAAGACCAGGTTCTGGAAGGTCGCAAAAAGAGGTTTATCGACCGGAAACAAAGATATAAGTGCTCTATTTGAGACCAGATTTCTAGTCACTAAAAGGAGTTCACGACCTGAGTTTTTCCCGTCCTAAAACATTTCAGGGACCAAATTTTTTACCTCGTCCTTACTGACCAATAGCGACCGAAGTATCTAGGACGAGTGGCGACCAAATATTTCATGTCTCAATTGCTCAATTGAGACCAGAGTTTAACTTTTAGAGACTAGATTTTCCTTCCGTAGAGACTGTTTTTCTTGTAGTGGAGTTTGGCTGAGGAATAAATAATATAAATAAAATTAAAGGAACTAAAGTATACTAATTGTGGAAGCTTAGAGTTTAATTTTCGTTTAGTTTTTGTTGTTATTCTTGTCAATCACTATTTATTAGTAAGCCTAATTTATACGAACACTATTAGGATATGTTATTCAGTGGAATTAAGATTTAACTCTAGACTTAAAATTTAGGGATAAGAGACTCAACATATTAGACGACACAAAAATTTATGAATTTAATTATATATCATGGATGTTAGTTTTGGTATCATTAGGTTGAATGTATTTTGGGGTCCGAAATAGAGGTATATCTCTTTGGATGTCTATAGATTTGTTTGCTTACGAATATTGCATAATTGGTAAATTTAGAACATACAAAAACTTTGTGAAAGGGAAGGAATAATCGTGAGGGTTGGTGTCACGTGTTCGACATATAAGGTATGTTAAAGCTTTCAGACTTGTTCAAGGATGTTTTCCTAATCAAAGACTAAAATTGAATAGACAATGGGTAAGGGTGAAAGATGGAGGTCCCGTACCAATGATGTGACGGGCATTGGAGCGAGTACCGGTGTTATAAAGGGAAAGTTATTACTATAGAATATGGATTGTAATTTGAGAATGCCAAAACATATGGGCATTAGCTGATACATTATAGACTTGAATTCCTTGTGTGAATGTGTTGGCTTAATTACACCAGTATAGTTGTTATAATTGAGGTGGCTATGTATTATGTTGATATCTGATTGATTGTGATGCATCATCATCCCCTTATTTGAAATAATATTGTGCATATGCATTTACATGAGATTGAGTATAAGTTGGGCACGTGGAGATCGTTCGTGCTGGGGATGGTGAGATGTTAAGATTGTAATTTGGGCACGTGGAGACCGTCCGTGCGAAAATTATTTGATATTATGATAGTGCGTTGAGATTGTCCGCACAGACACGTGGAGATCGTCCGTATCGGTATATGGACCTCGCGAGTCCCCCATGGGTCATGAACTCCCGATGTATTCTCGAGGAGTATCATGTACATACGGTTGAGAGAATACTGGGTATTCTGAGGCATATGATTTCATGGTGTCATATTACATTGCATCTCATGACATCTTTCATTCTTGATGATTATGTGTTTTATTTGGTGGTTGGAAGTTACTTGATGGTTGATTACCTCTAATTGATGAAACTTGACTTGTAAGTGTAATATATACTTGTATAATTAAAGAATTAATTTTCTTATATAAACTCTCGTCACTACTTCTTCGTTGTCGGTCAATGAGATATACTGGGTACAAGTGGTTTTGTACTCATACTACACTTGCTGCACTCTTTTGTGGTGCAGATTGAATATCAAATTCGGGCACGTTCTTGGAGCTTAAATATGAGTTTGAATTAACTTGGATTTGTGGTGTGCTGCTTGGATATTCTGCGGCCCACGCCTTCAATCTACCTCTGTTTATTAGGTTATTTTGATATTCTGATAGAATATTTCTTATGTTTAGATTTTCATGTTAGTTTGGACTTGTATCTTATTGTAGACGCTCTTGTACTTATGACACTAAATTTTGGGGTGGTATTTCTATTTTCCACATTTATTTTGAATACTTAGTATGTTAGATATTAGTTGATATTACCTTTTCACGTTTAAGTTGAAATGGTGAAACTTATTGGGTTGGCTTACCTATCGGTTGGGAACATAGTTCCATCACGACTTATGATTTTGGGTCGTGACAATATCGCATGTGCTTGATATACACGTGTAAAATATATTGTTGTATTAGTCGTATAAGTTGCACTTAGCGTACACTTGAATTGGCGGTGGTTGTATTGGGTATTTTCTACGTGTTTTAGAATGTTTAAGCTATAATCAATAATGTGGGAAGGGAGTTAGTGATTAGGGTGCTAATGTATAATGAAGGTGATTCCAAGAAAGAGTGAATGTGGAGAAGCAAGTGGTTTATTTCATGATCTCGCTGGTTGGTTTCATATGTTATGTGGTGGCCGTCGGATTGACCGTTGATGCCTACCAGTATGTGTGTTTGTACTGATACTACTCTTGCTATGTCTTTTTTTTTTTTTTTATATAGTCTGTATGCAGGATTGATGACGTTCCATTAGGCGCATGCGAAGAAATTCTTCCAGTAGCTTACATTCTTCTTTTCGCATTGTGGGAGTTGTGTCTTTTATTTATATTGTAAAGTTGTACTCTTAGTAGCTCTTGTACCTGTTTAGACTACATCCATGACAGTCGTTTAAAATACTTTACAAGTTTTAAATTAATAATGTGTTCAAGGACTATTTGTAAAAATCATAGAGTTATAATTCTTCTTGTTTGTCAAAAATTTCCGCGTCTTTTACTTTTGGGATATGAGGGTTCTCCTACTTAGATTTGGGTGCCCGCACGGTCCGATAGAGTGGATCGTGATACTTTACCAATTCATCTCAACAAAATTGACCTTTGGATGGGATAATGACCACCCAAATTATCCCACCTATTCTTCTAAGAAGGATGTTAGTTTCAAACCTCGGTATAAACACAAGGAGTTCTCTGCGTTAATCTGTGTTAGATGATACATATTTCAAGGTCAGGTTTAGAGTTAGGATTAGACGTTGATGTGCATATTGAGCTAAACATGTGATTCAGAGACATTCATTTATTGATTCAACCTAGTTGGCCATTGATTAGCCCATCTCGACCCAATCCATCTCAAATCAAGTAAGCTTTGGGTGTGTTAATAATTTGACCAATTATTACCTCAACCATCTTGAACATTTTAGTTCAAGCTCAACCACCATTTGACACTTATAGGCTTCCAATGAAGCTTTGAAACTATTGTTGACTTGTTAAGCAGTTCAACTTAGATGAGTGAGCTACCAAAGTTGGCTAAATTGTATTTTTGTCACAATGAATGGTTTTCAAGTGTGTTAACATATTGACTCTTTTGAGTGATTTGCATAAATAAAATTTTTGTATGCTATTATTTTAATTTAGATCTCATTAGGAAAAATAGTACAAAAATAATCATTATGTCATAAGCAGGTGCAAAATTCTTGTGGGGTGCCAAGATTTTTAATTTGACATTGAGATAGACTTCATTAGCATCAAGTTATAGTGATGTTAAATAACTTGGTCATAAATTATGATGAATTGCCTTACAAATAGTTATGTGATCGTCAGAATTTCAGTCACGAATCTGAATAAATCATCATTATCATTTCAGCATTAACGACTATATCATGTTGATTAATTTATCTCTTGATATTTTTTGGGTACTTCTAAAGGAAGTAGAACTGCTACTCTCCCTAGTAGTATTGTAGATGTCCATTTATACTTTGTAGTTTTAGGAAAATCAAATAAGTTTCTTGCAATTAACTGAAATTATGCTCTGGATAACTCAATGTTAATGAGTGTGCAGAATTTCACCAACCCATTCACTGAAATTTTTTTCCTTTACTAATCATGAATAGCTTGGTTCTAGGGTTTGAAGTCTCTCTTTTTGAAAGGGTCAAACATGGTGAAATTTGACATTTTAGCTACTTTGTGTTGAATTTTAATGAATTTTGGGATAAGAATCGTGAAGAACTCTATTTAAGCAATTTGGAATGCTACTTTATCCCTTAATATTTTTGTAAATTTATTGTTAAGTTAAAGTTTTACTTTCGTGACCTTTTATGAAGATTGTAACTTAAATAACTCTTAATTATTATCCCTATATTCCATTTTGCTAATCTACAAATTTTCCCTTTTTTTCTACCATTCTTTGTCCTCAATTAATTGAAAGTTTTTGTTTCTCGAGTTATGTTATATGTTGTCCGCATATTTATGAGGGATAATCTCACCTTATTTCTTTGCACTTTTCAATATTCTATTGTTAAAAAGTTATTGTGAAACAACACTGGTCATACAAAATAGTAAATTCTTTGAAATTTACTCCATCTCAATTGAAGACTCACTCCTCTTTCATTGCAATATACTTTCTTACTTAAATAATTTTACCTATAGAAAATAAGATACGTCAATATTAAAGATGAAAGTGTAGTTAAGGTAAGAATTATGTATAGAAAATACAACATTTTTGTTACTTGACCAGCCATCAGGAGAAGCAAATACAACGGGTATGCTAATCAATAAGATTAATGAAGTAGCAATTAATGCAAAAACAGCCAATTGGAAAGCAAGAGTCATTCCCTTTAGCTAACGATGAACGAGAATATGAACCACTTTTCTGTAGATGATAATATTTGTAGCTCCCGCGATTTGATGGCGTAATTTCTTTTCGTAGCTACAAAAAAGTTCGGAGGCATAATTGATAAGTAGGAGACCTCACATTGATCTAGCATCCTCATGATACCTTTCAGCCCATGACATAAGTACTTGAACATCAGAATGATTTGAATGTTTACCAGACTCCTCTTCTTTGGAAGTTTAATGGTTAGGGAGACGTCAATTTTTAAGATATTCTTGATTATTATGTATAAGATTTTGATATCTAAAGAGTAAAGCATCCTTAGTCATTGCGCGTGAGAGTTCATTCAAAGAATCAACAAATTCAATTTCAAATTGTTCTCAAATTTTTGGAGGAGAAAAATCTTAAGAACTTCATCTTTGGTTATCAAGAAATGTCCATACGATCAATATCTAGAATAGATGAAATTTTGATTGATTATATTCCTACACATTTCAAATGTAAGTAGTTATGAAAGGGGGGCTAAAGGTAATTTCCATATGAAGAACTCACAAAAATCTTGGCAATTTTATATTTTAACTATTTTGAAAATATTGCACGTCAATTTTTAAGATTTTCTTGATTATTATGTATAAGATTTTGATATCTAAAGAGTAAATTATCCTTAGTCATTGTGCGTGAGAGTTCATTCAATGAATCGAAAAATTTGATTTCAAATTGTTCTCAAATTTTTGGAGGAGAAAAATCTTAAGAACTTCATCTTTGGTGATCAAGAAATGTCCATGCGATCAATATCTACAATAGATGAACTTTTGATTGATTATATTCCTACACATTTCAAATGTAAATAGTTATGAAAGGGGGGCTGAAGGTAATTTCTATATGAGGAACTCACAAATATCTTGACAATTTTATATTTTAACTATTTTGAAAATATTGCCTTATTGACATTTCTTTACCATATTTCGATGCTTTCTATATTACCCCGAAGAACTTTTTTTAAACTTTTTTGGCCATATAGGCTATTTTATTAATTAACCAAAAATAAATAAGGTTGGCCCAAGCCCAAAATAAAACAATCAAAACAACCTACTTATAATTTGATTAGGGCAAAGTCACTTTCATTAAACCTATCTATAAATGTTAACTTCAGTTTCCTCTGAAGCTCAGTTTCCTCTCTTCTCATTTGTTACCTCCTTTCTCTCGATTGAATGGTACTCCGCTCCTTCTCTTGTGGGTTGTACCAACTTTCGATCTCAACGTTGGACGTTCTCATCTCCCTTCTTCTCACACAAGATGTGTCACTCACTCAAGGTAATGTAATTCATATCTTCTTCTTTTCTTCATCTCTGTTCTAAATCTCTATTGTTTCTCCACATGAAAGAGTATTTTGGTTGGAAACATTTATGCTTGAATTTTCTTTTGAGTTTAAAATTGGGGCTAAAAAGGAAAAGTTATTTATGGGGAGAATCAAAGGAAACTTTTCAATTTCTTACCTAGAAAATGTGAGTTACTCTTTTCCAAACCAAACATGTAGTCATTACATATTATTAATAGATCTTCATTATATATATATATATATATATTCGTGATTCAAAATTAAAATTATATGCATGTACTGATATCCCATACATCTCATATAGGATATGAATTAATGATCATGCATATGAACACCACCAAGTAGATTTGAGTATTTTGAACACCTTAGAAGATAAATGAAGAAGCATGAAGGGTCTAAAATATACTAAAGTGGAAATGTAAGCAAAAAATGACTACATTTTAAATAATTAATAGGCTAGAGTTTCCTTGTTTTTAGCTTAAGTCTATTATTGTAACTAGTTTAGGTTAGTTTATCTACTATATTAAATAGTAGAAACTAGGATTTATTTTAGGGATTACTTTCTGAATGAAAATTTGATGTTTAGGCTCCTTTGTGAGTTTGGGGAAATCCTTATACTAATTCAATTGAACCCTCTTGATTACTTGGGTAGTCTTCATTTGTATAAGTTCAATTTTATTTTCACCCTTAGATTTCATTCAAGTTGAATGTCTAGTAATTGAATGTCTTTTAGTTGCTAGATCATTCTTTTTTCCTTCTAAATATCTTCGTCTTCCTTTCGATTATTTTAATTATATATCTTGCTTTGTTTATTGTGGTCCACTTTATTGTTCTTGCATCTAGAATCACATCAATTATTATCTCTCCCTTTTCCTTTATATTTCTAAATCATATATCTTGCTTGCTTGATTATTGT